>CM024337.1:30778716-31319693 GCA_014170255.2 Drosophila triauraria
CCCTGCTGATTGTTTATGTCTATGGCCATCTCCATTTATTTCGCATCGAAGTCTATTTTATTCGGCCGTTTTCCCAACATGTTTCATAACTTTGTTAGAGGCGTATTTGCATAATTGATTTTACTTCCTCGCCATTCGGCGCTCGCTCAAATGCCATTTACAATAATTAAACTCGACTGATTTGTGGGTCGAAAAATGGGTAAATTGATTTTTATTAATATTTATTAATGGGCCAAGACAGTGAATAAGTAGGGCAATAGACGTAATTATGATATTGATGGTTTTCAGGGAGAAATGCAATATAATATTAGGAATTTAAGCATATTTTTAGCTTTTTAATAAAGTATTTTGAATAATAATGTAATGTAATAATAATAATGTAGCAAGTAAAGTTATTCTCATCAAAATACATTTTTTTCTATTTTCCGCACAGTATTTTTGGGGTCAAAGTCATATTAGGGACTATATTTTATATTGATTTCCCCTTTTCTCCCAAGTGTATATAACTTTTCTATTTATTGCACAGCATTCTTTGCCTCCTTCGCGAGCTGCTCATTTATTATAATTTTTTATAGATCTGACACTTTTTGCAAATGAAATCAAACAAATAAATTAAATTTGCCACGGACTTTTGGCGGTCGCTTTTATTTTTTATTCCATAAAGTACGACTTTGATTGCATTCGTGGCTGGCCCCTGTCTCATGGCGGAAAACGTTTTTAAAAAATGGCAATATAAATGAAAAGGAAAATACATTTATTTGTATTTGAATGAATATTTTTATTGGCGGTTACCTTTGGCTCACTGCAAATTGTTCTGTATGTGCGGCCGTTTAATTGAATAATTATATATACGGATATATGGGGAAATACATTTTTTCCAGCTTGGCTTATGTCGCTTCGCATAGCTTGTAAATCAATTGCCATTACATGTGCATCCGTTCGATGGCCCGCCAATGTAGCCAATGTAGAATGGCCAAAACGCCGTTGCGCCTTGACAAACTCCATAAAAGCCCGCACGGCCCTCTGCAGACTACTGTCAAAGCGCAGCAAAAAATAAACTAAATAAACATGCTGACAGAAAAAAATGCAATATAAAAATAAATAATTGTGCATCAGCTTGGCGTTAATTGCACTTTAAAAAGCCCCAAACAAGTGCCAAAATGTTAAATGCAATTTATTGCCATTGGCAATTGGCAGCTAACGAGTGCTTCAAATTGAACACGGATGCACTAATTAGAATTTTTGGCCAAAACAATTGGCGTTTTAAGCACAATTATTTCAATTTGCTGAAAAAAAAATGGCCTGAAACTTTTATTTAATTTCCTGCTGATTGAATTGCCAGCTGCTGATTTTTATTACTCATCCCACAGCATCGATTGAGTTGTTATGGCCAAAGTAGATTTTTAATAAAAGCGAAATGCCAATTTCCAGCACTCACTCTGACTTGCGAAATCTTTAAGAACTTTTTCATGGATTTACATATACTTCACATTGCCTTTATGATCTCCGCTGCAGAAATTACCGCATGACCGGGAGAAAAAAGGCAATAATGTTTAATGCTTTATTAAGTGAGTCACTTGAATCGGAATTTTCTGCAAATCATGTGCAGTAATTAATATAAGCGAACCGGACCGAAGGTGCTGGCCCACGCCCTCGCCAAAGAGCTTCTGGTGCCTTGACCAACATTAATTACTTAATTTTTCATTAGTAGTTCCATCATCTAAATATTAGTCATATTTACACGAAGTCTTTTTTTCGGATGTTTTTCTCTCTTTGAATGCAAACGTTGAACTTTGTGTGTGCATGGAAACCTTTTCGCTTTGACTGCGGTGGTGTTTATTGTGTTTTTTTTCACGTTTTCGTTTTTTTTCCTTCTGTTGAGCAGGTCAAAGTTAACTAACGAGTTGAGTTTTGTGGTTTTAATTGTGCCAAGTAATGCGGCCACCTCGGTTGTGGTTGTTTTTGTTGTTGTGGCAACTCTCATTGTTGCGGTTTGTGGGTAAATTTTGGAAAGGTTAAGTACCCGGTTAGAGGCAGCAAATTAAATAATTACAAGTGACTGCGAAAGAGCCTCTCAAGCCTCTCAACCCGAAGGACAGTTCATATGCAGAAATCTTAAGCAGAAGAGGCTTTAATTATGGTTATACGATGCATATTTTTACATAATTTGTTTAATGAGGTTTTGCGTAGGAAAATACTTTTCATTTAGAAAAGTAACAAAGGCAAAGGAGGAATACTAGGAGGAGTAGTTTTCACAGCAACTAGAATATTGCTATTCTAGTTATTTTAAATACTACAAAAATGAATATCATGGATATTAATAATATATATTTAGTTTTGAAGTCAATATATGCATATTTTTTGCTGTTTTGCCACACTTTATGTCCGCTCTTCGCTTGAACGAAGTAAAGCAAAAGTCGGTAAGCGCTGAAAAGTTCAAGAAACGTAAAACAAAAGAAGCGACAACAACCACAAAAGCAACGACAACGACACCAGCAGCGACTTGAGATTCGCTTGGAGATTTAACTTCGGCTGAGTTTGCATTTTAAAGCCGTTGCTGCTGACCTTGGGCTGCATAAATCGAATTGGAGCAGGTCGTTGACGAAGCTGCTTTTCAAGACTGGCGATGGGAATTTAGGGCCCTGCATTATCTATCTGCATCCTTGAGATCGCTTTGAGATGAAGCGCGGGGGGAATCCCAAAATCCAGTTTGGCCCTGACTAGGAGATTGTGATGCGGTTACCTGGCTTCCTCGGGGTTCTTGGCTGGCGCTGCTGCCGTTGCAGTTGGCTGATTTTATTGCCACAGGAACTGTTGCCACAATTTGTTATTATCTTTGGATGTAATTTTTTTGGTGTACTTTTTGTTGTTTTTCGCTGACTAACTCTGTGGCTTTGCGGCTGGCAAAGTCAACACAAAAACGTAAAGAACACGTTTGCTTTTAGTTAACCAGTTTTGGCAATGCCCAAAGATTGCGATTGAGCAAAGATTGAGTGAAACACTCACACACTGGCACTGACATAAACACACACACGGACACACGTTTCGTATCTTTTACTTGCACAATTAGCCAACAGAAATTACCACACTTGAGATAGATTCGAAAGCTGCGCGCGCTGCAATCGCCGCTTAACTTGGCTCATTCACAACTAGCCGCAATTAGCTCGGATTTATGTGTCAACGTAGGCCGGGGAAGGGAAAAAACCCGAGAAATCACACAGTGCCAAATTGAAATTATATTAAAACTCAGCTCAGGTTCGTTCGTTCGTTCTCAGGCGTTTCCGCGTTTTGCTTCTCGACTCGGCGACGCTGTGAATTCAACTGATCGACGGAACGCGGCTTGCTGCCCGCCGACAGATCGACCAATTCGAGAAATAGCAGCAACAACGTCGTCGACGGCGGCGTCAGCTTTAAGCAGCCCGTAAGCAGCGCAGTCTCTTTTTCTTAAAGTTGTCTAAACGACGCGTCTAAAAGATCAAAATAGTAAGTGGAGTGGTTTACCTTCTGCTGTTCCCAGTTGGGATCGGCCGTGCTAGGAACAGTTTGCTGCAGGTGGAGCTTGCTGCTGATCAGTGGCTAAGAAAGCTTGAGCTGGTTGCTGTATCTGCTAAGGGCTTAGAGACGGCTTAAAGGCTTATTAATATTTTTTTGGATAATTATTTCACACAATTTCCAATTAAATTGTTGGAAATAAATTATTCTGCAAATGAATATGTTTATTTTCTTTAATCCTTAATGTTAGCAATTCAATTTATAAATATAAATTCAATATATAAAATAATACACAAACACAAATGTTATCTTTTTTAATTCCCCAATTTCAAATAAAAATCAAAGCTATTTAGAGGATTATTTGCTTTGTATTTTGTTGCTAATGCAATGCAGTTTTGCTGAAAGAACTCTACCAGCCGAGAACTTAATAAATGATTATCATATTCTGCACTATGGCCCCGGAAAAACCAACAAAGCCCCAGCGATAACAACGACCTACGACCTCTAACCTCCGATGCCCGGCGGGGCTTATGTGCGTTGGGCACGCAAATCGGTTATTAGCCATAATGCATACGTATTCTATTCATATGTAGTAGTATCTATATACTTTTGATGGTGCATTACTGCGGCTGGCGGCTGGCTGCCGGCGGACAGATAAACCCTCGGTTCCCCCTTTGTTCGGTGCTGGGATCGGATGATAAGCGGCCCGAGGGCCCATTTGTACTAAATAACGGGCACAACAAAGAGCCAACGAGGCGAACGGCAAACAAACAGTCTATTAGTTATTGTTGTTTGATTTGCAAAGCGTTTGTCATTTGTTAAATAAATTGATGGCCATTGCGGACCTCTTGGCAAATAGCAAGTAAATACAAAACTGCGAAAAGGGACGAAAGTGGCCAAAATGGCCAGGAGAGCTAATATTGGGTTTATGATTTAAGGCAGGCCCAAATGGCTGCTAAGGCTTAAAGTCAATGTCCACCGACGGCCCATTGTTCGCAGTTCTCGATAAAACTTTAAAACCAAAAAGAAAAAGTCGTCAAAAGGCCTCAAAAGCAGAAGCAGCAGCTAAGCATGACAAACGCGTGAGATGTGGGTTGTGGGATGTAGGAGGTGGATTCCCCTCCATTATCCTCCGACAATCATCAGCTGTCAGTGCAGTGAGTTGAGACTTCAGGCACCAAAAAACGAGTCTGCAGTGTCACCCAAAAGAGAGGGAGCGTGGGAAAAATGAAATGACATTGACATTTTGAATAATGACGCTACACAATTTGAATTGGGGACTGCACCGGGGAAAACTAAGCTAAGCTGTTTAGTTCTTCTCCAAAATAATAAATAGTAAAATATATATATAACAAAATTTTATTATATTTACTAGTCTTCGATTATAAAGCTTTGTGGAGAAATGTGTTGTAGAAGAACTATTCATAGCTAAAAGTATACTGCTTTTAATTTACTTATAATTCAAATTATAGCATTTATTATCGTAATAATAAATACTATTCCAATAAATAGTCAATTTTTTCTCTGTACCAAAACGAAGTCCCTTAGTGCAGAGGCCACCAGCAGGAGCTTCCAATTGGACTGGCCCAGCGGGAGATGTTCGCCAGCCCGCTGGCAGAGATTAGCTGCAAATTTTGAAGGATGTTCCGCCCAGAACATCTCAAGACGCAGCTCCTCCACCAACTTGGGATCCTGCTGAAGTCCCCGCTGGTCGTATTGCTCTTTCCCCGGCCAATTGCGAATTGGCCTGGAATTGTCCTGGGCTCGTGCCCAACAAGCGGCGGGCACAGCACTAATGAACAATGTCAAGGTGTTGTCAAGTGCATTTCACAGGGGAAAGAACGTCATTAGAGCCAGCCAGGTGACCCCAAAAACAGGCCAACCCCCGACCCGCCCTTAAATGGCCAAATGGAGTAACAAAGCTCCGACGAAGACGATGCCAAGTGGCCATAATCACAGAGGTGCAATTTGCAGCGGAGAAAATGCAGGAGCAATGCCAACAACAATAATAAAATCGCTGAAAAAGTGCCAAGTGCAAAATAAAGACAAAAAACAACAATAGAAATAAGAATAAGAACGAAAATAAGCAGCGAAGGAGAAATAGTTGGAAAAACTAAAATTAAAGTTGCTCCCCAACTTCGCGCTCCTGCTACTAGTTTTTTAATATGATTTTTTTAATCCCCAGAAACTTGGTTCAAGCATTTAGCCTTAACCCTGGGCAAAGTAAACTTGAAAATAAATTTATTCCTTAATTTTAAATAAATAGTGGAATTGGGATTTATATAATAATTAATATTAAAGTTTAAGTTGTGTTCAATTTTTTTATTCTAAATAATTTATTAATATTAAAAAGTGTACAGTAAACAACTTTCGCCCCACGAAGGGTTAAGTTTGGCATTGGAGGTGGTGGAGTGTTGAAAAAACAACTTGAGATTGTAATTAGTTTTTGTTGCTTCTGGGTTTAACTTGAAGGGAAACTTTCAAATTGAACCGAAGACGCAGACGGCGGGCTGGGCCCCGTCTCACCCCCAGAATATTTTGTGGTTTCAACTTTTACACGCTGGTCGGTCGTCGCACCAAATTGCAAATATGTCTGCGAAAAATCTCATTAAGTATACGAAGTGTGCTACGCGCAATGTCGCCAGAGGAGGCGCGTATAAAAATGCAAAAGGAAAACCAGGAGCAAAATGAAAATAAAAAGGAAAGTAAATAAAAATTATGAATGTCGTTTGCCCAGGAGCCCAGGCAAGCAAAAGTGAAATGGAAAAGGAAAAACCAAGGAATACCTGGGCGAATCGCAAATGACTTAAAGTTCTCTTCGCTTTCTCTCTCTCTCTAGTTTTCTGGCAACAGGTAACTCTGCCTATATTAGATGTGATAACTGGACCAAGTATTGGGTAAAAGTTGAGCGGAGTTCTTTTTTTTTATTCCTTAAAGCTCTGTAGCGTGGCAGGTCATCTAACGAGCAGTTTGGGCTGTTGTCTAGGTCATTTCACTGGCGATGAGCCTTATAATTCTGGTAATTTGCGTGAGATGGGGCTTTGGGGCGCATTTATGGAATTTCTTACAGGCCAAGATCCTCAAAGTAATAGCTCCAATAGCTCTAAAAAATATACATTATGTATAAAGGTAAAAAATATAATAAATAGGGATTTTTTTCCGAAAATATAATTTGTATAAGTTACTTTAAAAATTGTTTTGTAAAACGTAATTTTTTTAATTTAACTATATTTTTAACAATATGGTAAGTGTTTAAAAATAATATATAAATAAAAAGAAATAAAGACTTACCAGCCTTGCCCTGGTAAAGCTTAAGCTCCCCTTCTGATTGACTCCCCAAAAGCGAACCTTTAAGCCAAATGAAATTAAATCCTCGGCATTAGCCGACGCCTGACAGAAAATCTCACCTTGCTGCCACATTCCATTTCGGCGCCAACGCAGAGACGTTTGAAATATTTGACTTTATAATTTTCAAATTTCAATGTTTAATTAAACAAACTGGCTCAATTAAAATGGTACACCCGCACATACACAAATGCGAAACGAAAAGCCCAAGAGCAGGCATGAACCAGCGAAAAAAGAAGGCCGCAAAATTATTTCATTTGCGAAAGACGCTTTCATTAGACGACTTGCTGCCAGCAGACGTCGCTCTCAAAGTCAAAAACGTTTTAACCTTTTAAGCGCCACAGTAATGCGACTAAAGCTGCCGTTTCGCTGGGAGCAGGAGGATTGCGAAACGGCGAGATGGTGAAATGGTGAAATGGGGCGGTGGTTGCTCAGAAATAGGGCACAGGATGCCAAGGACATGCCCCGCTCCGGCTTCTACGCCCGCTGCTGCTGCCCCTGATGATGCTGTCTCTGATGGGCTCGCAACACATTGAGGTTACGCGAAGCGAATGGAGACAGCCAGACAGACAGAGGTCTCGGATTCGGATTCAGATTCAGACTCTCAAGCCAAGAGTTGTGACAGGACCTGAATGTGATATTGGGTTAGCGCAATGCCGTGTATTCCGGTGTCATGCAGAGAAAACAATCACTATTATCCTAACTTTTATATATAGTTTTGATAGTTTTTGGGAATATAATCAGAAGTAGCATGGTTTAATGAGGAGAACACATTATAGTTTCCATGTAATTATAAAGTTTTCCTTTGTGTTTATTAATTCTTAAAATACGCAAGGCATTCGTAAAGTAAAGAATTAATTTTTTCTTGTGCACATGCATAGAAGACAATAACTTAGAGAGAGAAATGCCATTCAGAGCCGCACTTGAGGCAAATGATCAAAGACAATAATGCGGTAAGACTGCGGTAAGGAATAGAAGGAAGAATGGGGCCTGAAGAATACCCCGAACAAAGGCCGTCGAGCTACTAAATACAAATAAAAAGTAATGCCTCCACTCAGAGCTACCCATTCTGGTAGTGGTCCTCCTAATTAGGCTTCAAAGACTGGCCTTGCCAGCGTCTTTCCCTACTGCTGCCTCGTTCAACATGGCGTATACGTGATGCTATGATAATCATGCTTATTTACAATAAATCTCGGCCAGGGGCTTGCTCTGCTTTACTGAAGTGTTAGGAACATCAACGCGCCCCCGTAGGCTGATGATTTATTTAATGCGTAATCTCTGCCAACGCCTGCCAGACGTGAAAGACGGGAAAGTGCGAAATGTTATAAACATTATGATGACAGCACCTCAGACTATTATTATTGCTATTATTGTTATTATACCCTCGAGTTGAGTGCTTTGTTTGGCACCCTTGAAAATAATCAATTAATCGCCCCGGTTGCCAAGGCAAACTTTTTGAATCCCCTCAACTTCACTTTGCTTCAGCTCAAGCACTTTTTGAGTCACGTAATTAGCTTAGTCTGGACATCAATCAAAGGATTTTCTCCAGGACGAAGAAGAAGGAGAAGGAGGGAAGCAGCGCAAGATCCAAAGCCCGTCAAGCGGATAAACATAAATCTGCAAAGTGTAAATGACAAAAGTTCCGCAACTTGAGGTGCCTGGTAGGAAGTGCCTCGTCCTTGGACGTCCTTGTTCGCCTATTATTGCCGTTGTCGTTGTCATTATCATTAGAGTGCCACAACAGCCACCAACAATCACAGCTGCCGGTTTTGAGGTATAAGGTATCGGTATCTATGAGATACACATCTTCATGTAGACTTCAGGCAAGTTTTGACAGCCACCTAGAGAAACCTGCTGGAGGACATAAATATTGATTGATTGTTGTCAAGCCTGCGGGTTATTCCTGGTGTTGTCCCATTAAGCGTGTGCGTGTGGGTTGTGCACTAAAAAAAATTACAACCTTTTAAGTTATCTAGTAAAAAAAATGTGTTCCTAAAATAAAATTTAAAAATAAATATATCTTAAATGGGAGTTTTTAATCCCTATAAAATATTTTCGTAGTAACCTTTATGTAAACATATTAATAGTCAGAAATTTTGTTTCTCCCTGTACATTTGCCTGAGGTGTCAACAATTTGTGGCTTTAGTTGCGGCGATAACAAAGGAGAGAAGACGGCTCTCGCCAATGCCTGATGTTTGAATTCCCTTTAGCCGCAAATTTATGTTTATTAGCTTGGACAATGTGGCAGACAGCTCGAATTCGGAATAAATAACACTCTCTCTTACCTGTTCGGCACTGCATAATCCCTCTTTGGCACTCTATGCTGTCATGACTATTATTCATATATGGTTATGTCGAGTGATAAGCGTGTAAATTGCATTCAAGATAAGTTGGCCATCATCCATCATCGCTCACAAATCGTCGATCCGGGACGAGGCGAGAATAGCGAAAGCCGGAAGCCAGACGGTCTGGGGTCTAGCGATAAATTTTTAACGATACCAAGGACTCATATATAAATATAAGGACGTCGACAAAGGACTGGCAGCTTATGTCGGAATGTCGCTTAAATGCAATCAAATTGAAAATCAAACCGATGAAGACATTTGGCCGCAATGGAACTAAGTGGGCGAGCAGCCACGCCCTTTGTTGCACTTGCTTTGCCCTTTAACCGCCATTGAATGCGGCAAAGAGCATGTGCACAGAACCAAATTTTTTATCAGATAGTGATCAGTTTTAATATTTCAACAGCTTTTAAGAGTATAAAGTTTTTTAAAAATATTCAGAAGAGGGAGACAATTACACAAATTCATTGACCCATTAAATGGAAGGTCAGCTTATTTTTTCTCTGTGCTTTAAATAGGAAGAAGCCAATGGTCTAAAAGAAAGTACAAAAACACAGCGACCAACTCAATAGGATTTACATTTTCCAGCTATTGAACATGGGCGCTGGGGGTCTTAAAGCATTGATGGGAGGTAACGCCGGAGTTTCCAAGAAAAATCATGAGGCCATGGAGGTGGAGGTCGAAGGGGCTCTGCCAGGATTGGGGGCAAACCAGTTAAGTCAGCATGTCTCTGGGTCTCCGGCAAAAGCGTGCGAACAAAGACCACGGCAAAAAATGTAAAAACTATTAAGCGGCATTAGCCGCGCGTTGCGCTTTGTATTTTCCGCCAACTTGCCCCTTGGCCCCTGTGTCACCCTTCGATTTGGGAACCCCTTTTATCCTTTTAACCGGATTCAATGCGCTACAAATCACAGACAAAGTGTCAGGCATTGTCGACTCTAAAAGCTGCTTGCACTCGAACAGTGTGCTAAATATAGAGCTATTAAAATGCTATTTAGAAGAATAAATAAAATAAAAATGAATAAATTTAGGAGAACCTGATAGCTAGATTCCTGATACCTTAATTATATTCACTCTATTTAAGGCAACAAATTATATTGGCCTTAGGGTGACCAAGTGTTCCTTCTCGCCCAGGCCAAGCAATTTTGCAGCTTTTTTTTTCCTCCGATGCGGCTACTGATTCTGGCTCTGTTCGTGGTGTTTCCCGTCGAACTTTTGATCGAATGTCAAGTCATTCAAGTCAATGTCGGTCGCTTGGTTGACTCTGCCATGACCATTCCGCATCCACTTCCACATCCACTTGGTCCCTGCTCCGCTCCCACCAACTTTCCCGGCAATTTCCTCCATTCTTCAGCCGCGCGCGAGCATTAAGCCATTTTTTGCCTCTGCATCCGGATATATGTATATATATGGACATCCTCCGGAGCTGTTGGGGCCTTTGGAGCCGCAGTACGATGGGCGATGGACTGTGGACTGTGGACTATGGACGACAGACTACGGACTACTGGTTTCTGCTGCTTGCAAATCTAATTTCATATTTTATGAAGTGCCGCACAGTTTGCGGCTGCCCCGCCCCCAATTTGACGCCTTTTATTTCACCTGGCCCTGGCCCTGGTCCTTCCGTTGCTGCACTGGAAAATCAATTGTTGAGCACATAAATTTGTTAGCACGAAAATTGCACCGTTGGGTAAAATTTATTTTTAAAATGCATTCGCCGAGGAAAAGGGCAAAAACCGAACCGAACCGCAAATGGGATGAGGACCGGAAAATAGTATTGACAGCGCATCGATTGGCATTGGACGTAGTCAGCACTTTCAGCTCTTTCATTAGAGCCAACTCTGCAATCAGTCTCGCCCCAAAAACTCTGCACAGAAGTCCTAGAAAAATAGGAAGGATTCAGAAAACATTTAGGTGTTTTAATAAAAATTTAATTTATTTTACTAAAAATTATTTTAAATTCCTTGACTTCTTAAACCAAGACTGAAGTGTCATTTTATTGAGCAAATAAAATTATTAAATAAAATAGATTCCGTAGCCTCCTTTTTATATCTGGGTTAATACGATGCGCAAGTGCTTGGCGAGAAAGAAATGCCAAGATTTTGCAGCCAAATGTCTCGGGGTGTGAGCAACAATTTATCTGCCGGATAAGAGCAACGAATGGGGAGCAGTTGAAAGGTAGTGGCATTAATGTTTTTGCATGGAACTTGCCTTGGCAGGGCGTCCGAGGCAAGCGGAAACGGAAACGGCAACAGCAATGGCGACATTGTTGAGAACATGCACGTGAAACTTGTTACACAAGAACTCCTGCTGAAGACGAGCACTCGGCAGCTGCAATACAAGTGCAGGTTCAGCGCCGGGGCATGCAAGAAATCTTAACAAAAGCGGCAATTCATTTTAGCATTCCTCGAATCCAGAAGACGTGCACCTGTCAGGGCTGTGTAAGTGTGTGAGTGTGCGATAACGATGCAGAAAAGGTGTGTTTTTGGGGTCGGAAGCGGAGCAGTACGGGAGGTCAGCACAGTGTCAAATGATACTCGGCACCTTGGGCAGGCAGCCAAGTGCTTGGCAATATGCTAAAAGGGCAGCTGCCTGGTTGCAAAGGATGCATTCAAAAAGTTAAGCGCACAAATGAGATAACTGCGAGAAAAGGAGGTAGGGAAATCTTATGCAACACTCGTACAGTGAGGGACCTTTCAGGCTGCTTCTCCAAGGTAGCACTCATTGCAAAGGGTCTCTCTTGGATTATGCTCATTTCAAGGGAATTATAGACAAAACAAATACAGGTTGCAGTAATACTAACCAAGGCGTACCTGTAGCAGATCTCTCAGATAGTCATTACATGTCAAAGAAAAGGGACCAAAGCTATCTTGTAAGGGATTCGTTATGTAATTGCATTTATTTGTTGTAGGCTATAGTCTACTGTACTTCCATGGTTCGTTGTGCCTAAATGGGGAGCTCTCTTACGTGACAGCTGCGACTCGCCTCAGTTGCGACTCTGGCAACCAAACAATGTGGGGAATTCAGTCAAAGCTCTGATACCAGAGTCGCATCAGGGGGGCTGGCTTGAAGGTGGCTGGCTCTGTGGCACGTGGGCTATTTGGCCACAAAGGCTGCGAAACGCCTCCTTTGGCTATCACTCAGCAGTGCAGCGACATTCAATTGAAATGCGCAATGTGTGTTGGCGCGATCGAAAACAAGAACAGCCATTCATGGCAAATGCTTAGCAGCGAATGGCCGTTGTGATTCTCATCTGACCGAGTGTCAATTGCACGACGGCCTCAGATGACACACATCCCAGTGCCCAGTCCCCAGTACCCAATCTCTCATCCACAATCCCAGATCCCGAAATACGAATCCCGCCGTATAATCGCATAGATGTCAGACCGCAGAGCCAATGGGTTGGAATTACACACGCATTGACCGAACTAAACGGCCCGTAACCCGGCTCCATTTCTCTATTTCATGGCCAGTGCCAGTGCCAGTGGGGCCAGTGCAGTCGGAATGCTGCCAAAAACTGTTGCAGATCTCCTCCAGCGAGTACCGCGGCAAAAAGTACACAAAGGGCGATGTGGTTATAATTGCTCTGTCAGAGAGTTACAGCCGCAAGATAAGCCAACTCGAGCAGAGCGACATGGTTGTTTTCGATGATTGCGGGCTAAGTTTTTGTTGGAATTTTTCAAATGACTTTAATTTTACATAGAACGTAATACGAGTTAGTAGTAAATTGGAATAATTTAAAGGATATAACAATATTTATTCTACCTGGAATAATTCCAGCTTAAATTTCCTTTTTGTCTTTATTACTTTACCCTTTTTTAACGATCATTTAACGGAAGTATTTGTATTCTCGTACTCATTTTCACCTTCCACACAAGTGAGAACTGGAGGAAAGCTTGCTCCAGTTTTCAGCGCTTGACACGAGCTTAATGCGGTGCTAGATAGGCCTGCTCCATGTCCCTGTGCAGCGACTACGAGGACTGCAGCTAACCGCTGCTGCGGACCATTTAGGAAATGAGCCATAAAGCGGTGCTGCGATGAAACCACCAGTCGTCGGGAGACCAAATTCTTGGGAAACGGCAAAATTGGCCCAGACAACTGCACTTGGGCCTGAACGGCGAACAGTGAGAAGTGAACAGTGGATAGTGCTCGTATGCACTCAATTTTTGTCACTGGCCCTAGTGTTTTGCCTTTGCATGCATAAGTAGCCATTTAGTGTTGTTATGCTTATTACACACACACACGTGGAGAGCCACACCAGCCAGACGAAGAGTCAACTGTCGTCTGGTGTCTCCGGCGGTTAGGCTCGTTTCTGAGTAGTCTCCTTAAGTGCCGAACCGTCTACGACCATATAACTACAGCGATTGCACTCGTATGTATTTTTTAGATAAAAAATTATTTAGAAAATATTTTCATTAAATTAAAATAGAAATGTATATTATAAAAGTAGAATCTCAAGTGTTTCTGTGGCTAGAAGAAACTAATAATATGTATATCATCAAATAAATTATTTTAAAAGTAGACACAAGCCTTTATTTTATGAAAATTAATCATGCAATCATCCAAATAATATTTAAAGATAGTTTTGCTTTTCTAACATTTATTCTCAGTGTAAATGAACATATGTACAACAGGGAGCATCAGCAGTAACAGCAACAGCAACAGCTACGGCAACAGCTACGGCAATGGCAACGACAGACAATTTCCATTTTTGTGTGCAGCTCATAAACCTTCAACTTTAGCTTCGGCAAGGACATTATGCAGGTGTCCTTACATCAACGTCCATGTGAATGCTGCTCCTTGATATTTTTATGTGAATTTATGTTTTTGATTAGTGCCGGCCTGACCTGACTTATGCATGCAATTCAGCTTCAGTTCGGTGTTAGCTTCAGGCTTCAGCTTAGACTTTCATTTGCTCTGACTTTAATAAATTTAACGTAAGTGCGAAATACGAAACAGGAAGTGTGTTCCCGAGACGGAATTCGCTCTTTCATAGAGAAATCCAGTTCCTGTGACAACGGTTTTTAATTAAATTATATATAAAGTAGGATTAAATGTTAACAATGTCCTGCTTTTTGTTATTTATGAGTCTCGAATCAAAGTAACCATTTTTGTTAACCATTTCTTAAACAAAAGCTGGCAAAGAAATCTGCCAACTAAACAAGAGATACTACCTTAACCCAACTTAATTATTTACTCACTACCAACGAGTTCTACTTTTGAACAAAAAGAGAAATCAAACTCAGGAACAGCTTGAGCAATCTATGACAAGGCTCCCAAGGGCAGCTCAGCCACCATCATTGGAACACTGTGACCCATGCTCCCAAGTACTCCGCTCCACTCCAGCCCGGCTCATCTTGTTTATGGGCTCGTAAAGCAGCGTGCCTACTTTGGGCTTATAATTCAGCCTCGAGCCTCGGTCTCGGGACTCGGGTCTCTTGTCCCCAAGACCCCCTCATCACGCACTGATTTCACAGATCCCCACAAGGCTGGGCGGGTGTGCGGGTGTGCGTGTGTGTGAGCCAGGCGGGCTGTCACATTTACATATGGGCTGGGACTTATGTGCTCTTGTTCTTCTTTTCACTTGCCTTTGTTTTCGTTTTCGCTGCAAGGTATGCAATGAAAACTGAAATTTATGCATTTCACCCAATAGAAGTGCACCAATGCTGCACATAAACAATTTAAACAGCTTTGCGTGGGTCGTGGGTGGTGGCGGTCGAAATTTATTTAAATCTAAGCAAAAAGAAGCCCGACAGAACACGCAAAACACACACAAATATTTCAATATTTATTGCCTGGCATAAAAGACCAGTTAAATAATTTAAAATGTCAAATGGCGAAAAACAATCCGCTCTCCGACGGCTGGCTTAACTGGCGCGTATAGGAAATGCCAAAAAATTAAAAACTGCATACACAATTAAATAGGTTTTCTGTTTTTCGGTTTCTGCCTAAGCTCCCTGCGGTATATTGATTTGTTCCAGATTTATGCAATCTGTGTGAAATTTTGCTTAAAACCAGGATACACAGCTAGCAGTGCAGGGCAAGTCCCCAAACTGCCACTTAAAATTTATTTATGCGCAACACACAAATTTAATTGCGTTTTCCAAGTCCTTCGGCGTCGCTGCTGCTGCTGCTGCTGTCCTTGCAGCATCCGAAGCACAATAAATAGTTTATTTAAGCATTGTTCGCTCTCTCTTCGCTGACGAGGGGAAATGGCAAAAAAGCAAAGGAAAACTGAGCACCAGGGCATGCGTTGAAATGAAGAAATGAAATTTTCATTGTCTCCCGCGCCCCAAGTGTTTGAAAAAGTGTCGCATTTTGATTGCGTTTTTCCTTACATTAAACAGGGTTTGGGCGTTCTTGGTCACGCTCCGTTGGCTAGGTATCCCTCAGATCCTTCGGCTCGCTGCCCTTGTCCCGCGCATCCTTGGACCGACATCCCTTTGAAGTGCTCACTCCGGGGGATCAGGCTCCTGGCTCCTGGCTGCTGGCTCCTGGCTTCTACTACTCCGCCAGTTACTCGTATCCTCGCACACCTCGCATTGTAGTCGAATGCCCTTGTCAGCGGTGCCGAATGCCACGCCCGCTGTCACGGGCTGTGCGAACGCGTGGCCAAGTCATCTTTAATTCATGAAGCCAAGTTTTTTGTTTGGTGCCTGCATTCCGCTTCTGTTTTTTGTCGGCTGCCTGACGTTCACTCTATATGATTTAAAAGGGGAGCTCTTTGGTCTTACAGACTTATTTGTAGCAGAATAATTTCCCAATTGATGCCATAATTTTGTAAACTACAGAAGATACTTTCTATTCATCTATTTGAGGGAAAGATGAATAGATATATAAAATTAATCTGGAATTATATAAAGCCACAGAGTTCTTTATTTGGAAATTATCATAAGCATACACAGGGATGTATTAGTATCCTTGAACTTGATTTATTCCTCTTAATTCCAACTACCTTAATTTTCTCTCTGCACTGCTTTAAACTTCATCGTCATCCCTTTCCCAATTCCTCCCCTTCATTTGGCCAAAACTCTCTTAGCCGATAAACAAGTCACCAAAAATTCATTGACGGCCAGCCCCAAAGAAACCGTTTCCATTCTCCAACCATCCAGGCATCAAAATAAGAAAACAAAACTGACAATGAGTTTGCATTGTTAACGCCGCAACGCGGCAACGTCAGCCGCAAAAGGTGTTCAAGCTCGCAGCTTACCTGGTGGCCGGTGGGCCGTTGGGTAGGTCCTTGATCGCTTCAACACCTGAAGCAGCAGCTCGGGACTTTGCGTCCGCCTCCGTCTCCATCTCCGGACATATCCTTGCCTTGCTCCTGCGCTTGCCGTTGGCTGCGGCAAACGAGTTGTAAATATTTATTTATACGCGCAGCGCGGTTTACAAACTGAATGGCTAGCCAACCCGCACCGCTGGAAACCACCAGAATCCTGCCATCCAACTAGTCAGCGTTGCCCAGTAGGGATTATAAAAAGAAGCTAAAATATTTAAAAATCTTTAAAAAAGGCTCCCGCTCTAAAATACTTCAGATTTTTAGTTGGGGATACAAGTACAAAAATTTTAACCAGCATAATTACTTTTGGCAAAGTTTATAACTGAGTTAATAAATTTCAGGTAGCTCTAAATACTGAAAAGTTAGTTATAATAATAAAAAGTGTTTGGTTTTAAACAGCTAAGTTTATTATTAAAGCGTTTAAATTCCTAAAAGTACGAAAATAATAAACTATTTTTACAGAAATGGAAAATTCACACAGATGCGGCGGGAAAATGGCAAATCGGGCTGCTTCCGCTTTACGCTCAACCCAGTAACCCACCTAGATCCCTTCCGGCTGCCTGGACGGAATTTTGATTTAGAATTTCTTGCCCAGTGGCAGTGGCTCGACTAACTAACTAGAGTGGCAGCTAGAGGATTTTTAGTTGTTCTCTGTGGTGGCCATGAAAATTGAGAGTTGGGCCGCGGCGACGTCACGTCACTGGCAGCATTTTTATTCGGATTTTGCGGTTTTTATTGCGGCAGCTACGTGTTCGTTTCCTGCTGTCAGCAGTTCACGTCGCAGGCTTGATGTTTTTCTAACGGAAGGTATATCCTATTTTTTTGTTGCCTTTTTTTTTATTTTGTATTTATTTTTGCAACTTTCTTTTTTGCGGGCCGACAACAGCTGGCAGGCACTAAAATCGTCATCAGGCGGCGGCAGATGCTGCAGATGTTGCAGCTGGCGTTCCATCAAAACATAATCTACAGAAAAAATCTAAACGAGCTTCGTCCTAAATGTGTGACAAGTCGCGCACTTTTATTATGAACACTGAAGGCCGTTCACCCAAGTTCAGACCATTTTGCGTCTACACTGTTCTGCGAAAATATTTATTAAATTAAATAAGGATATATCTAGCTGAGGCGTTAAAAATACGCTCAAGTTAATAGGAACATCAGTAACACACATTATAATATGTCACCAAAATGAAAATAATCTTTTGAAAAAATAAAACAATTATAAACAAAAGAAACACGAGAAGGGTACTTAAACTAATTTAAAGATTATATGGATAAAACACTATACATTTTTCAACTCGGAACCTACTTCTTTAACTACACAAAATATCTTATTCGCGTTTACCCTATCATCCAACTCTTGACTATTGATCCTAACAAATTCTAGATAAGCCAGGAGTTAGTCTGAGCCCCTTTTTTGTTGGGTGTAGCCCCGGCTGTGAGTCATTTCTTTTGGGCGATTCAAATGCAGTTTTACAGTTCGCTGAGTGAAAACTTAAGCGGTTTTATGCACCTACACATCCTCGCAGGTGCCCAGGCATTTTTGTGTTGTGACAGCAATTTTTCCCATCATACAGTCGGAGGTTGGTCAGTTTGTCAGCGCATAAATGCAGTTCTAAGCTAGTTTCGCCACCACGCTGTCCCTTTTTTCGCCTGCTCTTTTTTACAATATGCAAACGTGGCTTTCGTCCTCGCCACAGTTTTAGATGATTTTCGTCGTTGATTTTTTTTTGTTTCGGGGCTCAGTCTGTTTTAGTTAGGTGGAGAGTTGCGGCAACAATTTGCCACAGGATTTTAATGGAAAATATTCAAAACCACAAAATATTTAATTCAATTTGTATATCGAAAATGGAGCTCTAACCAGTTTCTAGCTCTCTTTTTTACTTTATAATCCACATGCATATTGGCCTTCTTTGTGTTTTTTAATTGTTTGAAATAAAAATCATTTATAAAACTTAATATGAAATCTGGCTACTGGTCTTTAAAAGCAAATGTGGAAAATTGAACTAATAAACATTTTATTTGATTTTTGGAGATTTCTCTCAAGTTTGATTTCGTTGCTTAACTTCTGATTCAGTTTTTATGAAATGTTCCTTCTAATAAACTTACTTCTCAATCTCCTTAAATATTTGAAATGGTTTTGTTCTTGCTATATGGCTACCAATTTGTTGTGTGTTGTATAAAATTCTTTGTATCATGGAATTGGCCTGGGCTGGAATGTAACCGCCCCCTGAACGATCCCCGTTCCTTAATGTAGACGCCGCGAAATTCCTCTAGGCATTTGTCTATGTGGCGGCTAATTTATAACTTGGTGACAGTTTATATGTCGCTTGTGGGTCGCTCCGCGCTCTCAGTCAGCTATAAATCCATATTCTGCAAACGTTCGCCGCCCGCCGGCTGAATGCCGCAGATGTCGAAAAAAATAAAGGCCATAAAAGCATAAAGTTGCATATATTCACCAAAATGAATGAGAAGCGAACAGGCAAAGAAAAAAAGCCTCTCCCCCGACTGTTATTGTTATTTCTGCTGTTGTTGTCTGCCGGAAGTCGGAAACCATTTAATTTGCTCATGTGCAACTGGGGCTCTCGTCCTGCGTTCCCGAGCTCAGAGTCCTGCGGCTGTCGCTGGCCCAGCTGACATGTTTCCTTCTCCGGGCTGTTTTTATGTTTTCGCTGCCTCTTTTTATTTTTGTATTTTCATATATTTTTGTTTGGCGAATTTTAACGCGGAACATTTAATTCGGGCAAACGAGTTAAGAGTAAAGTTGTGTTAAGTTTTTGTCGAGCGCTCGGCAAAAGAAAAACAAAAGCGACCACTGATGGGGGAAAAGGGCCTCCGCTGAAGCCAAAAACAGCCGGCAACATTTATTTATTTTGCTGCTGCCGAAGAAGACCCCAAAGGACTCGGATCCTTTGCGTCTGTCAGTCTTTTACATACAAAGTCTTGTGCGCAGAATTTTAATTTGCAATTAAATGCAGCCCACAAGCAGCTTTGCATCAAAATGCCAACTAGGGGGCGGGAAAACTCTTGAGTGGGCCGAACAGTAGGGCTCCAAGGCTACCAAGGGTAAAGGGAAATTGGGCTGGGAAAATGGGGAGGGAAAAACAGGTGTGTAAGTGTGTGTATATGGGTGAGGTCGATGGCGAAAGCCAAGGCAAGACGCCGGTGTTGCAGCTAAGAGGAAAACATTCCGTTTAGCCTCAGTGCAGCAGGAGTGCCACGCCCTCGCTCTGTTCTCCTGACTACGGCCGCCCACTCATCCATCGCTGGAAAAGCTGCTGCAGCTTAAGTATTTTCAACGAATGCGAATGTTTGAATTAAAACTTTGTAATTTCCCTTGTTTCATTTCATTTCGTTTTACTTGAAATTCATTTCTACGGTCTTTCCCACGACTTCTCCCCCTATTTATTCATCCTGCCCCGTCGCATCTCATCTGCCCATCTTGCTCCTCTGTTTTCATTTTCTTGACTTTTGTTATGGTTGTTGCTATACACATAAAATGGCCACCACTCATCCATCTCCCGTCTTCAGGTTGGTTTAGCATTTTCGGTTTTGGCTTTGGCCTGCCCGGAAAACCAGAGAAATATACGGGGTATGCACTGGGAGAAGTAGTATTAAATTGGTTCTCCATTCGGAAGGGAATTCGTTTAATTAATTTTATATTTATCTTCTATCTGCTACCAATTAAAATGCCATTTCGAATTTTTTTACTGCGTCATTTATCAAATGCCTGACAGAAAGTAAATTTCAAACTATATCTCATTAATATTAGTTTCATCTTTTTTTGATATGTCTTTTAATTGCATGTTTATTTGCGTGGAAAAATAATTCAATTTGATAAATATGATGAAATAAATCAGGGACAAAGATTTTTTTCATTTTTTACCTAACCTATTTTTTAATATTTTTTTTCTCTGTGTGGATAAAGAAGGGGACAAGAGAGAGCTAGAGGGATACCAGTGGCAGTTGGTCGCCTGGGACAACCGTGGAATGCATTGGAGGGCACTTTCCTCTGTCTTGCCCTCCTGCGAGGCACTAAAACTTGCCTTTTGCCGTCAAAGTGCAATTTGTTCTGGGAACTGCAATTGCAACCCGTTCCGCTCCCAATTCCCCGCGCTTCCGACTTGTCAGACTTTAATTTGTTTACGCTTTTCGCAATTCGCCATTTCTCTTGGCAGCTGGCAAAAGCTGATATAATTGAACTAAGCCCAACGGAGGCTTTCAATTGTCATAAAATGAGTTTGGCACACAAAAAAAAAGAAAAACCAAATTAAAGTCCCCTAAGCCCCTTTCGAAAAATGACGCCCTGCTTACATGACAATAATTTATAATCTCATAAAGCTATTAGGTGTATCAAATTGTATACATACTCCCAGTGACGGGCCGCCTTAATTAATTGAATCCTTGAATCGGCTCAACACCCACTTAACACTCACTTCTGCTGCATTAACAGTGTTTCTGCTCGAGAGCAAATACTTTTGACTTGCACTGCTGCCAACTTAATTAACTGTCGGGCTTAACAAAAAATTAATCAAATAGGCAGACCATTCAGGATATCTCCCCGACAGGGATTATCAACCTGGGCACATTATGATGGCCTCGCAAAGAGAATGCACGAGCACGAGCAAGAAAATCAAACATTAATTTTCATTAGTTGGATAAGCTAGCAACCAACAAGTACACTGAGACAATATTTAAAGGGAGAAATGCTTGCTTAAAAAAAAAATTTGGTAAAGGCAAGAGATATTAGACTGTTTGTTCGTTGAATCATCAAACACTTAAGTTTAATTATGATGAACAGTTTAAAGCTTCCGATACATTTTAGATTTTTAGTAAATTTTATTTTAATAGTCGTAGCAGTTGCTTTTATTATACTTACAGAATAAAGCTCCTCCTGAAAATAAACTAAATTATGACTTTAATATCTGCACTTGCAGTGTACTCACTCACATAAGCATTTCAGCCAGCAAAATTTGTCGGCAATGGCCATTCGAATTTCTGAAACTCAGCCCGGGGGCTTAATAACTGTCCGTCTGAATTATAAATGAATATGTGAACGGAGGATCAAGTGCGGACCTTCATCCTCCCGCCCTGCCTATTAAAATATGGGTACACACGAGACATTGAATTCTTAACACATGCATATTTACTGGAAATTGGTCAGTCTATGTCTGGAATTCAAAGGAGGGCAATTCAAATGAAATGCGATAAAGTGAAACAAATGAATTCTCCCAGCTGAAAATGTTACCTAATTGAAATGGGAATTTACCAAGAGATGTGACAATTAGAGGGAGCAGTTAATTAATCAAGAACCAGGTGTTAATCGGGATGTCTTAATTACAAGCTAGTGAGGAAACTTGGCTTAATTAAAAGCTTTTGTTCAAATCAAAGCTAATGTATCTATGTTCTTTCCCAAATTGAGAGAGAGGTTTAGTTCTGAAAAACAGCTGAATATAAATTTATTTTGCCCAAATTATTAACCTAGTCTCCAAATCATTTACCCTAATTAAAAATTACTTTTATAAAGTTGATTAGGACTTTTTATGTTTTACTCACACCAAGTCCATCATCGTGTTGAGTGAGACAATATTTGGCGAAAACACAGCAAGGATATGAGAACTTCGGCTCAGATATGTTCATTCTAACAGAGTTGTTGTTTAATTTTGTAAATTATTATCGTAGTTACTTAAGGGCATTCCGAGAGCAAGGACATTCAAGGGGTGGCAGTATGCGTGCGACATGTGCACAGCGTTTGACATTAGCGCCAAAGTTAACATGTAACCGGCTTCCGGCCAGAATAAGCTTTCCCTTCTGACCAAGAGCCGGCTGTGGTTATAACTACAGTTGTGATCAGAATAATAGCACCGAGAATACAAGTACAAGAAAGGGAACCCTCTCCTATCCGATTTAAGTTAATATACTTTTTAGAAAAGAGAGTATTGCTGTCATTTTGACCGCAACTGTATGTGGGTGGGTGTGCGTGTTTAAGTTTTATGTCTACATCGGCTGAGCCTGTGCAGCTTTAGTGCTGAACTAAGTAAATTTTAGTGCAAATGAGCAGTCGGGGGTAACTCAGACGAGCAGTTAGGAGCCGGGCTGAGAACCCAGGGCCTGGCATAATCATAATTAAATAACTTTTGTCACAATGCCAAATAAGCCTCATATTCGGGGTGCACATCATTTACGTGAATTTACGTACACACATGCCCGGCAGCAGAAATGCTTTCATTAGGCATTCCAATGCCAAAAAAAAAGCCCCAGCACAAACACTTCCAGGCTGGCAAAATAATGGAGCAAAATAAGAAAAAACCTTAGCGCAAATGTGCCAAAATAATCCGCTTAAATAAAATGCCAAGAGAAATTCTCTCAGTCGCATCCAATGGGGTGCAGCATCAGCGGCAGCGGCAGCAGTCGCATCCTCCATAAGTCCTTGTGCCACTTCTTTGTTTTGTTTTATTTGGTTTAGTTTGGTTTTGTTTTGTTTTGCTCGGTTTTTTGTTTGCTGTGTATGCTGCATGTGTGTGTTTTGGCCAAAAGCCGCAAAAATGACCGAGCAACAACAGCAGTGCGAGCGCCAAATGCCGGCTTTGGCAAGAAATGGCAAAGCTCAACCATTATAAGGGATTCGACTCTAACTATACCCAGTATCATTCCGAAATATACAAGAATATTTATGTAGGTCCCATGGCGAAATGTTGCATGTCACTATTAGTGAGATGTTGTGATTTGTTTGTGACTTAAAGTTTCTTAACTTTTGGTTCTATAAATGTAATCAGTGGATTTTAGGAATAAATTTGGAGCTCACAAAAACACACATTATTAACCCTTTATCAGGTATTAAAGTTATAAATATTTTCCATATACACTGAAAATGGCAAAAGCCAAGGCAACTGTGGGTTTCGCAAGCGGGTTGTGTGGGTGGCCGGCTCATTGTCATTCGAGCCGTTAATTAAACGAATATAAATAAACCAGGAAACCACTCACTAAAAAACTCGCAAGGTAAGCTAAATCAAGCAGAGATAAAATCTGCAATTGTATATAGTCATGGCATTTCCAAGTAAACTCAGCTAATTTGAGAGCCTTGGCCTTTTTGGCAGCCACCAAAAAGAGTGCTTTAAGTGCAGTAAGTTCAGCTTAAGCATGATGCTAAGTCTGATTAAGTACTTACATATGACAGTTCTTAGAAGGGCTCGTCCGATATATTATTATTATCTCGATTCCTGGTATTCATTCCAAGTAGGTGTCTGAAATAAAATGCTTCAATAGAGTTCTTTCCCGCATTTCGTGATAATCACTCATCGGTCTGGTGCTTGGCTTTTATATTATTTAGAAAGAGCGTATGGATGAAATTAGGGCAAGCTAATTAGGATGAGTGAGCACAAAAAGGACCCAAAAGGTGTTTATCAATAGCGTATTCACTGAACAAAATAATTAGCGTTTTTCAGACGTCAATTAACACATGCTGCCGCTCACCCGTGTGCGTAGGTGGGATTAGGTTGGTCATTATAATTACCAGCACTTGGTCATTAGATTTTGCCATGGAAGTTTCTCGCTCACTCGCGACTTTGCCTTCGGATTCGGATTCGGAAATATCAATCATACGCCGCGGGGCCCGCATAATCCCGCGGCTCAACTGCAGCATTTCTTATGCACAATTTACAAAGCAAAACATCCACTGACAGACTGACTAACTGACTGACTGACAGACAGTCTGTCCATCTGCCACTTGGTTTTCCTCGCCTGTCAGCGAGCTTGTGCGGAGCGTTGTCTAATGATTAACCCCCATGATTGAATATAATGCCCTTTGAAGACGCAGCCCAGACAACCGACTAAGTGCCTACAGACTAAGAGAAAAAGTGCAGCGGGGCTTGCGAAAACAAAGCAGTGACTACCAAATACTCTAGGACAATGGTTTGTAAAGAAATAATTTCAATGATTTGTCAAAATTAAAATCAAATAAATATATCAAGATTGCTCGACTAACTAAAATGTACATTTTTGTAGAAGTTCGTTTTCCTTGTCTGGGTTTTTTTTTTTTTTAATATATATTTTGCAATTCCGTGTAAAGGATTTTCTGGACTTAATACTTATTGGTTTGCTTTCAATGTTTCTCAACAGTCTGCTTATACCTTTTGAGACACACTTGGCAGACGAACTTGGCATGGTCGGGGCTTTCGGCAGCTTCTTTGACTGCTCATCATCGTGATGTTGGACAAAGCAACAGCATAAAAACAGAATGGAGGAAACATTAAATTTTTTACTTAAGCATGAAAGCTCTGCCGGCTGCGGCAAAATAGAAAGAACACTTCGCCGAGTCGCGGAGTCGCGGGGGAGGAACGGCAAAAAGCAGGAAAATGGAAGCACAAAAATGGCTAGCCCGGCACACAGACAAGGGAATTGGTGTAAATATGGCAAGTGGCTGGCTGCCTAGGAGCGGCGAGCGGCGAAAAAAGCCGGAAAAAAGGACGAGGCAGCTCCATTCAGGCCAGACAGAGGGGCATACTTTTCATAGCCAGTGTGCGGTCTGCGGCGGCGGCTGAGGCGGCATCAGAAGCTGCCAGCGTTAGATATTTTCATTTAGTTTCCTGTTTGCCTCCCTCAAACTCAAGGCAAGTCGAGTCGAGTGGAAGTATCAAAGTTAGTGAAGTGGGAAAGAGCGGGCAAGACGGCAAGATGGCAAAGCGGCCAGCAGAGGGGTGCCACTCAAATGCTTAACTATGCAAAATAAGTTGCATTTAAGATGCTCCATTATGCATGTTTATTTTATGTCGATGATACTGTTAGGCGGTTGGCACACTCGCGGTCGGGGATACGGCCAGGTATAATGGTAACGGGCGGCTTGCCAAGTCAAGAGAAGCCAAGCCCCAAGATGGCCAGGAACGGGAACAACAGGCAACAGCATGTGCTTGACAGATCAAAGGAGTACACAAGGGTTTTGGCCAACTTCATCCATTAGGTGAGCCATGTGTAGTACAGGGAAAGCTCTCTAGCTGGCAGCCATTTTATGGACAGACTCCTTGAGCCTCGCCTGTAAATCCTTTTTATGACAGAATACGCAGACGGCCAATAAAATCGCATTGCAAATTGTTGCATTTGACGGCCGCCGTTTGGAAAAGCTGAAAGCGATGACGTCCCTGGGCATAATCAAACGTCGTTTATAGTCGCGGGTTGTGGACCCTAAAATGTCGGACTTATGGGATTTCAATTGACAGACAAGCGGGACTGAGTTGATATGCTGACATAAACCGACAATCGATCTAAAATATGAAGAATACCATAAAATCCAGTCGTGAAATATTAGAAAATACCCATAACAAAACACTAAAAGGACTGTCAGTTTATGCATATATATTTCTAAGAGAATAGGTTTGTGTACATTTTTGCTTTAATAAAATATATCTTAATTGCACTTAGCACTAAAATGCATACAAGTCTTGTGAAGATAATTGTGCAAGTGTTTTCCTTGTTTTATATCTACTTTTAGCAAATGATTATATTGTTGGTACTGATAACTTCATTCGTGATCTTTCTCTGAGTGCAGCGGAGGATGCAATGAATTCGGCTCAATTTGGTTAAGCACTTGAAGTGAAATTGCACCCTTTGAACTGTGGCAGTACTCGCTCAGCGAGTATTTAATGAGAGTTCATTAGCATTGACCCCAGACACACTCCCACGACCGGTCGGGAGCAGATGCAATGCGAGCTGATTGACGACCCGCATTACGGACAGCAACGATCCTGGGAAGGCAGGTGGGCGGTACGAGCGGGCAAGTCAGTCAGTCAGAGGGTGAACCCTGAACCGGGCAGCAGCTCGCAACTCGTAGCTTCCGCCCACCGGTGCCTGCAGGTGCAGTTAATCATTGCGGACGAGAGCGAGAGTGAGCAAACAATGGCGCTGCTCAGCGCTCAGCGGAGGCCATGCCGCAAATTCCAATTACATCTCGGGCTAACAGGGCGCCGTATCTTGGCCGCAAATGTGGAGCGGACCCGATACAGATGCGACGCACTCGCACACAACTTTTCCACTCGGCAGCCGCTGGCCGCATACATCATCCCTTCCATTTGCACGGGCATCGATTTTCGGTTAACGCCCTCGACCAGCAGCAACGGCAGCCGCAGAAGCCACAGGACAAGTTGCCGTCCTAGGACATCCACATCCACATCCGCGTCCCCATCCACGTCCGCTCCGCGGTTGCCTTTAATGCGAGATATTGGCATTTAAGGCCACTCCATCGATATCAGCAGCGAGTCACGGTTAAGCGGTCACCGGGTTCAAGGAAGATAATCCCAACAGCTCAAGGTGTGTGTACTTTCCTGCACTCGAAAAAAGAAGAGGAAAACTTGAATGCCCAGAAAAGTTAGGCTGTTCAATCATAATAAAATTTATCTCTAGTTTTGGGGAAAAGAAAATGAAAATAATATTTGCTTTCGAAACTGGAATTCTTTTAGATGTGAAAATATTCTTTTAAATAACAACATTTGATCTAGAGTTTAAAATATTTTTATATCAGTGGTTTTTTTTCCAAGGAAATACCATAAGTTATTTAATAAAAAAAAATATTAAATGATCCCATTAAATAAAGATTCATATTTTATTTCTATCATAAAAATAAACATTTTACAATTTCAAAAAGAACATATAGAGGCATATTTTTTTTTCACTGTATATAAAGTTCATCCCATGACCAGCATAAATACATTTTAATGACCTCCTTCGTTGGGCTCGCATGTAAATAAACTTATTGCGCAACGGTCGCCTTAAGCTCCCGAGATGTAGGTTTCTGTAGATTTTGTGGTGCCAGTTATCAATGAGCTAAAACTATTCAAGTTGTGGTAAGTGTTGGACTCATATAATCGGCTTTACCCAGGGAAACTATTCAAACTTATTGAGCAACTTCTTACGAACTTTAGCAATGGATTGAAAGTTTGGATAACGTTAAATTGATTCTAGCTATTAGTGGCCCCTAAAATATAACAATTCCAAGTTTTTATTTCAATTTAAAAATATTACAATATCTTTTCTTTCTTTTTTAATATTTGTTTTACTTAAATATATACCCTAAAAAGGCGCGACTTTGATGTTTTCTTGGCAGCCTCTTGTAGCCAAAAAGAAAGTGATAGCCAAAAGCCATATATCTTTCGATATGCGGTTACATTATTAAAATTGTCAAAAATTAAAAAATATCATATATTTTACATTTTAAACTCAATATGCAGTTTTATTATTCTAATAAATTAATAATAATAAATCTAATCTAATATATGCAATTCGGGCTTAGGTATGCCTTTTCAAAATTAGCAAACTGCAAGAGTTTTAAGTATCCAAAGTTAGCTTTTTTGCTTGTTTAATTTAAATTCGAACTAACTCCTTCTAAAGTTAATATTATAATATTGAGATGAATTTTATTTGTTTGTATTACTTCTTTAGAAATTCCTTCTTAATATAAGACAGCCTAAACTTTCCTCCGACCATTATTTAGAATTGAAATTCGTTTTTTCCGCTGTCAACCTCAAATAACTTATCTTATATAGTCTTAAAGTATTCACTTTCTGTAGCTTTATAGCCCTTGATGATTTTCGCAGCTGCTTAAAATTCTCAGCAATCAATTTGCAATTGTTTTCAGTTCAATCCACCGTCTGACCCAAAAACCCTTGGCTGAAGACTTGTTTGGTGTCGAAAGTAAAAAGAACCTGCACAATATTCATCACTATTTGATGATGGCCTTTGGGGCTTAACAACTTTCTTTTACTATGCAGCGCGGGACGAAGGGTAAGAACGCGGTGGGCAGAGGGCGTGGCTGAGCGGTGGATCTCCGGAGTTGCCTTTGGTTAGCCAGTGAAGCGTTGGGCGTAAAAACCACTTGGAACTGCATTGGACATTGTTTAAATTGCTGCGGTTCGCGTACGTTGAATTTTCGTCTCTTGTTTATTTTGCGCTTTATTTCGGATGTTGGATACCGATTCTTTTTATTTCCTTTTTTATATATATTTTTTTTCGCTGGTCTGCTCGACTTCCCTGGGTTTTTTATAGCTCGGTTGGGCGAGTGTGGGGAATTGAATAAAGCATAATATACGCTGGCGATTTCGATACCCCTTTAGTCAGGGGCGAGGTCAGGGGTCAGCAGGGAGCGAAGAGCGAAGAGCAGCGAACAGTTCGCCGCCGCACAAAAGAGCGAAAGAAAAACTTAATGTAATTGAATTCATTTATGGTTTTGTTTGGCTTTTATTTTTCTTTCGGCTTTTCACTTACGCTCGCAAAAATGCCAAGAATGTCGGATGGTTGTTAATAAATATTTCATTTATTTGCCGGCTCATGCCGAAAAGGGATTTCCCCTGCCCCTTACTCCTCGCTCCTTCGCCCAAACAGCCCTTTGTTTTTGTGGCCTTTTGTGCTTTAATTAAAAATATGCACAGGCAAGGCCAGAATGTCCCAATTCCGTGCGCCAGAACAAAGCACTCAGCTAAATGCGAAACTAGCGTCGATAGACTAAGCCATCGCCTGCCATCCCATGCCTTCCCTAAAGGACATCGTTGTCCTTTTTTGGCTGCCCAATCCCCGGAAAAAGGGGATATTGGGTTATTAGTAAATATGCTTTCATATAGTACATGAAAGATTTATGCAAAGGACACACTCATCCTCAGCCTCCGCCTCCGCCTCAGCCACAGCCACAGCCTCAGCCTCAGCCTTAGCCACTGGCTTTGAGCCCCGGCCTGTACCTTCTGCAAGTATGCAACATATTTCATAATAATCGCCCTTGGGCAACAATGCCACACACTCTCTCACCTGGCCTGGAAAGTTATCCCTTTTTGGGCTCAAAAGAAACCCCAAGCCCAGGACCGCTCATGTGGCTAATAAAATAATTGAAATTCCCCCTAAGCACGAGCAGGCGGTGGGCTCGCCTCTCGCTCATACATACAAATTGGTATGCCATAGCCAGGACTCCTTCTCGGCTTCTGCTCAACCCGGAATTAACAGAAATTCAAATTCTTCCTGCTACACTTGCCCTGAAATCCAGGAAAAGGAGCTCCGTTCAGGTAATACATATATTTTCAAGTACTCTGTATTACTTTATTACTCAACTCAAAGGTTATAGAAAATAAGAAGATTAATTCAACATTTCCCTGAGAACTAAAAAATAAATACATATACAAAAAGATCTTAATATCTGATAGACTACATTTAAATATGCAGTTTTTAAGTTACATTTTCTCTGTATAGGACGGCCAATGTAAGCATAAAAGTCTGTAAGACGGAGTTGTCTTTTATCAATCCGGCAAAGCTCATAAATTATCAAAATCGAAGTAAAAGTCCCTGCCTTTTAGACGCCTTTTAGTTGCTGGCCCTGATATTTTGGGTATATATTTCCCTTACGCCATGGGGTGAAATGGCAAAACTTTCTTTGATTTTCAATTTCAATAATAAAATTTGCTTTGCAATTTTATGCCGAGTTGAGCAGCAGCAGCAGTCGTAATAGAATCAGTCTCCCTTGAACCCGTCCCGACCCGACCCATGCATCTGGAATGACTCTTGGAGCTCTCCATGTTTATTTGCATACGCATCAAGATGGAGAGTGGAGATACATACGTAAGTGGACCAGGATTCCGATTTGGATGTGGATTCGGATTCAGATTCAGATTCCCACTCTTTTTCCTCGACTTGCCCTGCATTTATTTTACATACACGCCCAAATCTCTTGTCAAACTAAAATTTTATTTGGCACATGTGAGAATTTTGTGCAATTTCATTATCTGAATTTTACGAAAAGTGAAGGTTGTCTTTAAATATGTAATGCTTCCAGCGTCAAGCGATGCTGCAAAGTGGTGACCCACTTTATATTAAAACTAGACTGAAGAGAAAGTAATGATAAAATATTTATGATACCTTTCTCTTTGAAATCTTTCTATAAATTTCTAATAATGTTACCATTTTATATGTTTCAAGTTTTGCTTTGTTAGTTTTGTTCCTGACTATATAAATATGAAATATATTACCAAATCTAAGCGTTCTATAAAGCTGTCAGGTTTGATCGGTTGTTTATCTGATTTATATCCCATTGGTGGTATTTCCATATTTTAAAAGCGGCAGATATTTTCCGCATTTAGTAGGCTTTTTCTGTTGAATTTATTTCGCTGGGCTGTGTGATCATTAACCGCAAATGATTGTGGCGGGCAATTCAATAAATTTCTAGCTATTTGCCGATACGCCTGGCCAACCGAAAGTGCCCACCGTAAGCCCCTCATCATTCCGGTGACATAGTTCGGTTCCATAATTAAAACCGATAATCGGGCGCTTATGCCAATGTTTGGGGCGTTTAAATTCGCCTCCTGCCCTGATATAACGATATCATTTAATTTGGGTTTTTGCATTTGCGTTTAAGCCTTCTTGCACACTTGCGTAATTAGAGTGGACCGGTCAAATAGTTGCACTCGAATATAATTAGATTGATGGACCGGCTGCTGGGCCTGAGCTGCATGTGATTAGCAGTCTAAGTGGGTCTGCGGAATATATGTGTGTGCCATATGTCGGCCAGGTGACACGCCTTCCTGCGCTTCGCCACCCCCTTGCATCTGCCACCTGGCGGAGACCGCCCATGTGCCCACCTCACACCTGCCGCAAGGCCGTAACTCATGCTGGCAGTACTTATCACAGCCTCAAGCTGGCGGGAGAGAGTCGGTTCACTTGCTCGGCAAATAGAGCGTCATTAATTTAACTAAAATAGTCACGGCATCGCTGTTGTCTTCGCCGCCTTCTCTCGCCACTTTTTGCAATCATTTTACCTTACACTGAGGGATAAATATTCTAAAACTAAAAGGCCCCGTACCTACTTAAATGAATAGATAAAAAGTTTGCAACTTAATTCATAACTCCCCTGTTAAATTTTTTAGTATTTATAAAAAAGGCATACATTATTAAGTAATTTAGTTCCTTCTTTTTTATGTGTACCCTGGCTGGCTGTTATAAATGTGCAACAACTACACGGCGACAGGCAGAGAGAGCTTGAAAAATTATGCATCAAGTGACAGCGACAACGAATGCCATTTCATTGCATGGCGAAAAGGAAAAGGCCAAAGACCAATCCATTCCACACGCCCACTCCACTCCGTTCACTCCAACTCATCTGAATCTGTAGCCGTAGCTGAATCCGAAACCCAGAATCAAACCCAACTCATCCCACACTTCATTGCGTCTCGGCATTCATAAATATGGCGCATCGGAAATGTATTTAGTTCGAGCAGAGAGAGCGGAAGTGCCTATGCCTGAGTGGATTTGATTTGCCATCTGTGAATCTCTGGGCTAAACATAAATATGTAAGGCAAATAAATATGATAAAATCGCAAAAAGTATTAAATGAATCTTGTCTGACTCGAAGCCGGCAAATTACTCCTCGTATGTATTAATAAAAAGAAGAGTAATCCCCAAGGGCGGAAATGGGGATAATGAATCATTTGTGATGTATGCGATTGCGGGTTGGGAGAGAATATAAAAATACGATTTATGGAGTGCCGGCTTATTTATGTCCAACTTATGCTAAAGTGAACCCTTTTGCAATATACGGTTTAAAATTTAAGTCTAGGACTTGGGCGTCTAAATTAGGGGTTTTTGAATGGTTAAAAATAACTTGTATTCTTTGTTGGTACTGATAAACCTTTTTCACATTTACTTCGAAGGAAGAAGGGCGCATCTCCAATCCGATTATATATAATTTCTGTCGCCATATTAAACACCTTTTTGTAAGAGCTTAAATTCCTTTACTAACCGTTTTAAAAAGGTTTTCCTGGATCTATTTATACTAGCCATTAGCCCACCGACGATTATGGGAATCACAGCAAAGTTGATACGCGTTCAGTTTCATTTATGGCCCATAAAAGTATGCTATACTAAGTGGGGGCGGCTCCGTTTATGTGCATGTGTGAGTGCGCGACCGTGCGCCTAAGCCACATCAGCCGCTGGCTAATTTTTTTCCCTTCCCAATCCCCCCACGGAAATGGAAAGAAAATATGCGGGAAAGTGTGCAGAACTATGCCGACAAAAATAAATTGAATTTATCAACCGTTGAGCGGCAGAGGAGGATGAGATGAAAAAAAGACTGTGTGGCCACCGAATGTTTTTCAAATTATTTCCGTTGAGCCCCAGGCAAAAGCCACGGCCCCATACATATGCGATATTAAATATCTAAAGGGTGGAATGGTAGAAGAAATTGCATATAGAAGAATTACAGATATTCCTATAATTAAGTACGGGAATATTGTAAGTAATTGTGGCATTCTTGGAAAACCTGATTGTTCTGAGTCGAAGGCATTCAAACTTAGATAATTCCCTAGGGAATCGTACACTGAACATAATTGAAGCGGAATTAAGGAAAAGATCGATAGATGGATAATAGTTCTACCAGAATTATTCATTAAAGAATTTAACTATAGAAATTAATAATAAGAAAATTAAAACCGTTCCTAATATGTTTTTTTCTAAATGTTCTGCAACAGTGTAGAAGAAATAATTTCCATTATACGAAGGGGTTCAATCATTATATTTCGGTCATACATAATTTGGCAAGCTGTTGGCGCACTTGCATTATGTAACACACGCACACACCCTCCCACACACGCACACACCGACACGCTGGCACCCCATATAATATCAGACAAAATACACAATAAAATTCAGCCGCAAATAAATTATGCCCTTGAGCGGCGAAGGAGTCCTTCGTCTTCCTCCTCTCTGGGCCCAGTTACTGGCCAAGTGTGTGCATGTGTGTATGTATTAAACTGATGACAATCAAATACACAAATACAATTACAAATGCGAAAACACACGCACGCACACAGGGCAAGTCAGACAAATAAGGAGGACAAATAGTGTGCCGTCGAGAGGGGGCGAGCGGGTGGGCAGTAAAGTGGAGCGAGACGGCAGATGACAACAAGACTGAGCAAATATTTTAGCAGCGAGTGAAACAAAGACATATTACTAGCAGCACAGGATACCAGTGTTCGAGTTCCTGTATGTCTGCTCACCCATCCACGTATGTGTGTGTGTCTGTCCAAATTGAATTTGATTTATTGAAATTTGATATTTTCCGTGATACGAGTGCTGCAAATCAAGCAAACATGAGCAAGACACACTCACAGAGAGAGAAAGAAAACTTGTTGACTTAAGAATCTCACAACCAAATATTTTATATGATTTTCTTAAAGAAATTAATGCATTTTGCCTTAAAGAAAACTAAACGGCATTTCTTAATGTTCTTCTACGTCAAATTATTATTTATAGCTATTACTTTTAGTTCTAGAATACCAATATAAAAGCATACCTCTCAATAAAAAACTCAATTAAAAACTAAAGAAATATATCAAAATCATTCATTGATCTATTACCCATTAGAAATTATATTATAAGTAAAGAACACTTGATTATTTTTCTCAGTGCCAGTACACACACATTCGAAAACAGGGACAGGAACAATCAACATTGGCAGAAAAGTTGACTGGGAGGCGACACAACTACAAAACTGATGGTCGGATGGTTCCTATATACGGTTATGTCGCATGAGAGCCACTTGGCACACATTTACCAATTGTCTTTCCCCTTGTCTTCAGGTTTTTGTGCTTCATATTTTACTTGAGTTGGGTTAAACAAATGCCGGAAAAGTGCCAGAGTTTCAAATTGATCAAATATTCTATTTGCGGTCTACTGCTATCTTCAAAAAACAGTATATTTTGTGAGTATAGATTATTATTTGCATCTTGGCTGTCTTTTCCATTTTTGTTTCTTTTAGTTGAACAATTGCCGAAAAATTGCAAAGTCAACAAAGTTTGTGTTTTACTTAAACCAATTTGAATTTATAAATCTAAAATTATGTACCATATCCTTTATGACAACGACGTATAACGTATTGATAATTGGTTAGATAAAAAATGTTTTAATAAAATTTTACGTTTCTCGGCAAGGGCTTTAAGTTTTCCCTAAATATTCCTCCCATGGACACGTTCAAATCTCAGGTTATTTACCTTTGTTTGCCAAACTTAATCAAACTCCCGATCGAAAAACAAAGCCAGACAGACCGGAAATCGATGTTGTTTATATAAAAGGCAGTAAACTACGGCGAACGGAGAGTCAACTCATTCGATTTGGGAAGTGTTTCGCACGTAGAAATCGAAGACAAAGGCGCCTTCAAATTGGGCCAAATGAAATCAAATCAAATAAATTCGATTGCCGCAGGGAAGGGGGAACATGTGACGCCATGCTGTTCTGATTGCACTCAAGCACAGCAGCTACAATATTTATTACTTTTGATTATGTTCAGAGTCAACTTTATCAATTTTACAGCAGTTAGCCAATAAACCACAACAGACAACGCACAACCGAAGGCTGTGGCGAGGAGTGGGCGAATCAATACAGGGCGCTATTATTTGTTGCATATAAATCCTAAATGGACAATGAATGTCAAGAGAAATAAATTAGAAACGACAATAAATGAGCAACTGCCGAATGCAGAGATGTAGGCCGGAGGTGCGGCTTACGGACTAGGTCTGTTGACAGGCAAACAGTCAGCGCGTCGCTGTAATTGGCAGCGCTAGCGGTGGCCACATACTGACAGTGGCAACTGTAGACTGTAGACAGTCGGTTGTTGGCTGTGGCCACCCTCTGGCAAAATCTTGGGTCCTTAACGCTCCTGCAGCCACTGCCACACGGCAATTGAACAACAAACGGACCAACAAGACCCAGTTGGGCTCAACTGAACTGAACTAAACTGAACTCTTTGCATATTTGTTGCAGCTGGGAAATTTATGCAATGATTTTTTCCTGGTCTTTGCCTCGGGCTTAAAACAACACCCAAGACAGACGGGAAATGTATTGTGGCAGAATCAGTTTGGTTATGGTAAGATTTTTTATTCAAAATTTTATTCCAAATAGAAAAAATGATAGTTACGAAATTATAAATTTATAACATTACATGGACTAGGTTAGATATTTTTTGTATTTAGGATCAACATTTTTATGAGATAAAGAAAAAATCTCACAGCCAAATACTAAGCATAGGTGTTATAAACTTGTATAATATTATATTACTTTTTATGAAAATAAAATGCAATAGAATATGAAGTTTAATTTGCAAACGCTTCTCAAAATTATTATTCATGTTTTATGGAAACTCAAAACATTTTGTTTCTCTCACACCAATGTGCATGCAATCAAAATGCATTCACCGCCATGCCTCGAATGTCCTGGCAAAAGTTTTTGTTTTTGCATCCTCAAAACTGGCATGAAAAAACAGGGTACACACCCACCAACACACACACCCATACACACATCTACGCAAACTCTGGCAACGATTGAACTAGCAACACGTGCAAAATTTTGATGTTTCTCATTCCGTTTTCCTGTTTTCTGTTTTCTGTTTTCGGTTTTCCAGTTTGTTTCTGGTCACCCGTCCTGCTTAGATGCTTATTAGGCATCAACTTTCTCGTCCTGCAGGCTTTCGAAATTGGAAGAGAAGGACCCAACGAGTGCAAAACGTAATATTGATCCACTGGGCCCTTCCGCCCACCGGTTTTGGCCATGCTCTTGTGCCGTTGACAATATCAGGCTCTTGTGCCCCGGCCACGCCCACGCCTACTCCTGCGATAGCCAGCGATTTGTCTGTTTGTTAACCAATTCATTTGTCATGGTTGCCACTGCAATGGTGCTGGCCGAATCACCGGGGAATGCCTCCACGTTGCAACGTTGGTCTTATGACACAATTGAAAATTGGGTTCGGCAGGTCCAGTCGAAAGGCAGATACCTGCTATGAGACCTAATGTGAATCTGAATGAATACGGTTAGACGAAACAAAAATGGAGCTTCAAGATTTGAAATCAGTTATATAAATGTATCTTTGTAATTCGAGAATTTGATTCCAAGTTACTTATTATCAGAAAATGCATCTCCTTCTTCTTTATCCGATTTCCATAAGGAACGTCAATTTATTACTCAACTATTTGCCAGCATCTACCCCTATTTCTTTATGTAATCACAGCAAGTTGATTTGGCTCGTAAAAGTAATCGATATGGCTTAAGATTATATTTATATAAATATATCTCTTATCTTACGTATTCATAATTACATTCAATTGGAGCAAGCTGAATAAATAACATCGGGTATTATTATTTATGTTGTAAATGCAATCAGAAATATATAAAGCCAAGAGCAAATTTTATCCTTGATTGTTTATATGCGAAAAGCAATTGAAAAATATGAAATCAAGAAAAAATGGAGAGTAGTTGGCAGGCAGAGGGCTAAAGTTCGCAAATCAAAGGCTGTCAACGGATATCGAATAACTTCCATTCAGCCAGCAGCGAAATGGAGCATAGCAGAGAGCAGCTCTTGCGTAAGTTCAATCAGAGGCACCGCCCACCGAGGACCATTACGGAACTACCCCCGAACCCGAACCCGAGCCCGAGCCCGCCCCAAGCCACCCACCCAGTGACCCAGAGTCTCCTACCGCCCAGCCTTGGAATCCCACCCATAGCCTCCTCCATGGCCTGCTCCTCTGCTGACCATATGCAATCGCCTGATATTTGGTGGTCGCCTCGGTCACTTTATGACTGCACTGGGACCAATAATTTATGAATGAATTCATGAATGTCGAAGCAAAGTGAAGTGCGGTATCTCTTGTATAAAACTCGAATTGGAAACGTCAGCTTATGAGTAGCGGGAGGAGTCCTCGGTCCTCGATCCTCGGTCACTCGACCCCAAGGACCGGACGAGGAAAATTTAGTTTTTGATTATTTCGATGTCCATTAATGTCCTGCCTCCCAGGAGTGTGCTGTGCGTATGTTTCGGTGCAGGTAACAGGTAACAGGCAGCGGGTAGCAGGTGAGATGAGGTGCTGACGGGACCGACCACTTTGCATGGCCCGGAGATGCGTGAGCAATCAGCTCTACCAGAGGTTGAACCTGCTAAATTAGTAAAATAAATTACATATTTGCGGTCCGTCCATCTACGAATAGCATACATAGTTGAGCACGCTCAGTGGCGGGGGCTGTCCAATTTGAGGCAGAGAATTTGCTCTGGGACACACACCTAATTATGGAGCTTATGCTTTATTAGTTTCGAAATTGTGCGAGTGTGAGTCGGGTGCGGGTGCTGGCGAATATTGAGCTATGAATTTAAATGAATTAATAAAATGAAGTTCACACTAGCACACATACAATTAGTTGGGCGGCTGGCCGGGCCATAATTCAAATGTTTATTCGCACATTTTGATATCATTAATGTGCATAATTTGGTCGCCATGGGTTTTATGGCAATTCCATTGCCCCCGGGAGGCGATGGGGGCGATAAATATTTTAAATTATTCATGGCGAATCCGCTTTGCTTGCACCATTAAGTGAATCACCAAAAGTAATTTAATTTAGTTGCCGGCTACTCTCGAAACCTGTTTAAGGATCAGCACTGGAATTAAACATTTAAGTGCTCTGTGCAAATATTTATAATCCGCAAACACGCAACCAATTTTCGGTGTTCTTTTACCCATAAAAAGGCCATGTCACAATGCCACATGGCAGTGGCAGTGGATGCATTGCCATAATCGGGCATCGCTGTTCACCTCCAGTGACTGCTGCCAACTAGCATAAGCCAGATCAATGACTGTCAAGCCATCGAGTCATATCAGAGCCAACAAAGTAACCGAATTGTAATCGGATTCTTCGACTAAGGGATACCTGGTGGCACATCGATGTGTTTACGAACTTTTGTGAGTGGAAATTCTAACTACTTTTGTACTATGATAGTAAAAATATTTCCAAAAATAGTGGTGTTCTGAAATTAACTTTACATTCTATCAGGCCTAGTTTAAATTTATTAGGCAAACTGAAACCTCACCAATGAAAGCAAATATACCCAAGAATCAGCGGGTATTAAAATGTGCAGCCAAAAATGTCATATTGAACATTTGTAGCGCTGTGCATATGCATATGTCTGTTAGTGTGTTCTACGTAAATGTAAATACATATTGCTACAAGTAGAGGTAGATGTATTTGCCAGCATGCTTCAATGGGCTCGCGAATCGCGAATCGCAATGTAGCGCCATGCAACGTTACGTATACGCAGTGTGCAACGGGTTTCGATGGAATGAAATGGCAGGGCGCATGGTATCTCATTGCAATCGGCAGAGTAAATCGCACGGCAAAAGCACACAATAATTTCGCACACTGAAAGGAGCAGCCCGGACTACAGTTCCCGGTCGCATTGGTAAATTATGCGTACCCCAAACCCGCTCCTGCTCTTCCTTCTGCCTCAGACGTTCTTTTTTACCTGCTCCCGCCATGGCTGCTTTGTTTGTTCGACTTGCCGACTTTGACGGTATTCCCGATATTTTCCAGGAGCAGCAGTAGCTGCAGAAGCAGCACACTAGCAACAGCAGCAGAAAATATATTTATTTAAATTGCATTGCACGCAGAACGACCGTTGGTGCAAATGCTTCGCCATTTCCACATGGCAAACAGACACATATTGGCAGCACGTGTGAGAGCCAAAGTCGCTCAATCATATTGGCCCGGCCAACATAACGTGCCCGAGCAGCTAAGAAGCCCGCTCGCATCGCTAACATAGCTGGCGAGAAAAATGGCAGCCAAAGCAGAATGCAAATAATTTCTGCTGCATTAAACTCAGCCAAATTCCAAAGTCGGGCCAAGACGGTGGTCTGGGAAAATATCGAATTTAAGGTGCTCTAGCTGTGGGAGTTAAACAAATATTGAACTCAAGCAAAAGGACTTTTGGGAATTAAATTGAAGTTCTCCGTTGAGGAAACTGCTCTAAATAAAATATTAGGATTACGGTCTACAGTTTGTTACTAAAACTGGTACAAAATCTTAGAAGCGCATATCCTTAAAAATATTCAGAGCAATAAATGTTTTAAAATAGCACACAACCCATATTTTAAAGTGTATAAAAGACTTACGAACGGCGGCAAGTTTTATTGCAGACATCAGCAATAACACATTGATTCCTAGCAACACAGATCAAGCTTCCTTGCAGCTCGATGAACCCTTGGGCCCGGGGCTTCTCTAAATTTTTTCTTTTAATATTTGCAAGTGCGCACACTGGCGGTTGGCCATTGTGCAAGGAAGAGTGATAGACAAACAGGCGATGTGCTGACAAAGGACATCGACGATGAGCTGCAACAGAGACGTGGATGTGGACGTGGACATGGACATGAGCTTGGACGTGTGTTGAACAACTCGTTACTGTCAGCAGCTGCCAATGTAAACACAAGTGGCCAGCCGCAAAAGGAAAATTGCTGGGCAGTGGAAAGCGCAGCGAAGAAAACGGAAGACGGGGCTGAGTCGGGCGAAGAACGAAGGACGACGAACGACGAGCACGGCTCAAAGGACTCAGCTGGCGATTGGCGCGGAAATCAATTGTTGTTTTGACAGCGACACGGAAATTGGTTTAATGAAGCAAAAATAGATATAAAAAGCCAGCTGACAAAGCTAACAAGCCAAAGGGATGGCCAAGGCGGCAGCTAATTAGAGTCCTGCTCCCAGATTGCAGCCCCGCCCCCATTTCCGCCCCAGTTGCCCATGGTCCTTGGCCCCGTCGCTGGTGATCAAAAGGCTGTTTGATTTATGATGGCAGCCAGAGAAATTAGCAAAGGGGAAAATGGGAAAAGTGGGATAAAAGTTTCTCGTAAATGCGAAAATTATGCACAGCAACTGGGGAAACTCATTTAAAATGCTGCCAAGAATTAGACAAGGTAAATGCAGGTGTTCTGGAAAACTATTTTAAAAATTCAAAACACGTTTTCAACGTATCTATTAGAATAGTATTGATAGCAGAAAACCTATGAAACATTTTGACCGTGCCTGTAAAATCATTGCCAAAAAGGTGACTGAGACCTTAGAAAACTCTATTTAAATGTGGAAAGAAATAAATAAAAGGATATATAGGGATTTAAATTAAAAGGCTTAGTCTATGTATTCAAAATTAATTAGAGTAATGAACTACCGATGCTACAGAAAATAACCTTAGTTCACGCTAAGAAAGTCCCAACTTCTCTACCCAGATCTAACCTCTCTCTTTTCCTTCCTGGTAATGAGTTGGAAAATTGGTAGATAAAAATGCGGCGAGCTGCGGGGCACCGAAAAATGTGTTCGTTACTTAAACTAATTACATTTTAAATTAACATTACCATGGCCTGGGCAGTAAAAGGCTCATAAAGGCAAGACACTGAACCGCCACTTTCAGCGTATGTATGCCCAGCACGCAGCTAAGAAAGGAAAGGTAGAAGGCGGAAAAGCGGGAAACCCGAAGAGGCGGCCAGCGGAAAATGGGGGCAGGCAACGTCAGTCAGGCGGCGACAGTCGAAATGTATTGAAGTCATTACGAGTATGGCCACAGGACGTGGGTTAAAGGCGGCCAGCCAATTTAACCCCCCATTCGCCATTTGCAGGGTAATGACAGAAATTATGTAATAAAAAGTTACAATTTACGATTGCAGTCGGAACTGGCTCAGGATTCACCAAGGAGAGTGGAGTTCTTACACAAAGAGTAAATTTTGTGAGTTAAGTGGAGAAATAATTATTAATTTAAAATGTGTATAAGAACTTTTTAGGGAATTTTCAAATGCATTGTTCAAAGTTTCAAACCCAGCAGCTTATTTTCCTTTAGCTTTCAAGAAATTAGATGTATTACAAGATAATATTTTTTTGACGTGTGGCCACGTGACCCAGACAAAGGCAATTGGCGCTACAGGTGCAAGTCGAGGGAGTGAAATTGAGTCTGCCCTGGGTCCTCGGATGTTCCTCGGAGCCAGCGCGCGTACCAGGACAATGAACCGTCATAGATAAAGGACATAACAATGAAGCCAAGGCAGACGTGCGGGTCAGGTGAGCAGAAGGACACCAACACCGACTGGGTGGAGAGACAAAGGTAAGACTAGGGCCAAGAACATTTGCACCTGCCCGGGAAAATAAGTTATAAACGCAAGACAAAGAGAAACGGAAGGCGAGACTGTGGTTCAGGAAAAGGCAGGAATAATAAGAAATGGCAATAAATTCAAAAACAAAAACAAGCCTTAGAACACCAAGAGAAAATCCTAATAAATGCATAGCCACTTTGCAACTTGGCATCACTGGTAACATAGGAGATCGCCCAAAGGAATATCAATAATTAAATTCAAAAGAGCTCACATTAATAAATATTCGTAATTTTTATTTTATCAGATTAAACCTAGTGTATAGTTTAATGAACGTATATTCTTTTTGTATACATTTTTTTTTTTTCCTTTGTTTAAGTACTTACAATATCTACATACTATTTAACAGAGAGCTATAATTTTTGTTTAAATTATAAACCCCATGGCTCACCAATTAAAGTGATACTTTTCGCAGTGCATTAAAGGGAGCCTCAACGAGGCCAACCTCGGCGGACATATGATAAACAGAGTTGGAGCAGACTTGGAGCTGTTGGATCTGGCGGAGTTGGTGGTTGGAGGAGTTGGAGTGGCTGGTGCCAGACCCTAATAAAGGTGTCAGGCCGGAGAAAGTTGGCTGGCGTTTGTGAGTTGCCTGCGAAACGTGATTGCAAATTGTAACCGCCAATGGGCCGTAAATTGAAACGTGACTAAGGCAGATAATAAAATGCATAAAATCAGGCTACTCACTGCCAGCGGCTCGGCTTGATGGCCCAAACACGGGCGCAGACACGTGAAATGGCCCTAACCCAGAGAGCCGGCGGGAGCTGCGGGATTGTCCTTCGTTGGCATTGTTTTGGGATTGGATTGGTTGGGATTTGCCGGTTTGTTAGCTGGCTAAGGGCGAGCGGTTTGTTTGGAATTTGTCATTAAACGGATGCCCCTTTGGCTGAAACCCGACCACTCAAAGGCTGCACAATCGAAACTATTTTGCGAGGGAAAATTCAAACCACATAAAGAACAGTTAGTAATTTATTGTTTGTTTTTGCTATAAAACTAAATTGTTAGATCCTTTGTTAATCTATATTTAGGTTAATTAAAGTAAATAAACATACATATCAGCCACATAATAAGGGCTTGTATTATGAAAACCTTATTTCATTATTCAGCGCTGATTGGAACCAATGTTGTCCATTGTTTGAGCTAAGTTTTGGGACCAAAAACCACATAAAACATTGTCTTCGGCTCCCCTTTATGTTTTGATTTTTATTTTTCGGTTTTCGCAAATGAGCGCTGCGAAGTTTTAATTAATTCCATAAAAGCAAGCGAAAGCCGCAGGCAAACAGGGAAGCAAACACACATTTCGGGGCGAGTTTGGCTAAAGAGGGCCAGAGACAAATAGCGATAGAGAAAGAGGAGCAAACGTAAAAAGCAACTGAAATATTGGCAGTCGGAAAAGTCTGTTGAACCTGGCTGGAAAGCAGGGAAAACTGGAAAAACAGGGAAAAACTAGGGATGGGAGAACAAGGCCGGGGTCCCTCTGAGCTTGTTGCCGTTGTCAAAGTCGTTGTCATGCTAAATACTGCGGCATATTTAAACAGCAAAAATAACAAGAAAAGTACACAAAAATGAGAGAGCACAAAAAAGAACAGCAAAAACAAGGAGCAATTGAAATGTAAAAAAAGACCAAATTCGACAGTAAACCAAATAAAATTGCAAAAGAACAAAAGGAGTTTGTTTAAGCCCCAAAGCCATTCGATATAATGGAAGGTTTTCCCCCGGAAAAGCCACATTAAAATGTTAATGCCAATGGCAAGTAGATACTGGCATTACAAAGTAATTGCACCGAATGGCCGACACAAAACTGGTCACAAGGTCAGGATGGGCAGCATCGGAAAACCTAAATAGTAATAGTCAGTAGTAGTCGCATTACCCTCTTGAATTTTACTGAAAATCAAGAAAGCACAGTTTCAATTTATCAACGATTTATTTGACAGCGCTCTGGGATTGAAAATTTAGCAAAGGAAACCCCAAGACAATACCAAATTCCGCCGCAACAACAAAACTAAGATAACTGCTGCTACCAAAATAGAATTGAGGACTTTGCTGCAAGGAAGCAACAATTTCAGCTGCAGGAGTAAGAAACAGCTCAGGAAGCAAATGAACGAAAGAGGAGGGAAAATTAGTTGGCAATAAGAGCGCCAGTTCTATGCCCTTTTTATAATTATTATTACATGCTTTTATTACAGGTATTAAAATTAAGGGGAATTTCTTGAATAAGTATTAAATTAGTTACGACGTTTGGAGGGATTTCTGGTACGATTTTATTATTTGTTAAAAGCATTAAAGGAGAAAAGATTAGTAAAATATATTCTAAGGTATGATTTGTCATGACACCAATTTGTATAAAAAACCTTATAAAAATGAGAACAAAATATGGCGTAACTAAAACATAATCCTCAAAAGTACTCTATTGCCTTTTGAGAGGGTATGAATGGGGAAACTTTATAAACATTTTAAGTGCAGTTGGAGCCGGGAACAATGGGAAACCACGGCAATGGGTGCAATGAAACCAAAATCGCACAAAGACACCGAATGTACCGAACACAATACAAATAAAGAAGTAACCTAAGGAGAAACTGAGACAGAAACAGGAAGCGGACTAACAAAGCAAAACGGATGCGGAAATGGCAGCAACTGATGTCTGAAGGAGTTGTCTTTCGGCGGCATCTTCAGCAGCAGCAGCATCTTCGCATCCTGAAAGTGAAACGAGAGTGAAACGCTCTCTGATTCCATCAAAGATGTCAAAAGTCATGACATTCTGTGTAATATCATTATCTTTATTTTTTCTTTTAGCCCAACTAATTTGCGCTCAAGTCGAAAAACATTTATATTATACTTTTCCGTGCTTTTAATTGTGTCAACAGGGAGTGTTTGCAAGGGCATACAAAGGAGACTGTTGCTCCTGAAAACTGGGCGAAATGTCACAGTCGCTTAACCTTTAAGCAAATCAAAAGACGACGGGGTAATTTACCCTCGCCCTCGGAAAGGAAAGGCCTTCGAGCAGTGGGAAATGTAAAGTCAAGCCTGCAGGCGTCAGAGTGACAAATATTTTGCGCATGTGTCGAGCCCCGGGTCTCGGCTGCTGGGTGCGAGTGCGGAAAAGTTGAAAATTAAAATTAAATGTTCAAATATTTGAGTGAGAGCGGCCTTATCGGCTGGCAGGCAGCGGGGCAAAAGTGTTAAATTGCCGCTTTCAGCACAATGTCGATTGATACTGGGGGTGTGGGACTGACTGGCTGTTGGCACTACTAATGAAAGCTCCATCCCACTTGTCACCCTACAGTCCCCCAGCTCCCCAGTTTACTCACCATTTAACCAGTGATTGGATCACAACGACCCCTTTGGCCGGGTCTGCAAAGACCTCCGACCCCCGGGACGATATGAAATTCATGTGAAATGGTACAGAGAACCGAGTGGGGCACCAAAAAAAGACCATGGTTTATTTATTTTACATGCGAGACTTCACAAGTGAATACTCTTTACAAGGAATAATAATTATTATTACCAAAGACTTGCCAAAGTTAGAAGTCCTGCTCATCAAAAAACCTTTCATTTCAACAATTATTGATTTATAATTATTTAATTAATGGCAATAAATCCCTTAATAATCCACATTACTATTAATACATAATATCCTAAATAAAATATAAGTATAAATGTCTAAACGAGCTTACTCCATATACGCTTTCCTCGAGGCATTTGCCAAATGAGTGCAAAAAATAGCCATTATACGGGCTTTGTTGAACGGGGGCCACAAGAAGGACCTACCCCCCACCGCCGGACCCATACGATGGACGGGGGTGGTTACATATTCAATAGCTTTTGAAAAGCATGCTTAACAAACGGTGGCGGGAGCAACAATAACAGCAGAGAGCAAGAGACAGCAGAAAAAAAAGATAAAAAAAAGGGAGAATCATTGGAAGGGCTCCGTCACCCATCACAGCACAAACACACACTCAGACATTTGCATGTCAAGTCCTGGCCTCCACCCGGAACCCCGCTCCTGCCCGCGTCCCGCTGGCATTAAAAACGGCCATGAATAAATTTTAACAGCGCCTGTGTGTTAAAGTATTTAATGCTTAAAGGCTCAGGCCGTCCGGCCGTGCGCCTTAAGCCATGCCACATGTTGAGCCAAGTGCCTGGAAGACCGAGCGTTACGCTACGCACATGTGTGAGTGCTCCTGCACTGATAGAAAATATTATACCCAAAAATAAAATTCAACATCGACCTAAGGCTTAGGGTCTGCAAAATAGAAGATGAAATGGCTCTGGGAAACACTTGTTCATTGTTGATAATAAAATAAAAAAAAACCTTAATAGATTTAATTAAACTAAACAAAAAGTAAATATTTAATTTAAACAAATAAGACAATATTACTATATTGAGTAATTTCTAATGTTTTCTCTCAATGTTACTGCAAGAGTGTGTAGATGAGCCAGTAACTCTGAACGGGGGAGCACGTGGGTAGGCATATAAGTAAGTGAGTGAGTGAGTGTGTGAGTGTGTGTGTGGGCACTTGTCACTTTGACAACACGTCGCCATCGTCATCACTTCACACTCAAACGTCCCCGGCCGCTGTCAACGCCATTCGACCGCTTTTCCCCCAGAACTTCCTCTGTCTTCGGTCCTCTTGGTTGGGGCTTCTTAGTGATTAAGCACATAATTGGATTCATTCCGGCGTAGAACTCGTCTTCTCTCTTCAGAAACTTTTTGATATTTTACGATGCTGTGGCAAGGATTTGTGGTGCTAAGCATTAATTGCCTTGCGGTTGTCAACAGCATATGTCGTCGGTTTAGGAGAACGCAAAGTGAAAAGATTTTTTTTAAATAAGCACTGGAAAATCTGAATATAGAAAATAACGTTTTTATAATCAATTTTATTTAAGTCAACATATTTATAAAACTATTTAAGGCGTATGAGAGACTTTTGATATCACGTCTTTTTGAATAATTTTACAAGAAAAAAAACAAAAATTTAAGAACTTCCATAGAAGTATCTCTCTATAAAAAGAATGCTAATTAATTTATTTACTCATCTATTTTATCTTCTGGTTTTCATTTCTTTCTAGAAATGCATTAAATTTTAAATAACAACTGACGTTTTCCTCTTCAGTGCATTAAATCTCCAGCCGCTGTTGAAAGAATTTAAATTTTCCCTTAGGGCCATAAGCACTGCCAAAGAATGGCTAAAAGCGGAACAAAGGCCCGGCCAGTGGTCAGCTGCTGCTGCTGCTAAGGGGAGGAGCGGGGACATTGGGACATCTGTTCAAAGCTTAGCTGGGGCTTAACCAAACGAAGGCCCAATTGTCTGATCTATGAAAATGGGACCCAGCTGCTGACGAGACAGATATGAATGCGGATTTCATAATGCCCAACGACTGCATTATAAATTATTCAATTTACTTAATTCCGATTCAATTCTTATAAATTGAAATGTGCTTTGGCGGGGAGATGAAAAACTCATATTGCAATCATCGTCATTTCAGCATCATCATAACAATCAAAGGGCCATGTGCGTGAGTGTATTATACAATAAACATCATCATTAAATATAATTGCATGTAACAGTTACTCAGTTTCATTTTTGCTGGAAATTCCGCCGCTTTCCATCAGTCGTGGTTGCGGTGGGTGCTGGCGGGTGCTTCTGTGTCTGCTGGTGGTGGCTGATCGAATGCTGAACACCGCATTTGTTATGCAAACGCTCATTAAAATGTTTGCCGCATTACGTATACGCACTGTTGGCCAAAAATGAGACGCGCACAACAGACACAGAAACTGGTAATCCTGAATTTTTTAAAAATATTGGAGATAAGTATAATTAATTTAATTATATGAACAAAATCGCTATGAAAAAAGAGAAAACATTAATTAAAGAATGAAAGACTATATATAGATAATTTTTCAATACCCCCCTTCAATAATGTATAGCATTTTTTAAAATTTAGTTTGTTGTTTATTTTGAAAATAGATAGTGTATAACTTGTAATAATTTTGAGTGCCTGCAGTTTTCCTGTGTAACTCAATTCGATTCTGGTATTTTTTTATATCCTCTCATTTTTTCCACTCCACAGCATGACCACTTTTCGCTTTAACTTTTCGCTACACTAAAGAAGACATTTCCTCCTGCTGCTCCGCACTTTCCACTTCAATTGCAGCAAGGCCAAGAATGGCTGAGTTGTTGTGCACTGACACACTGAATATTTCAGGAATTTGTTAATTGTTTAGCAGAAGCAGCTGAAAATAACAAAGCCATTCTTTCCAACCCTTACATCCATTTAATAATTCAAAAATAATCGCTTGTGTGCCCGCGCGTGTATGTGCTTATGTGCTTTATTTTATTTTTAAAAAACAATTTTCCAACAAGGACAATGAAAATGACGGCCAAGTTTTTCCGGGGTCCAGCTCTTAGTCCAGTTGCCTAGGACAACTCAGCATGTGGCTCAAAGTGCCCGAAAAAAAAACTCGAGCCGAAGCTCTAGATGAAGCATAAGCAACACAACGCGGAAAAACTCACAAAAAGAAACACACAAAAATAATAAAAAGAAATTGGACAATAAAATACAACAATTTATGGCGTAGAGCAATCCTTTTTGGTGGCAATCCGTGGGCCAGGGCCATCGAGGGGTGCCACCAAAAGTCGGGAATGAGAATGGACCGGATAAGGCGGCAACATTGTTTGCGGTGAGCTGCACTGCAAGGAAATATAATAATCTGTGATTGATATTAAAATGATGGGTACAAGTAATTTTTCATAGAAATATAGTTTGTTTTTGTAAAGTTTTGTTAAAAATTAATAAAATGTTGAGAAAATATTGCTTACCATGTATTATTAATTTTTTTTCTGTATCGTTGGTGGGGTGCTGACTTGGTTTGAGTGGTGGGTGGTCGGCCAAGTCGGGGCCAGCAAATCGTCATTGGAAACTAAACGAAAATGTTAAGTATGATTTTTTTATTTCACTTTTCTTTTTTCTTTCTTGTCCGCACACACGCATGCCTTTTATATTTATTTATTATTGCTGAGGTTTCCCATTCTCCCCTTCCTACTCTCACATATTTGTTTTTTTAAGACTGGCATGTCCAGATTTATTTTAAGAGGATTTTGGAGTGAACCTATAATGCAAAGTGTTTAAGAATGCCAAGTACCAGATGAAAAAGTTTGCGAAGTGTTTGTTTAAATTGTAATTCTGTTGAGAAAACTGTACAAGCTGCAAAGGTATACAAACTTCCTTTCTTGTTTTTCTAAAAAGGCAACATATATCCTAAAATATTTTTGTACCCCAACTATTCGCGAATTTAAGGACTTCTTGGGAATTTTTGATTATTTCCAAAAAGAAAGTGATAGCCAAAAGCCGTATATTTTCCGACTCGCCATTGCAATATGCAGATTTATTAATCTATTAAAAACTTGCACAGAAAATCTTTCCAAATTGAAATATATGCAAGGTTATCTAACGTCGGCTTTTCAAAGATAGCTTCCTTGCTTGTACATTTTTGGGAATTTTTTAAAAGGTTGAAATGTAAAATTGTAACTATCAGAAATACAATTTGGTACTTCTTTTTTCATTTTTTCCACGACCCTTACAAACTTGGCTTTCGTTTCGCTTTACTTTGGTTGGACCTTCCACGCTCGATTTTTATTACTTTTATTAGTTTCCACTGGTAAGTGATGGCTGTTGGTGCTGCCAGTTGGTGGTGGTGGGGCTGCCTGTAACAAATGTTTAACAAAAGTTGTTGCCACTGCCAGTTTCATTTCAGCTGCCAGCGAGATGATTTAAACGAGACGTGCGTTGCCAGCCCCCGGCTATCGGTTCCTCTAGCGCCAGGACCGGGACCGCTTGCGCTGCCAAGGACGAATCTCCACACCCGAAACCGAAACTTTATTTCATTTAATTGAAATTTTATGTAAAACATACATTTTGTTTCGTTCCGTTTGATGCATAGTTTTTTAACGCTCGCAGCGTCACTGTTCAACCCCAAAGCTGAAATAAAACAAATGTGAAATATTTGCAAGTTTTACGAGCATTGAGTTATGTGGTTTGCGGCGAGTCGGATTCCAAATGCTTGACCTTCGCCCCAGATAAATTCCATGATTTTTCACTGTTTGAACTCTTTTTGGCCACCAAAGCGCAAATAAATTACATTGCCGAGCACCGGAGTTTTATCTCCACCCGGCTTAGGGTGTATAAAATGCGCTGATATAAACAAACTGAAACGAAATGGAATATCCTTTTATTTTTACGTTCGAATTGACAAGCCAGTACCGACAGAATCAGACAGATAAACGGATACGGGAAGGATGTGCGGGCCAAGTGCTTGCTGAATGTGTGTCCCGAGTGCTATCATCACAATAAGGATAAAGCAAAAAACAATGGCAAGCGGAGCCGGAGCTGGAAGTGTTTGATGCTTGTTGAAGAGCTTCGCTTACACCGACTGATTTCCTTGAGAGTTTCGAGGGCGTTGTTGAGGAAAATAAAGTCGGGAACAAGTAAAAAAGCCATACCTTGCTATTTTATTGGTTACTTTTAAATAAACTTTTACTATATTCCTTAATGCACTTGATATATAAAATATATCTGAACCATTACGTTCCCCACCAAAATACGCATTGAATTACTCTTATAATTCTTTTTAAATTTATTTGTATTTCTTTTGGTATTTTTCTGCTGGCCATTTACGACATCTTCCAATGTACACATATGAATTAATATAATTAATTTTTGCTGGTTTTTCGTTATTTTCCATTTCACAACTTGACATACTTTTCATACAATTATTATTACTATTTGATCAGTATTCATACAAATATTTACAGAGTCCTCACTGTCCACATGTTCAGCGTTATTTCAAGATTTTTTACTATAGGGTTACAATTAGGTTTACCATTTTGTTATATGCTATTTGTAATCGATAAACTTTAGTTGTGTGTTTTCAATTTCCATCAGCAGTAAAAATGGTTGAATTCGTTTGTAACTTTCTTTTCTTCAGTTTTTCTGTGTTATTATAAACATTAAATTATCATAGTAATATATGTAAGTTGTAATAATATATATTCGTAATTTAATTTTATTTTTGATCACATGTGTTATTTCTTTTGTTTTTTTTTTCGACCTTCACCTAGTTTAATCGTTTAATTTTTTTGTTGGTTTTTTATCCTAGTTTTCCAACTTTTTTTAAACAAAAAGTTCCAATTTCATGAGTTGAGCTGCATAAATTTTGTTGGATTGCAACTCCATTCTGTTTATGCAAATTTGAGGACTAATTAAAACCAAGTAATTAAATATACATATCTATACATGAGTGTGTGAGTGATATAGGTGAGTACACGCATAGGTATGTATGAGTTAAACGTTCTCGAACAATCGCTCTTAAATATGTTCTCATTTGTTTTCCATACAATTGTTATTTAATATTGTTTCTCGTTTAATGGGTTTGCATGTGAACTTATTTGCAATTTTGGCGGGCTGAATTTTTTATGGGTCTATTAATTATAAAATGGTTTACCATTTTGCTGCCTTTCATTTTCGTGGCTTCGCTCGAATATTGATTAAAAGATTGCTATTTAAGCCTTACAAATGATGCAAAAATTGTGGTTACACTCAATTCATACATGGAACTGCATTCGTTTTTTGTGTAACCGGCTTACTTGCGTATTAAACCTTGGCCAATTAAATGTTTAATGTTAATTAAGTAATTAAATGGGAATTTCATTTAGGTTAATAACAAAATTAAAAACACTTTAAACGCATAATGTTTTATAATTAAATCGTTCCATTGCGTGCGCTGCTGGGCTAATGAGGGCATATTAATGAACTTTATTCGCCATTTGATCCGAATCAGCCCAGCAAATGCCGCAAATAAGAAGTCAACACTTTCATTAACTACTGGCTATATTTTGTCTAAACTTTAATAACTTTTTCATAGAAAAAATACTTGTTGAAAAATTAGATTTTCCTTCTGTACCAACTTTAAGCTTGACTTTTGGGATTAGTCTCGACTTTCGGTTTTTGTCTCGGCTCTTTGAAAACATTTTCCACGTTGCTTTGGGTTTATTAATTTGAGGCTAAACTGTGCTTTACTTTAGCTATTATAGGGTTTACCTTTTCTTGCTTTTCCGTGCTATGGATTAATCTTTTTTCTGCATTCTTTTTTTACGCTTGTCCTCTTTTAGCCTGACTTAGAGCTAGAGCTAGAGATAAAAATAAACATGGCAATGATATTTACACAATGTTGGCTAGTTTATGGATGGAGAGGGATCGGGGTAAGAGGGTTCTAGGGGGGTTACGGAGGTGTGTTAGGGTGCGGGTGGGCGGCGCCTCCTCTTGCCACTTTGTATTTGTTTATGGGCGATGCCAGCTGCGCACAAAGTTGTGGGCACTGAGAAAAAAATGGGTTTTAATTACTGAATCTTTTAAGAAGTTTAAATTAATTGGAAGAATATTATATTTTAGATATTGGAATATAATCCGAGCTCCAATGGAAATAAATTTGCTTTGGTAAGAAATTTTCCTGAATTTATTATTGCAGTGCAGAGACAACAGCTGGCCGGCTTCTCGACTTTTAGCGATTGAAAAAAGTCGCCATTTTTTCCTGTGCCAATATATGTGGTGTGTGTGTGTTTGCTACGTCATGCTGCCCATACACACACTTCCATACAACAACAACAACAACAATGGCAGCAACAATACACAATAACAACAGCAAGAGCAGCCAGAGAGGAGGAAAAACTTTGTCAATTAACCTAAAACAAGTTTCACTTTACAACACGTACGTTTGACATAATTTTTTCGCATTTTTCGCCACGGGAGAAACAGTATATATGCATATGTGTCATGTGAGATGGGAATGGAGGATGGCGGATGGGAATGAACTTTACAAATGGAGAAATTATCACGTTCTTGGTCCTTGATAACGACAATAGGATCTGCCCATAATGTCTTCGGCTGGAATTGACTGATCAATGGGTGCAACTCGTAGAAGTTCCATCTGATCGCGCACCTACAAAGAAATCAGAGCACATTTCATTTGGTTAAAGCTCCATTAGCAAATTATTTAGGCATGTGTGGGGGGTGTGGGGTGTGGGTGTGTCAACAGCTGCATTTGATTGATGAAAATTGATTGCATAACGCTGAGCGCCAAGCTGGCACAACTTACAAAAGTTATTTAGCGTAATTGCCAAAGTTTTGTTTGAATTTTCAAATGCAGAAATGATTTCTTGGAACTTCGCGCGTACTCTTCATATGGCATTAATATTGTTCATAAGTTTTAGCATAAAATTGGACTTGGACTTTAGTTTTGGTAAATACTGTTTGGGAAAGTAACAGAAATAATAGGGCACTCCTTGGGTAGCAGAGTAATAACTCATAATAATTTTAAAAAATAAATTCAGTTTCTTAAGCATAAATTGGCTTATTCAACCATTTTCTATTGAAATTAAAACTCTGATTCTTTAATCCTGAATTCTGAAATGTCAAAAACATGATTACCCGCTCTCGTTAAATTTCCGACATTTTCAAAAATTGTTATTGATGATTTTAAGAGCTTGTCAAGCTTCCAGTCGCACTCACCCTCAGGAAAACAGGAGAAACCTCTTCCGCATGTCTAACTCTCATTGCAGCCACAAAAACCTTAAAGGGAAAACCAAATCTGAATTCCAAACAGAGAGACCTTCCATTGCTGGCAAAAGTTGAAGCACATTTAATGCCACAAAAACCCAACAACGAAAAATATACAAAGGCAGGGCGGAAAAAAATAAACAAAATAAAATGAGAGAAAATGTTTTGTTTTTAACACCAAACACCTTTTGAGCGGGGGTGACGAGGGGTTGAGGGACCGAGGGACTGAGGGGCCTTTGGTGAGGCCTAGGTCGGCTGGTCCCATTTCCTGGGTTTTGTTTGCCATACAACAATCGAATTTACGACTTTTTTATGAGGCTTTATGTGCCCCTTCTCCGCCCCACACAAACAACAATAAAACGTCAGCTTTGACTCAGTCATTGCACTTTGTGTGCATGACCCACTCGCAGGCCCAGCCACTATGGGAACTTTGAGCCTTTTGCCTTTTGGCTAGACTCTTCCGGCCTTTGAGCAGCATTTCCCAAGCCCGCCACTATTTTCCTCCTACCATAGTTCAGTGAAAATGGAAAGCCTAGTTCACAGTTACAGTATAAATGAAGAGTTTGGAGCGGAAAATGAATCCGCATCCCGCCGCAAAGCATTTCCCAACAAAGCAACCCCAAGCCAAATCAATTGTAAGAAGGTCAGCGGAAACACTCTTTGAATATGCATAAACAGGAAGAAAAAATGTGTCAAGAGAGTTAAATTATATTACAAGCTGGTCTAAAGATTCATCTTATTTTTGTTTCATTTTCAAAGATATTTTTTTGGGCTCAAAAATAAATCTTAAAATAATAAAAAAGCACTCTTTAAAAAGAAAGATTAACATTTAACATTTTTAAAATATCTATAAAGCTTATAGTATGAACTATGTGAACTATATGTGTGTATTTTCCAGTGCACACACAGGGCTGGAAAAAGATATTTAAATGAATTTGTCTCGCACAAATTGCTGCCATTTGCCGGGGACATTTCACATCCCATCTCACGCGGCTCACAAAGCCTCCGTCGCCGCCACTTGGGCGATGTGTCGTGCCAAATGCCGTTCTTCGCTCTCGCATTAGATATAAAAGGCTAAAATAAAAGATACATTTACACAAACACAAGAGGCGTTGAGCGGGGGAAAGGAGTCCGAAAGCCTTGGCTTTTCCTTGGCCCTCCAGTCCCCCCAACCTCTGCTGCCTTTGTGCAGATAAAAACTGGCGTCGGGAAAATTATCATGTTCATGGGCTAAGGCTATGGCGATGGCTATGGGATCAGATCCACTGGCCGCCCTGCCCCACGCCCACAAATTTGCGGGCATCGCTGTTGTCTTTAATGTCCTTGGGAATGTGTTCCAAAAAGCGGTTACGCCTGCTAAATCTGATCGGACGAACGAGCTGGTCTTCGTTTGGGACTTCGGACATGCACTTAGTTTTGAACCGTTTTAAAATTTATGTGGGTCATAAATTTACCCTGGCTTCCCCTATGCATGTGATGGAGAAAATTCTCTTAAAACTGATAAAAATCTATAACAAATAGTGCCGAGTTGCTAGAGAAAAGAAATAAAGAAAAATCGAATTTAAAATGTTTAAGAGATCATTCAACAGATAAAAGTCACTTAAGTAGTGTGATTTATAATGTGATTAAGTGGCTTGTACTATAACCCAGCAAAATATATAGTTTTAGCAATGTAGAAACTTCTTTTAAAATTATTTGTAACAGTATAGTTTCAAGGTAACAGTATAGTTTTTTCGAGTAATAAAATCTCTAGAAATTCGTGAAAAGGGTTTCAGGAACGCACCGCCTTGTATTTTGACCGAGTGCGTGTCCACTTCGAAAGGGTATTATGTATGCGCTGTATGCGAGCTGTGTGTGTGTGTGTGTTGTGTGCGTTTGTGCGAGATGGCAATCATTAAAATGGAATTTGCCTAATTTCTATGACTTGCTTAATTATCACAGCCATGACCGACCCGTCCCCGGAGAACACACAACCCAAAATCCCGAGCACAAAACAGCATTAAGCTTCTAATAATTGAACATTTGACCCGCTTTTCGTTATTATTTAATTGCATTACGAGCCCGGCTCTGGCGACGACCATAAGTAGGCTATAACGTATTTTATTTCGCCGGTTTGAGAGTTGGAATGGGGTTTTGGGGTTCGGTTCAATGAACTGGGGACTCGGCCTGATGCAAAACAAAAGCAAATGTCATTGGGATAAGTATATATGGCTCTGGCTTAATTTCCAGTGCTCTGGGCCCTTGGCCAAAGATAAAAGGCGTTGGGTAGCATTTTTAATTACTTTTTACCGCACACAGCAGCGGCAAAAAATGAAGGGGGAACCAGAAGCGAAATGCGAAATACAAAAGTACAGAAACAAACAGAAACGTATTAAAATACAATTCTTAATGAGCATTATGGCCATGTAATAAACAGCAGTAAAAATATATATATATTTCTATATGTGCTTGTCTGCTGAGTGCAAAGCGCAATAAAAGCGCGGCGATTTTAATCAGTTGCGCTGCAAAGTAGGCAATACTTTGGTGGCCTTCTCCTTTTATGTATGTAGTTACCATTTCCATTGCTCCGATGGCGTAAGTGCGCCTGTAATCGCGGACATTAAGTATTTCTACGTATTATATATGCACCCCGAACTAAAACTAATTACAACGTAGAGAGTCCGGGCGAAGGCTCGAGCCCGAGCCCGAGCTCGAGAATATGATTAAAGTTTGCCGGGTCGTCGTCTCTCAGTCAGCGAGAGACAAGAGCTAAATTAAAAAATGCTGCGGCATCTCTTTCTCAACTTGGCCAGGAGGAGCGGGATGAGAGTAGTGGTGGGCGTGGCCGAGTGGGCAGCAGTTGGAGGGGGTTTTTATAATCAGCAAAAGCAATGAAATCTACGACCACGAACTGCGTTCAGGGGGGGCGCAAGATTTATTTTTATTATTAAATCTTTAAATTGGTTCGGGCTGAGGAGGAAATTAAGAACTGAATAACAATATTTAACTATTTTGATTAAGAGAACTTATCTACTTGTAAGTAGGGCAAGCTGCTTACTTAATATATATGAACTTCAAGCTGCCAGAAAAATAAACTAAGATATCAGCAGAATCCTTGTAGAAACAGGAACATTATTTACTGGCATCGCAATAGGTAACCTTTTGACCTATTTTTTATTTTTATATTTTTTTTTTTTGTGGTTTGTCCTGTTAGTTAATTTAAACGCTAATTTAATTTGCCAGTCTAAGGGGAGAAATCTCTTAACCAAAGGAGTGGTGCATCGTTTAGCCAGCAAGCTATTCATGCATCGTACCCCTACGAGTATCCAGCCATTGGACTGAAAAACAAACCCTCTTTCCAGGCTTTGAATGGCACTAGCCTCCGCTCGAGTGCCGTTCAATGCCGAGGAGTAACTTCCTCCAAGAGGGGCTCTGGCACTGGCTCTGGCCCATCTCGTATTGATCCAAATTGAATGCTGCTTGAGCTTGGAGTGCCCAGACATAGACAGCAACCGAACATTATCTCCGCTCTAAATTCTGTATCCATTCCGAGAGCAGGGAGACGGCAAACAAGCTGACCGCATACTGCAAACAAACTGCAAACTAGGGCTGGGCGCTGGAGCTGTTGCTTCAGTTGCTGGTCGTTGCTGGTCAGGCTCGTGTATAAATATCGGAATAAGCATTTGAAAATCCTTTTAAAATTATTTCACAACTTGCGTCTTTTCGACGTCAAGCCAATGTCCTGCCTGCCACTGGTCCCTGCCCACTCGCCCCCTCTCATTTTGCCATTTTGCTCCTCTGGCTTCCACTCCAAGTATGTGCAAATTCCATTGCAAAGCCACATTATTCCTTTTATCCTTGCGAAAGGAATTTTCCAACTGCAATAACAACCGAGAGAGAGAGGAGACCATACCAATGTCCTTTTTTTCAACTTCTTTGTTTGTTTGCTAAGAAATGTGTGTTCAGTTCCCGACTCCGGCAGTGGCTTCGTCTTTAAGTCGGTCAGGTACGCGCCTAACACCAAGACAAAAATACAGAATAATGGGGCTTGGACAAAATATATAATTCCCTTGAGAGTAGGTTTTTAGTATAAGCTCAGATACTGAAAAGCAATAACTTGATTGTCACAATGTAGCTTAAGAAAAAGAAAGAAATTTTAGAAGGACTGAGGAATAACCGGATATTTTAAAATGCAGTTGCTCCTTCTGGAGTTAATAATAATAGTAATATTAAATAAATGACTTCATTCAAATTTCTTTAATAACAAAATAAAAATATTTGGTAACCTTTTAATTATATCTTATTTCTTACTGAACTCTGTAAATTAATTTCTTCATGCCTTGAATTCCTCTAAAGCCTTAACCTAGACCTAACCTAGAGGGTAATCTGATTGGTTTGGTTTTTTCCTTAAGTGTGAAATTCGAACTGAGAACTGAAAAGCCAATACCCGTTGTGAGAGCAGCATCTAAGCATACTTCAGGGGCCAAACATTGAACAATAGCGAAATGCCAGAGAGAAGTGAGCAATTTCAGTGTGTTTTTTGTCGTGGACTCACCGCTTCGACTTCCTTGAATACACGTATTAGATTCTTGCCAGCCAACTTGGCAATATCCTCCTCAGACCATTTATCAGACTCGAGCAGGGCAGCAAAAAGATGCGGATATTTGGACACATCCTCCAGTCCTTTGGGCACTCTTAAGGGCGACACAGAGGGAGAGTAAAGGACGTAAAAGAACGAAAGAGAAGAGAAACCATAATTTGCCAAATGAAATGAAATGTAATTGAAGCTGCATTCGCCGTGCATGGTCGAAAGTCCCGGCCCGTACTTACAAGTTGACTCCGTCGTAGCCAGCTCCGATGCCCACATGATCGATGCCAGCCACCTCCCTTATGTGGTTGATATGCGCTGGAAGTGGAGGACCAAAAAGCACAAGTTTAAAGATTAATCACTCGGAGACCGGAGCCCTTCACCCGGGCGAGCCCTGTGAACCGAACCTACCCACAACATCGTGCAGTGTCGCCTGTCCCGAGCAGCTGACGAAATGCGGATAAAAGGCCACCATAACCAGACCGCCGTTTATTGCCTGCATTGGATGTGAACAATGGTGGAGCGAAGGGGGGATTTGGATTAATGCTACCGCAGGATTAATGCGCCCATAATGGACTCCTACTCACAATGCGTTGCAGGACATGATCGGGAACGTTCCTCGAACTGTTGCAGATGGCGTGCGCCGAGGAGTGCGAGAAGATGAGCGGCGCCCGCGACGCCGCCAGAGCGTCCAGCATGGTGGGCACCGACACGTGCGACAGATCAACAATCATGCCCAGTCGGTTCATCTCCTTCACCACCAACTGTTCAATTCGTATGGGATTTATTAGAGACATTGTTCGGGGACTCCGAAGGAAATAGGAGACACACTCACCTTGCCAAACTGCGAGAGGCCGCCTATGTGCGGGTACTTCCCCGGTTCGTCAACTTTGCAGCAGTCCGCCCTGAAATGGGATAATTTTTTAAGAAATATATATTTTATCTATAAAGGAAGACTCTTATCCAGTAGCCACTTACCAAGGTGTGTTGCAGGTGTGTGTGAGAGTCAAGTATCTGGCGCCCAGCTGATAGAACATCCGCAGGACACTCAGACTCGTGCCGATGGCATGACCGCCCTCCACCCCTATCAGGCTGGCGATCTTGCCCGTCCGGTGAGTCTGTTCGATGCCCGAGGCGCTGGTGACCAGGGCCATGTGGTGTGGATAGAGCTGAACGAGTCGCCGGATAAGGTCGATCTGCTCCAGCGTCAGCTGCACCGCATCCAGATGCTGGGACGAGCAGGGGGCATAGGCGGACCAGAACTGAGCGGAAACCATGCCCTCCTTCAGGCGCCGCAGGTCCGTGTGGCTCCAAGCACTTGAGGACCAGGGTGCCAGCTCCCGCAGATCCCCGCCGAAGTGGAAGTCCTTCAGCTGGTTTTTCAGGAACTTGCGGATGTTCCACGGCAAATCGTTGTGTCCGTCGATCAGTGGCACCTCCTTCAGCACATTTCGGACTCGCTGCATCCGAAAGTCGAAGTCGTCGGCGGTCTTTGAGCCACCGCCGGTCGCACCCGAGCTCCCCGAGGCCGCCGCTCCGGCCGAGCATCGCAGGATAGGCAGGACGAGCGGAAAGTAGACGAAGGTCAGGCAGTTGAGGCCACACAGCACGAAGCCCTTCGGCAGCTTCCGCGATTTCATTGCCACCGAGTGGCGCGGAGCTCTAGTGGAAGAGCACACAGCCGGCAGCACTCACATTGATAATGTTCCGCCTTCTAGCTGGAAAAATATGATTAAGTTAAGAGTTTGATTGCAAAGAGGATAAAAGCCTTTAAATTAATTTTTTTATTTATTTTTAGTCTACAGAGAAAGCTGTGCTATGAACTCTGATTTCAAATAAAGTTTAATCTTGTCCTAAAAAATACTCCTAGAAACTCAAACAATCTTAAGGTTGAATCTTTGTTTGTTTGATTTTAGATGGCGACGGCTCCCAACGTGTTCTGGTTCAATGGAGGCGGAGGGCAGTGATTTAGCCCATTGCATGTGCGGGTGGCGTGATTGAGCTATTGAAAGTTGTTGGCAAACAAATGTCATAAATATAACGCCCACGGCTGTGCCACCAAAGAACCCCGGCTCCAGCGCAAATCCAAACCAAATCTAAACCCCAAAGCCAGGCCACGCCCCTTTTTCCATGACTTTGCCACCCCACAAACATAAATAAAACTTTTCATATTTATTTCAGAGCCCAACTTCAAATCGAAATCGCGCACAAAATGCATAAAATGCACAATAAAAATGCAAAATTATTTATAGCAAAGTTTCCTCTCCATTTCTTTTTTTATTTTTTCCTTTTAGCCGGCATATCGCCGAACCCCAAAAAAGAAATCGTACCGAATTTAAATAGTTTCCCCTGCTGTTCAGTAAAAAAGTTCTGGGTGAGGGAAATACGTTATCCATACGATTTTATTTTGGTAGTTTGTAGTTGTTTTTGTTTTTTTTTTTATTATTCGCATACGACATAAAGTTTGGCCTGAGCCTGGCAGGTGGCTGGAAACTGGAAGAGGGAGCGAAGCTCTAAATATTTCTCCAAGAAATTGAAGCCCTGTTTGCGTTGTCTAAAAGGGGGCCAAGTGCGCAAATATTTATATATTCTTTGTCCCAAAAAGTGAAATTAAACTTTGTAGCCCCAAACAGGGAAAGTAAGCCAAACAACTTTAATAGTTTTCAACGCAAAGTCGGCTCCGAAGTCGAGCATAGTAATGGCCAAAGGGAAATGGTAAACTGAGCAAATTAAATTGACCTTTGTAGATGGAGTATAAGTTCTCATAATCAAAAACATTTTTCTCGATTTGTAATGTATAAACAATAAGAAAATAATCTACGAACTGCAAAATTTGAAATCTACCTTATTCACTGAATAAACCAAATAATGTACATCTCCCAGGATTATGTTAACACTTGTTTCTATTTATATTTCACAATTTTTATGGGTGCCATTCTATTTTTCATCTTCATATGCCAACTGTTGGTGTGCACTCGCAGGTCACATAGAAATAAAAGTTGAATCCAGAGCGAGGAGCAAGTGGATTCAGAGAATTCGCATGTTGATTTTCATGCTCTGATGCTTGCGAACAAAATGAAAACATTCCACTATACAGAACTTGGGCGATATCTTATCTGCTCTGCTTGGTCTCCTTCTGACTGTGTTACAGCATCTACACAGAAAGAAATATGTGAAATGATTACCCAACCAATATATTTATTATAAAAAGTATCGAAAGACCCTTGAAGCCAACGGCAAGTTAAGGATTACAAATGATATTATAATATCCATAGCAAGTACCCTTAAAAAATTTAGGAAAATTCCTTTTTTCTCTGTACCTTTCTTTCCGTTCTGCTTGTGATTATAGATTTTTTGGTCCGAACAAATTTTCTGCTTCACCATTTTTCTTTCTTTTTTGGCAATACTGTCCCCGATTTCATTGTGTTGTTTGGCACAATCCTTAAGCTATCTGGCCAAACGAAAATTATGCAAAAATCAACAGAGGCAGCGATGAGCAGGAAATGACAACATTGACAAGGGCAACGCGCCACGAATATTTTGCGACATGCAAAACGTGACTCAAACGCAACGCACGAATTATTAATACAACGGCGAGGGCAGAGAGCGGGTCAAATTAGACCCAGTTGGGTTGACAGGGAAGGTAAAGGGGAAAGGACAAAGGCAAGGACGACAAACAAAAGCCGGGTCTGTGAAATCGAAAACGTTTGGCGCTTCATTAAACATTGATGCCGGAAAACAAGCGGCATGCAAACCGAAATTAAGAGCCACAACATGGTATATTTAATTAAGTTCAACAGTTCTGGCTGTTGCAAAGTAAAGTGAATCACAGAAGAAATTAAATGAGATAAAATCAAAGTAACTTAAGGGTTATTTTAAATGGAATAAAATCTTGAATCGCCGGAAAGTAATACATTAAATAGGCTCTTTAAACTAATTATATATATTATTATATAATATATAATATATAATATTATATAATATGTTCAATGTCCAAGAAAGTTTAACGCAAACGTTGGAATAAATCTATACCATTATTTGTTGAATATATTGTAAATATTTAATAGTATGATCATAGAAGCTAAGAAGAGAAAAGACCAAGCTTTTAGGACTATAGCAACTGCCTACGTGTCCCAAGTGATACTGGTTGTACATTTATCAAGATTTAATGGAAAATAGATCTTGATAAGTAAATAAAACGATTTTGTATGATTTTCCAGTATAATTATGAAACGATTATAATTTTTTTTAGCTTGGCAAACTCTCAAAAAGTGTCGATAAATAATACTTACAGTTTACTCAGATCAATAAGGCAAAGGACACTTTGAACTCTATCGGATAATATTAAATATGACGGAGCCAGTTAATAAATTGCGTTCCTTGCTGTTGAAAAGTGAGGGGCGCAATCCCAGTAGACACAGTCGAAAGGACGAAATGAGCGCAAGGATAACTGCGTACACCGCTGCGTATGAGCAATGCGTGTGTGTGTGTGTGCCTGCCTTTATATCATTTATGCATTTTTTGTTGTTGTTGAGTGGCATGCATGGGCGCAGAGATGTTCAGAAACGAACCGCGGGAGGTTCCATACTTCGAGGAAGCATGGGAATGAACGCGGGTGGGAGGTACGAACTGAATCGTACATTTATTGCAACATGAAACATTATTTTGCATGGCCTCAAAAAAAGGAGAAAAAAGGAAAATAACGAAGGAAGGCGGGCAAAGGAAGCGGGACGAAAAGGAAGTATGGGAAAAATAAGGAAAATAGGAGGGGAGGTGGTGATGGCGAAACCGGAGCGCGCGCGTTGGAAAATTGCAGTAAGGAAATGCGATGTCCTCGTTGCAGTTGGAATTTCCATGCAGAGTGGCAAGCAAATAAATATAAAGAATGCTTTTCTTTTCTACATTAGTGCACCATTTAAGGAAGTCGGCCCCCGTGGCCCCGCTGAGCAGGTTCTCCCCCTTAGATATTGCCCTGCGAGCTTGTCGTTTTTCATTTCCATTTCCCTCAAAACTCAAGAAACAACCAGAACCTGAACCAGCAGGAGCAGCAGTAGGAGCAGAAAAAATAAAGGAAACGTGCCGTAAACTACAGCAGACAATCAAAATGCATTCATGTGCTCTTACTTTACGTTATTTATAATCAAAGCCAAGCTCCACCAAGCCCAACTCCCTTTCACTCGCCTCTCATTCAGCTCTAAATTCCATTCACTAGCGAATTGTAGCAAACAGTCAATGCGAATTACACCCACACTTCGCCCTCTTGAGAAATTTTCCGTCTTGGGGAGTTGGCAGTTTCTTCAGAGGATTGGTTGTGTGGCTCTGGGTCTGGGCTCCGCGAAAGCTCGAAGGAAATGCCACCTCCCGGTGTGATAAGGTTTCCACCATAATGCGCAAGTTGCTCGAGGCCATACTGGAAATTTTTCTGGCTTATGCTCATTCAATTTTACAAGGATAATAAGAAATAAAACATATCATTAGAATTCTGATAATAATAGCTGATTCTAGGGCCAGACAAAGCCCTTTAAATGTAGGGGGAGGACGCAAATTATTTTTTAGAAGCTTAACATAAAGGCGGAGTGTTTATCTAGAAAACAGTAGGGAACCTGTTATATTTTTCATTTTTTTAAACAAAATAAATTATTTATTTCTTGCATATTTACGAGTTTATATTAGAGATCGATGAAGCAATAAAAATCACACCCAAAATTTATTTAGCATTAATAATAATACGAAACTCTTTTATTATTTTTTTATTTTAAAATCAGAAAGGTACATTTTTTATAAAATTTACCTTAGCTTTAAAGGTTATGAATTATACATATTCTTATTTGATAATTGAGTATTTATGAATTCCCAATCAATCCCTCCAAATAAATAAAATGTAAATAAAAAGCCTCTCATATGCCCCGAAATTAAATAAAAACCCGATGGCAAAATACGACTCATATGGCGAAATCAAACCAAAATTAGAAACACAAAAGGATGAGCGAGCGGAGAGAAGCAAATCAGACTTTAAAAAGTATGTTCTCTGTGTGTGCTTTGGTACATTGTGTTTTCTCATTCTTCTCATTCACTCTATGTTTGGCCGTAAACAAGCGAATCCGAGCAGAGGCTCAATCTTTCTATGGAATTTTTTCGAGGACCGGAAAAGCAGCAGCATCAACAATAAACCGCACCAACACAAACACAATGACAACCGACTAACATTAGGGCCCAAAGACATGCGAAATGTCATGCGAATGAATTGAAATTATTTTACAACATTTTCATTTTTCTTGCCATTTGTTTGATTTGCCTCGACCTTCGCTTTCGCTTTCGGGCCCTCTTTTACTGTTTTTTTTTCTTTATCTCTTCTAGTATGCATAATTCATGCTTGAGTTAGGCCAATTGCACGCGTTAGAGCCAAATGAAGCCCAAATTTCGACCCAAAATAAATCGACATATGTTAGGGAAGGCCACAAGTACTCAGAGAAAAAAGAATTGCCCCAACAGATGGCCAAATAATAAGAGTAGAAGAGTTGGAAATTAAAAGATAAAGCTTTAATTTCCTGTGCATTAAACAGAAAACCAAAACTATTCCTTGAGTAACTATTTATATATCCAATTCTTTTTTAAGTTGAGGTAAACTAGACAAATTCTTTTCTAAGAGACTCAACATATAAAGGGACGTTCTTTATTAAATAATTTCTCCGAATAGCTGGCCAAATCCGGGCACTCAAAGTGTTTGCAACCACAATTTGTACGATTTCATGAGAGATTCCAGCTGCAAGCCGCAAAATGTAAGCTAGACAAAGTGCCAGAGAGAGCAACTTGACCGAAAGCCCCATAAACACTTTGTCCTGGCAGAAACGAAAAATGAGCCGAAGAAAAGGTAACAAGCATTTATAATAGCCACAACAAAAGCTGCAAGAGAAATGTGATCCGGAGTTTGGGTTCAATTTGGGTTTAAGGACTGCTCCAGGGGCTGGACTGTCAGACGGATAAAGTTCAAAGCAAATTGTTGCGGAAGGCAGGAATCAACATTATCATCAGCAGCCAGGATGCTGCTCAGTCGGTTATAGGATACCCATTCTCATTCCCATTCTCATTCTCATTTCGGGGCGAATGCAGATGAGGACGAGACAAAACCCAGACGCACACACATGCACAGCGGTGGCATGGTCGTGTTAGGGGATGGTGGCATTGACGAGGGCGACGGGGGGGTCGGCAGCACGGGTGTTGTGTCGCCTGCCGCATATTAATGAGGCGAATGCCACACAGCCAAGCTAAACGCGCTCTCATCAATTGCTCAATATTATGACTCTGCCGAGCAGAAATCTGCATATGAAACACATATTCGCAGACTGAACTTTACCCAAAACCAGACCATCTAGTTTGCATTCTTGGTTGCACACATTTTTCGCTTCCTTTTGTCTTTGTACAAAAACTGTATCTGAAAGGATAAGCTTTAAGAGGAGGACCCAGAAAGAATATCCTTAAAGATTTGGGATAATAGAGTTTTTTTTTTTCCTTTTACTAAAATCGTAAAACTATATTTATTTAACTGACTCTATATGTGTGAATAAATAGAAATGTACGTAAATTCTTATTTTGATCCATATATAGTAGGATTGCTCCTCATACTTTGGTTAAATTTTCCCTTTCAGAAACAATTGAGAAGAATATTTCAGCTGATAATATCTTAAATATCCAAAAATAAATCTTGTTTGTGGATTCAGATGAACAAGAAAAGAAAATCAAAAAGTTTAAAGAAGTTTCAATGGTTTCTTAATGATCAAAAGTTTATCCTTCCGGTTCCCCTCTTTATTATGTAGCTTCTTTTTATTTAAACCTGGTATATAATTTAACATTCATGAGCACACCAAATTCTTACCAAAACTGGGCAAACTGTTTAACATTCTTTAAGCCACACACACACCCTCTCGACTTTTCTTTGGTTTGTTTTATATATTCTCGGGTTAAATCACTCAGCTATTGCTAGAAACGCTGGGTTTTCTTTTTAGCACTGCACTCTCTTAGTTCACATAATTATTATCGAATATTCTATTCGATTTGGCTTTCGCCGCTTTCGGTCATACGTAATATATTCAGCGTAACGTATACGCCGCGGTGTACGCGGGTGTGGAAGTGCGAAGTGGCAGAAGCGAAGGAGACGCGCAGCGCAGCGCAAGTGGAACGCAACACGTGTGAGGCGACAGGTGCCGAGCGTTTGGCACACAACTCGACCGGCCGACGCACGAATTCGAACTGAAAACTGAGCCAGGATCCCCAAACGAAACTGGGAAGCGAGTGAGGCAGGCACGATGTGCCGAAAAAGGACGAAGGACGCTGCCACGAGGCAGCCAGAGAGCAAGGCCAGCGAAGAGCACTGCCAGCCGAGGCTGCGGCATTAGGTAAGAGCACTCTTTTATATTCTTTACTAAAGTTATTTGCAATATTGGTTGCATTATTCTAGGCAGAGATTACTTTAAAGATTTTCGGAAATTGTTCAGAGTAAAACTATAAGTCCTAGTGAGATTTTTCATTCACAAAACAAGGCTAAATTGGAAAAGAGAAACCTACTAGCCGAGCCTTGCGCTCTTTTGCCTAAAATGTGCTTATAGTAAAAAATACTGGGAAATTTGTGCTCTCTCTCTCTCTCTCTCTCTTAAACAGCTGTTTCGCCCCTTTTGGGTGCTCGGGGGTTGAGTCCTTTAACATTGCAGGAGGTCAGGCATGGCGTGAAAGTCGCTTATTCTAGCTGCTGCTTCCTCCACTCTTCCTCGTGGACGGTTTTCGAGGGGTGCCTGATGCTGATGAACACGAAAAATTCATTGACCGCTCCAAGTAAAGCAGGTCGCGAGTAATTAGTAAAAAATATACAAATTTAATTATTCTTCGTCAGCGTTTCTTTTGTGCATAGTAAGTATTTTGTAAACAATCTTAATATGTAGCAAAAATATACATACATATGTGGTAATATAATTATTTAATTAATTGTTAAATCAATTGAGTGGTGGATAGGAATATTGACGTAATATTATTGGTAGTGATATCTTTTTTTAAAACAGGCACAAATGCTTTGCAAAATTAAATATAATTTACTCAGAGTGTTTAATAAATATTTATAGATTCTGCATAGGTAAATCACGTTGAACCTGGACAGTAGGTAGTAGAACTCCCTCCAAATTTAAATATTAACCCGCCCAATGCAAAGCTTAAGCAGTGCAAAGTTGCCCCTAAAAGCTATAGCATATCTCAGCATCACCCGGTAGGTACTATCCTCCACTAAAAGCTCTGGGAAAAGCTTAATTTTGGACAGGGCTTTGCTGACTCTCTTACTCTCTGTTTCGGGGGTCTGGGAACTCGTAGCGCCTGGCTCAGTCGGTTGCCCAACACCGGCGGCGACGACCTCTAAACAACCTTTTGGGGTCTCGTCGCCGTGTCTCGCTTATTTCGCTTTGGAATTTCACGTTGACGCCGCAGTCGCCGTCGACGGGAGCAGAGGCAGCGGCAGAGGCGGCAGCGACTCGGGCCGAAAATAAAAGCGTTTACCGCTCTCCTCCAGTGCAGCAGCAGCAGCGGACGCAGCCAGTAGCCAGCAGCAAATCACCTCCCAGATTCAGTTTCCAGTTCGGTGAGTGTGGGCGTGATAAAGTGATAAAACAAGCGGGGAAAAAACGAAGGAAACTCCAGCAAAAAACCACAAAATAAGCCCGTTGGATATCCACCTAAATTCTGAGAAAAAGACAGACAGTGCCTAGAAAAGTCGCGTAATCGTTCCCATTTTTCTGGGCTGTTTCGTAACGGCGGAAATTTACACAAAAAAAAAACACAGATAATCTGTAAGCGTGAGAGTGCTGCGAGTGTATGAGTTGGGACTTTCTAATCTCAAACTTTTCTCCCGAACATTTCTCACTGTGTTTTGGGTTCCAATATTTATGACAAGTTCTAGAACTTTGAGTTGGCCCGATTGGTGTTATTGACCTATGCACTACGTGGTGGTAGTATGGGAAAAAGTGCAGGCGATAAGAAACCTTATCGGGTATCGAAGGCTCTCAAAAGTAGTTTTCTCTACCGGCTCAACCGGCTCTCTCGCACTCTCCTGCCGTCCCGCTTCCACTGCAGATTGAGTTCATTTGGCTTCTGGCAAAGTTTCAACTGCAATTTGTAGTCGCCGCTGCGGTTTTTCTTTATAAATAGTTGGCGCAAATGTTAGATCCACATACATATATACATACGTGTATCTATATAATTGTATCTTTGCCGATTTGCTTTTAACACTTTCGTTTAGATTTCAATTAGCCCACCTAATCGTTGATTCTTCGGTTTGTTGACGTCTTCTCGTGTTATTGCCCTTTACGCTTTCCTCAGTGCACTTTTCTATTACCTTTTGGTCAATGAATGAATGAGAGAAGTAGTAGAATTAAGTTCACTTACACTCAGCAAACAAGAGGGAAATGTGATAAAAGAGAGGAGTTTAGTTTAAGGGTTGTTTGGTATTGTATAGAGAAACAAGTTTTGGAGTGGCAAGGACTTCTTTTGAAGGTCAACAGGAATTACTTGCTCAGGTTGATAACTAAAAATGTAAAAAGTATTTCAATAAAAATAATTAATTACCTGTAATATCTCTTCATTTTAGTGTTGTCTTTCAAAGAAATAACACGGAATTTCAGTATGGCGTACTTAAATTTTTACAGAAATATGTAGAACAAAAATTGCGAAGAAATTTCAGGTTTTATAGAGATTAAGACCCAAGCATCTAATATAAAATAAATTGTTTGTTATATGAATTACAAAAATATAATACAAGCTATTCTATACTATTGTATTTCTTAGTATAAATATTTAGTTTTTTTTTTGTGTCAAAATCTATTGAAATACAACGCATAATAACGAAATCACACCTCTCATTTTAGAATTAGTCAGCAAAATTAATGGGGTCACTCAAGAAGGGCAAATAGATAGAAGTGGTATTGAAATACGTGCTTTACAGCATTTCATTCCTCCTGCAGCTGTTGCCATAGTATATACCTCTCGTGTTTACCATTAATCGCCTGACGTCAGTTGGCAGTTATTACATCAGTGGCAGTGGCACTTATCTCCCTCGGGAGATGTTCTTTTGACCCACTGTCTGTGTTATTTTCGAGGAGGCCGGACCTAAAATCTCGTTATGATAATGCTAAGCAAAGAAACCTTTGGACCAACCACCCATGGGGGCTCGATTTTTTTAGTCGCCTTTGGATTCGAAATTTCCACTGATACAAAATGCGGTCGCCCCACGCCGAACTTGTTTTTTCATCTTTCCGGAGCCACTTCTAGCAATATATTGTTGCTATATTCTGTTTCTCGTTTTATCAGCTTGTTTTTCTACACAAAAAAAAAAGAATAAATAAAAAAGAGCACACATACAGCGACAGAGAGACATGTGTCGGTTTTATTTTTATACATGCTCCTCCCTGATAGCAACGTAAATTCATTTTGATTGTTTTTTGTTGTCATGCGTTGCCTGTTATGCTTTTCGGGTTTTTTGTTCTCTTTCCCCCTTTTCTTGATTCTTACTTTTCTCTATATATTACGCTTAGTTTTTGGAAACGCTTCAGTCTTCGATTGATTGCCGGCAAGTGTAGGTGTGTGTCGTTCCTCTCAAAGTGACTTGGAATTAGCTATAGATAAATATTCCCAAAGATATATAACCTAGTCAAGTCATTCAGTGTCATATTGAGAAATATATATAGCTGAGATAGGCAAAAGTGTGACACATTTTTTAAAAGCAATAATAATGGCTAAAATATAGTTTAAAAGAATAGAGAGTTACCTTTAAAGCAATATCTAGCAAGAAAAATGTTAATTTAAAATAGCTCCACATATTCCTGTAATAATTTTTTCAGTGAAACTACGATATCTGTATAAAAATATCATAGAATTCGCTATAAAAATGGCGTGGGAAATCGAAATGTGGCAAAAAATCGTCTCTGATAAGTTCAGGTGGTCTAATCTATATAGCCTGACATTTATTATTATTTTCCAGTCCTTGGCTGGCTCACTGTCAATGTCAAACAAGTCAAAACTGCGAATATTAGCTGCGAATACTATTTCGTATCTGTATCTACATATTGCTGGATAGCTCGTCGCTCTCTCCTACTCGCACAGTCTATGGCCATCTTCTTCGCTCCTCGCCTCACACGCGCCACACGACTTGCGTTGTGTTGTTGTTTCAACAATTTCTATCCGCATTTCGTAAGCAACAAATTGCGCTGGCAACATTGTTGCCAAGCAAAGCCACATTGTTGCCTGACCTTGTTCAATGTCAAGCTAAAATTCATGCGCCCTGCGTCGACGTCTCTGCCGGGCGGCGGCAGAGCAGCACTGAAAGTGAAAGTTCCCCTACGTCACGCTTTGTGCGGGCGAGGCAGTGCGAGTGAGAGAGGAAGGGCTCCATGACTTTGATTACATCAGAGGAAATCATTTTTCGCCTGCTTTTTCCGTGACTCTGCTCAGTTACTGAACATTCATCGTCGAGGTTGGTTGGCCTTTTCTCCTCTGTGCTCCAGCGGTTAATTGTTTTAAATTCGGTTTTTTTTTTAAATAGATTTAAAAGAAAACAGATAACTGGGAAATATTTTAAATTTAGAGAAGTGGAAGTGAACAAAACTGTGCCATAGTTACATAAACATTTCCATTTAGTTTTCCATCCAGTTCAAATGCAATAACTTTTGCTGTTAATTGAGAAAAATATGGGGCTACATTTTGTATGTACTCTAAAAAAGAGAGGAAAAGCCAGAGAGAGTGAAAATGAGAAAAATATGTGTAGATAACCAGGGAGAGAAGTAAATGCCACGTTCTCAGTGCATGCGCAATTCGGAATTGGAAATAACTCGCTCCTTGATATCAAATCAGCTGTTAAGAACACTAGCGAACACAGAATATCTACAGATTTTTCAGTGGAAAAATGATTTAACAAGTTGAAAGGGACTTAAGTGACAATGAATAAGATGATGAAATCATTTTTTTGATAAGAGAAATGAATCAAAAGTTTATTTAATTTTTAATCAAATTTAAAAGAAAATAAATAAATAAACCTCAGATAAAACTCTTTCTATCCCATCAATCATAATTCGTTATCTGATGATATTTTCTTTGAAAAAAAACAGTGGCCTTAGGCTTACTCTTCTAGTTTTGTCAGACTTTTTGGAAAACTCACACGAAATAGACCGGAATTTCATATTTTCTTTCACTGCTAGTCCCTCATAAGCTTCAAAATTCTCTGTTTAAGTCATGGCGAACATTTTTGCAAATCGTTTTCGATTCCGCTAACCAAATTACTAACTTGCCACCGCTTCTATTCTTATTCTTCCACCCAAAATGGACTACCTGCGAATCGACATCGACTTCCGCTGGCGACCGGGCGAAATTCTCTTGGAAAATGGATCGGCGTGCTGCAGAACTACACTCGAATCTCAAAAATGACCACCTACTTCAACTACCCCAGCAAGGAGCTGCAGGATGAGCTGAGGGGCATCGCCCAGGCCATCGTGGCGCCCGGCAAGGGAATCCTCGCCGCCGACGAGTCCGTGTCCACCATGGGCAAGCGCCTGCAGGACATCGGCGTGGAGAACACCGAGGACAACCGTCGCGCCTACCGTCAGCTGTTGTTCAGCACCGACCCCAAGCTGGCCGAGAACATCTCCGGCGTGATCCTGTTCCACGAGACCCTCTACCAGAAGGCCGACGATGGCACCCCCTTCGTCGATATCCTGAAGAAGAAGGGCATCATCCCCGGCATCAAGGTCGACAAGGGTGTTGTCCCACTGTTCGGCTCCGAGGATGAGGTCACCACCCAGGGTCTGGATGACTTGGCCGCCCGCTGCGCCCAGTACAAGAAGGACGGCTGCGACTTCGCCAAGTGGCGTTGCGTGCTGAAGATCGGCAAGAACACCCCCTCCTACCAGTCCATCCTGGAGAACGCCAATGTCCTGGCCCGCTACGCCTCCATCTGCCAGTCGCAGCGCATCGTCCCCATTGTGGAGCCCGAGGTTCTCCCCGATGGCGATCACGATCTGGACCGCGCCCAGAAGGTCACTGAGACCGTCCTGGCCGCCGTCTACAAGGCGCTGAGCGACCACCACGTCTACCTGGAGGGTACTCTGCTGAAGCCCAACATGGTCACCGCCGGTCAGTCGGCCAAGAAGAACACCCCCGAGGAGATCGGTCTGGCCACCGTTCAGGCTCTGCGCCGCACCGTGCCCGCCGCTGTCACTGGTGAGTCCTGATTCGGATCAAGATTGAGTGAAGGACTCCTCGGGAAACTCCGATCCACCCTTCACGACACCTTTTTCCTTAGAACCCATCTAATACCATTCTCTTAACAGGCGTGACCTTCCTGTCTGGTGGACAGTCCGAGGAGGAGGCCACCGTCAACCTGAGCGCCATCAACAACGTTCCCCTGGGCCGCCCATGGGCCCTCACCTTCTCCTACGGCCGCGCCCTGCAGGCTTCCGTCCTGCGTGCCTGGGGTGGCAAGAAGGAGAACATCGCCGCCGGCCAGGCTGAGCTGCTCAAGCGCGCTAAGGTAAGTCTTTGGAAAAGTACCCCTAACATTATATAGGGTCGGGAGTAGATTAAGTGGTGATTGCACCCCGAGTGCCGGAAACGCTGGGTTTATAGCCTTTGGACGAATTTTTTGCCAGGTTTAATCGGTATAAGGAATTATTACGCCACCCATTGATCCCATTGCCAATATATAATCCCAATACCTTCGTATTTTCATACTTCCCTAATCAATCGCTCGTATCAATACCATTATCGATGCTTAATCTATTCGAAATACCTTGCTATCAAACGTTAAGTCACTAATCCCTTATAGAGCTCTCAGTTATATCAAACTAATACCACATACCATATACAAAACCTTTAATTAGGCATTAAAATGCTAAATTTATCCACTCCCTAATATTATTTATTTTTTATCTCATTATTTTACACAAATTTCGCCATTTTTAAATAGATCTCATTCATTGTATTTTTTTTTTAATTAAAAAATTTCATACATTATACATAATCCCATTTGTATGTCACCCCAATTCATATATCCCCTGCTTAGGCTAATAGCGAGGCTGCTTGTGGCAATTATGAAGCTGGTTCTGTTACTGGTGCCGCTGGAAAAAAAGGCTTGCATGTCAAAGATCACAAATACTGAAAAATAATGCAATAATCTCGGTTTTAAAATGACGAAGAAAGAGCTCTGATGTGGTAACTAATTAGCATTAATTAACAAGTAGCCGCCTTGCCTAGCTGCCTTGCCTGGCTGTCATTATATCATATATTCATTTCCTAATGCCTCGCTTGCTTGTAATTGGAATGCCCGAAAAAAAACCCTAAACCTGACTAATCCCAACCAAAATCCTCATCCTTCCCGCTCCCACAGGCTAATGCCCTGGCCTGCCAGGGCAAATATGTGGCCGGCTCGATTCCGTCGTACGCCGCCAATGCCAGCCTCTTTATCGCCCAGCACAAATACTAAGCACTACTATGGCACGCACTAATCCCGAGTCAGAATCGAGCGACGCTATGTCCCAAGCCGATGCTATATCCCGCTGTTAACGCAAAACGATCCTGACGAAGGCCCAGCTGGACTGACAGACTGGCGGCTGACACATTCCAGCTGCCAAGGAACCGCAGAAATATTCCTTATATAGCCTATTCTATGACTTTTTTACCGATTAACTGACTAGTTTTAAACTGAGAATCCAATACTTTTGGTAATTGAAAGAGATAAACCGACAAACGAAATAAATTATACGTTCACTTTGATACCATATTTGTTAAAATGGCTTTTATTTTGTTATATTTTTAATAGCTTAGTTTTCGATGACTTTATTAATTATTATTATAGCTTAGCGACAGAGTAACTTGAAATTATAAGAGTTCAGTTCAGTATTATTAGAGTTTTCTTAGTACCAATTTCTTTAATAATAATGAAAGGATATTATATTATTTTATTATATCATTTTTTTAATTCTCTACATAATTTTTTCATTTTATTGATAAGATTATTTAAAGCAATATATTTTGCCACGTTTTGCTTATTTTTATGTATTCATAAATGGTAAGGTTAAAAGACTTCAGTTTAGCTGGAATTTAACAGAAAACTGATACGAAGTACAATTATATCGTAATCGAATCAACATTTTCCCTTCAAAAAACTTGCAAAATTAAATTTGCCAAAAACTTTTTTCGATATCCGTACTGTGTATTGCTGTGCCAGGATGCGTAAAAGTTTCCATGAAATTGCCGCAGGTAGCTGAGAAAAGTTTTGTGTGTCCGTAGCAAAAATCTGAGCAGAAACTTTGAAGCTGGCCGGAAACTTTTCTACTGAGGCCTGCCAGGCAATAAATAAGTAATAATTAAGACCAAGTGTTGTGTAATTAAGAGGAGTATTTTCCTCTGGATTTTGGCCAAACGAAAGTAATCGAATTTCTCCCGCTTTCCTCTCTTTTTTCCCATAGGCCAACGGTGATGCCTCTGTGGGCAAGTACGTTGCTGGCTCCGCCGGCGCTGGATCCGGATCCCTGTTCGTGGCCAACCACGCCTACTAAATTGGGCGGAAGCGGCTCTGTCGACACACAACTACATATAACTATCTACGAAGCCGATTGCTTGAAATGTTTGTTTTTGGCAGTTTTGTTTATATTTATCTTAGTTCGTGAGCTAAGCAAAGCAAGCATAGAAAAAAACCAAAAAAAAAAAAGATGATGAAGGATTATAATTGCAAACATGTTATTCTCTTCTAGTATATATTTGCAAACTGAATATACGCAAAAAAAAAAAAGAAATGATAATAATAACAACAACACACAACACAATGAGTACAGAAAGCGAAGAATTATGTTCGATGGAGAAGCAATTTTATCTTTAGTTTTAAGCACAAGAAACTATACTTGTTGAAGTTATGCAATTTCTATTTTATTATTATTACTATGATTATGTAAGATTTCAATGTGAACAAGCAAACAAATATGTCGTAAATCGTTAAGTTAAAGCCTCACATTTAATAGTGGCAACAACATCTGTCGCTACCAACAACATCAGCAAATGTAAAATGTCTTGAATCATTGAAATCGCACAAAGTTTTATTACATTTTTTAATGTTTATACAAAAAAGTTATCTATGGTGAAAAAATCGATGTTTTATCATTATTATTATTATTATTAAACTTTATATTTATGATTAATAAGTATAAGTGAAAGAATATGACGCAAAATAAACAAACACAATACAATAGATCCCGAAAGAACCCCAAAACAACTCTTATACCTATACAACAAACATATTTACCTATTTACACATTGTTGACAAACAAATGTTTTTACAAAAAAACACTAAGAACTTTCAGGACTGGAGAACGACCTCCAGTAGCTGCAAAACTGTGCTGGGGCTAAGTGCTTGTTACTCGAGCTTCTCGATTTTATTGCTGAGACCCTATCGAAACTCGATAGACAGTTACAGAGCAGCAGTCTGAATGACACTAACACACACATATTTATCAAAGCATGTTTTTATTTATAAACGTTATTCAAGTTGCAATTTCTGCATATCGTTGTTAATTACAAAAATTGTTTGAAGTGCAATGTGAGAATAAAACACACAAAAAAGTATATATATAACAGTAACAGGCAAACTTAAGCATAAAATAGAGTATTCGGTAACTTAATATAGAAGTCCCTACTTTTACAGCAACAACATCCGGCTGTTCAAAACCAATATACAAGAAATAAAAAACAACAAAAAAAAACAATAATAACAACATCAGTAAGGGTGCGAAATAACATCCATTCAATAAAAAACCTAAAGAGCAAAAAACAAACATTAATGGTTTTACTTTGAGCGGAGTGTGGAAAAACCTTTGCATACATCCAGGCGTAAGTTACAGTTTGTGAGGCACTAAATGATGGGCTTACGCTTTCTTAGTTTGACAAGCACTAATGCGGGCGAGACTTGCCTAAGTTTCATTAAAAATTCCATTAAATATATTTATTGTTCTTTCTTAAAAAAGAATTTGCAAACAAAGCTTAAAAACTTAAAAATCTTTGATTTTCTTATAAAATAATTTTTTCAAGGTTTGCATTCGCATTTTTCTTATGTAAATTAGATAACACATTATTTGACTAAACTTTATTACCATATATTGAGAAAATCAGGCTAAGGAAAATCGTTGAGCTCAAATTGTTATACGCCAAATGAAACATTTTTCTCTTTATATTCCATATTCCACCCCTCAAAATCAATACTTAAGTCAAAAAAACTAGTTTTCTAACTACAAGTTAAAGAGCTGAATGTTTTAGGTCAATGACAGAACTGGTGCTCAACCCAATTGAAATCCCACTTTTTGTTCAGGTCGCGTAATTTCAATTTACAATTTCCTTCACTGCAAATGCAAATGTAAACACGGCGTGCAATGAGCGACGTAATCTGCACCATGATCCCTTCCCAATCGAGTTTGTTTTATTCGCAGAGTGCAAAGTTCGCTTAATCGTATCCAAATCAAATGCGCAACGGCCCAGACAGCCAGACTCGCCGTCGAAAAGATGACACTGGGGCCGGGGAATGGGTAATGGGAATGCACAAGGAAAAAATATATATACGTATTCTGGTTTCTTTTGTAAATTTATTTTATTTATATTTTTCGTTTAATAGGTTTCTGAAAAATTACCAACTTACATTCAAATCGGCTTGCTTATTTTATCAGACTTACATTTTGCAGTCAAATAAGGAAGCAAAGATAGTCTTTTCTATATTAAATATTTGGTGCTAAGCTCATTTAAGTATATTTTCGTAATATACCAAATATTATTTATAACCTAACTTATTATTTTAATAATAATAATATTTAATACAATTTTTTCTTTGTGTGCCAGCGAGGATTCGATTGTAGTCAATTTAATTGCCTTTGTTTTCGGGGGAGGATGAAATGTGCTGATTTACAGCACTGAGATGAACGAAATGTTTACACCGTTGCGTCATTGGTTGTCTTCGAGTCAAAGCAATAAGGAAATTCTCTCAACGGTTCTCAACACAATATTCGTACAGAGGCTTTCAAACTGCTGTGGAACTGCGCCATCAGGCTATCGGATGGGTTAGCAGCCACAGAGAGGGTGAGCTGGGGGGAAACCTAACAATGGGCGCCTGGCATTTGGCATCCTGATCCACACAGCCCGTGGCAGTGTCAACATTTCCTATGTCACTCGACCCCTCCGACCTGCTGGCACAAAGATTGTCCACAAAAGTGGAATTAATTGTATTTGCATAGCATGTAAACATCATCACGTTGCCGGCAGGATCTCGACCTGCAACGTTTCTAAGCTGGTTTCACCCTTCTTCCGACACCTAGCACACTGAGGGATGAATATATATATTTGAAAAACAAACAATTCTTTTGGATAAAATGTAAACCGTTCTAGGAAGTGTATCTTCTTTAGCGGCAGACTAAAACTGCTAGACCTTTTATAGTTATTTTATTTAACTTAATCGCTTTCTTAACTCATCTGTAACCCATCTTCGTTTCTCAGTGCATTACACATTCATTGTATCCTTCGGCTTCCTGCGGTGCAATTGTGATTTCGCCCTGTCCTGGCACGTTGCTGATTACGTTCAAAGGAGGACCGAGTCCCGAGAATGGAGCTCCGAGAACTGAGACGACAATGGCGATGACATAAATATCAACGGCACGTCATCTGGCGCCATGGAGGAAGTGGTGGCGACACTGGAAGTGGAACCCCGATGCTGGGAAACGCTGTGCCATCAACGTGTTCGGGCGGAAATTGACACGCCTTGAGATGTGATGCACAAGTTCTCGGGTTCGGGTCCGGGTCCGGAATGGTGGCAGCTCTTTGCGGAATCCCGGAGTCCCGACTGCAGTTGATTGAGCTTCGCATAATTTAAGCCACGCACCATTAATTACACGACCAGCCTGGAAGCCGAAAGCCAAATCGATTGACAGCCATTTCACATCCTTGCCAACTGTAATTGCAGATTGCTTCTGCAACTCCGAGCACGTGTGTGTGTGCGTGTGTGCCAGCCGTTTCTAATTAGCTGCAAACATCACTCGGGGGCCCAATAACAAATCCAAGTGCGTGACACCAAAGCCAACGCAGCAAAAATAGCTCTTTCCGAGCTGGGTGTCCAGCAGATCCTTAGTCGTCAAGGCACGCTGGGTGTTCACCCGGTGGCTACTCCCAAATGCATTAGATTGTGCCGCACTGTGGAGCAGAATCTGAAAAAGGGATCACTGGTATTGGTCATCTCCGGACTTTAGGGAAACAAAATTGATATTGAAACTCTGAAAATTAAATAGATTTACAGCGCTGAAATTAGAAAATCATAAGATATTATATATAAAATTTTACTCATTTTGCTATAATTAAAAAAGGTGAAAACAAATCGAAGTGTATATAGTCAAGGCCCCCTGAACAGCCCACCTGGCTGGTCAATCCAAAGTCCTGTCATTTCTCGGTGCCTCTCTTTTTCGCCTTGCTTGTTTTGTGCATTTTGGGCCATGTGCGTTGTCGCCGTCGTCGTCATGGCGGCCAATGTGAAGGTCGATCGATCCGTTTCCGCCTCCCCGCCACCCTTCCGTGCTTCCACTTCGTCTCTAGCCCACACCCTTTCCCCGCTCCAGCAGCTCTTCTTGGCAATTTATGTTCATTGAGTTGATGTTGATTTGTGCGCCGCGGCATGATTTTTTAATGGAATGTAATTTATATTTCTGTGGGACGGAGCAGTGAGCAGTGAGCTGCATGTGGAGCTGCTGGTTGGAATCGCTAGCCGGCAGACGGGCGTGCACTCGATTGCATTTTGGCCGAATGCACTGGCCGTGTGCCAAATGAAACGGCAAAAACGACACAAATTGCTCGGCCACTGCTCTCTCGTCCCATCCCCCCATTTGGGCCCACTCGATGTCTGCCGGCCGGGAAGTATTTCAAACCCGAATAGCATGTCAGAGTGCAGGCAAGTGTGTTTGCAGCCAACCAATATTCAGTTGGGATGTACACTGGGGTGCATTTATACCCTAGAGTTAATTATATAACCATTAGGATTTTAAATAGTATTTATTTTATTATTTATTAAGATAAAAGAATACTTTAATATAATTCGTCAACTCAATTTAATTGTTTAAGGTAAAAATTTAAAATTTGAAAGGTAGGTGGTACTTGGCTTTGTTGAAATAAAAAACTTTTCCATAACTAAAGTAAAAAGCTTTTACAACTGTTAAGTCCTGTCAATATTTGACGACAGCTTATCGAACTTTTTCGCTCAAGCAAAATCAATAGCTAGAACTGTGGAGGATATAACAAGTAACTATCAATTTCTAAGCTCTATTGACCAAGTGTTTTCACTTTAAATTGTTGCACAATTTGGTTGGAAATAATCTGTTGCCTTCAGAACTTGAAACTGTATACAGAAGCAAAAAGAAACGACCGGAAATTGATTTTTGGCTTGAAAACCCACACGTTTTTGCCCTCTGCTGCATTGCAGCATGAATAATTTAAGAGACTCGAAATTCTTAATTAATGACAGCATTTTTCAGTGCACTTTTTAAGGAGTTGAACACGGTACAGTGCCGACAGTAACGACACAATGAGGCAATCACGACAATTTTGACAATTCCATTTATCTTATTCGCACGCATTCGGTGCCATAATCGACAGAACAAATAAATAAAACGCGGTTCTCGTGTCTACATGTTTTTTTCTGTATTCTTTTTCAAAAAAATATAGCCACAAAAGCCGCCAGCTGCTGTTCAAATCAAAGCGAATTGAGCGGCGTTCCAGGTGAATGAACGTGGCTGTGAGTGTGCCATTTACTGCGACTTTCTCTCGAGTTGCATCATAGAACTTTCCCAGCGCCTTGACATTCTCGCATTGCCCCCGTCTCTGCCTTTCACTCACGTGCAATTAAAATGCCTTTGAAATGCAATCTGCGATGCGTTGAGCCCGACATCGCGTGAGTAGCGACCAGTAAGTGCTGTGAGCTTGCATAATGCCCGTGATTTTGCCGGGAGATATCGAATGGCTGCCGGCTGCCGACTGCCAGCTGACGACTGCGACGAGCGTCGGGAAAGCGCAAGTAATTATATGTGCAAATATTTTCTAATGAGCAAGTGCAATGAATACCATTTAATTCAAGTGGGCGGGCCGGAGAGCAACCGTTTTGCTGCCGCGAATGTGTAATGAGTGGGAACTTATTACACTTTATGTTCTTCATCTTTCTCCTCTAGGGAGAATGGAACAAGCAAAGCCTTTTAACAGCCGGCAGGGGAAGTCCCTGGCAGTCGAGAGAGTAAACTAAATTAAATCAGTAGTTTGTCACTTGGAGAAAGCCAGTGACGAAGACGGAAAATTAATCAGTTGATGTTGTCATTTTCCTGAGGAACTATCTTGGTATTACATTTACTTTGCCATTAATGACACAATTGCTCAATATAATATCTTATCATCGATAAATTTGATGTCTCTTAAAAGTAAATAAAATAAGTTATACATTGATAAGTTCCAGAAATTTCCCAGAATTGAATAACTTTGTTTGACTTAACTGTAGTAAATATGAAGATGGAATTTATAGTCACATAGTACGAGTAACCTTTGAAATTAAATTTTCAAGAAGAAGCTCTAATAAAACATTGACAAATGGTCTTGGGAAAATACTAAGTGTATCAGATAATATATTTTATTATTTCACATAGTTTCCTAGTGCTATAAATAAACCTTATCATAGCTGTGACTACGTCATTGCTGTTTAACAACTGTAAAGCCTAACAAAAACAGCGCATAAAAACGAATAAATAAAGGAAAATAAAAAAAATATAAACACATTTTACGACAACAGTCGGCGCTAATACATTGACCCACATGGCGTATACGCAATTCGCAGTGCCGACCTTGCGACGCCGACATTGCGTATACGCCGGGATGAGAGCTCAGCGACAAATTGGTGGCGGCAGGATCAAGGACAAAGCCGGCGGCCAAAGGAAGTTCTGATTTCACAGCCGCAGCTACAAAGCCAGTTAATGTCCCTTAGTCCTGCCGTCAGCTGCCACGTGAAGCTGACAAAATATTTTGGCATAATTAACCCCGGCCCCTCAAAGGCAACAGGGAAAGCCGTGGGAGTGTGCAATTAAACTTTCTGGCATTGCCACGGAACGCACAAAAGCTTTTCACCATTCAGATTTTCCATTACAGATTGCAAAATGGAACAAAACTGTGTGCAAAACAGTGCCAAGCTGTGGGAAACTGTTGAATTCTCAACGCTCTGGTCCCAGTACTGCATTTCCATGCGACACTAAAGCCGGCTGGCTTGGTCTTGGCTTGGAACGGTGTCTTGCGCTCAGTTGATTTTCGAAATTAATTGAAATTGTCCTGGGGCTGAGGGCAGAAGGGAGGATGGAGGTAGGAGCTTGGCGAAGGACTTGAAGGATAAGGCTTATGGCTCTGACGTCAATTTCAAATGCGCCGCCTTAAAGCCACTGCGCGAAGCTCAAGTCCTTTTGATGAGCGGAATTTCGGCCCGGCAAGGGCTTGGCATTAGGAAACTTTTTCGTAGATATTTAACCGGATGAGAAAGCAATTTGAAAAGGTTTCCTGGCCGCCCTGCTGCTGGATTAGGTAGATTGTTAATTTCAAGTGGTTTGAGTCACTGAGGGAGGGAGAATTCATCTTATCATCCATCTGGGCTGCACCCACTCGCCACCAGGTTTTCACACTTCAATTGGATTCAATTCGCGCCAAATGCTACCGGCTTCCAGACTTTTTCGCTTGCGCTTTTCAAGACTTACACTTTATACTTTACACTTTGGTCGCTCTCAATAAAGCAGTGCGTATATTTAGCGCAATTATGCAATCATTCTGCGAGCACGTGAAAGCAAAGACACTGCCGGTGCAGTGAGCTTCCGATACTGGTTACTAACAATAAATATTTTGAAATATTGCCATTTATTAGTCATTTTAGCTAGCTCGAGGTCCATGGTCATTCCATTTGTCTTGAATATTTTAAGTATTTATTTATATTGCACTCAGTATTTTTTTTTTTTTTGAAGACGAGTTTTTCCCTAAAATTAAAATACTGTCATTCCTTGAAGCTAAATTTCTACTCCTTTCTATATTGTATAATATTGTTAGTATATTGTTGTTGTATATACATATAAAAATGTATATATTTTCCAATTAAAGATAAATAAATAAAATTCTTTATCCATTAAATGAAATGACTATAAAATCTTGAAAACAACATTTTTTTTTCGATATTTATTATATATAATAAAAAAGGGGTTGCTTTTTTTATTGTAAAATACTTTTAGTACTGAAACTACAAATAAAAAATATACATTAAAGACAAATAAATACAATTATTAATTTATAAAATTGTGTAGTTTCAGCGGCTGTTTCTTTAATAGAATATCAAATACACCTCTTTGTAATCTCTTTCGAATGTCTGCTGTAAAATGCGAGCAACGCAGAACAAGTAAAAAAAGCTCGACATTTCCGTTATGCACTAAAAAAAACCCAGCAGAGTTTTTTTCGTACGTCAATGCCATTGCCAATGGCAGATGGCAACGAGCAACAGTTTTGAATGCATTGTTCGTCTGGCGGAGTGCATTTTGCATTTTGAATTCGCCTTCAATCGATACTTTGAACCCTTGACTGAGTGGCCGACTGGCCGATTGACTGGCTGACTTTTTGTTTTGATTGATGTCCGCTGGTTTATATTGTTTTCGCATTTTAAGTATTCGCATAAAGTGCGAAAATTTCTACGGCGGTGTGTGTGTGTCGTGGATGCCCCAAGTTCAGGCGGACGGGCAATTAAATCGACGGCAATTGCGAGTGAATCGAAGACTGAAAAATCAATCAGCAGCGAGCGTCGCAAATCGATCGACTCGAACCGGCAGACGGCGGCGCATAAATTTCATTAAATTCCAGCTGTCGCTAGAATAGATTCAAAGCAAAAGTCGCCAGACTTTGTAATGTCTCCGATGTCTGAGAGTCGAGTTAATTTGCCATCGCGTTGCTTTATTCCATTACCTATTCCAATGGCTGGAATGCAATACGTTTATAAATAGCAACCGACTTTAATGCTACCAGAATTTGACCGGGCTTGACTTCCTCCTGCCCTTACATTTTCCCACGTGCCTCGCTGCGGAAATTGTTTCAACCGCAAGGAAGTCTAAATTCATTATCCGAAAAGTTTTTCTTATTTATCCAGGGACGGCCAGAATGCGGAAAAAGAAAATAAAAATCGCCGCAAGTAGAAAGAAAAGGCCAAGTTTTAAAGTGGTATTAATAGCTAATTATTTATGAGAATTACGATTTTGAAGAATTTTTTAGGTGAAATAATTATTAGAAAAAGGGTATTTTTTTTATAGAGAAAACAATCTCTCACACCTATAGAAATGTATTTCTTTTTGTTAGTCTAATCAAACAAGTCTTCTAATACCCAATATGAACTAATCCTTTTTAAATGTAATTAAATACACGGAGAAAAATTCAACAAATAGTAGGGTTATATACAAAATAATATCAACCAAGCGCAGATCCTGAACAAAAGGAAAAAGCTGGAAGAGGAACCCAATTTTTGCTGACCACTCCTTCGTCGCCGCCTCCGTTTTCGCCACTTACGTTTACGTTCTTCGTAGACTACGTTACAGGGACAGACTTCCTCTTGAGAACAGTTTTCCCTGTTATTTATATTCTTCACCATTTGGCATTTCATTTGTGGCGTCCAAAAGGTGCACCATCTCTGTATTTCTTCTACAATCATGGACAATTAGGAAAGAGGACTCAAACTTCAACGATTTACTTACTCCTCTGAGAGAATTCGTATTCCTCTGGCAAACAAGAGCCTAGATGTTTAACCATGTGATTCAACTTTTTCTTGTTATCAATAAGTAATTCGTCGCTTTCACTGGGACAGTAGAATCCGGAAAATGTAATATTACAGTCTTCGTTTACATTTGCACAATCGCCGCATTTCATTTTATCCAAATAGTTCAGTTCTTTTGAAACGGCTTCCATAGCTATACAAATAAAAATAATAAGCCAAAAATTATAGTTCATTTTATAATTTTGAAAGATTTTAAGTCAAGTAAATTACTAACCAGGCCTATTAGGTTTCCGAAAAATATAATGATATTTTAAGAAAGTAGAATTATATATATATATAATTGTAATTATGATCCAAAGAAAGTTTAACAATTGATTTTGTTTTTGTTGTCAACAAACTAAATTATTTAAGAAGGATACGATACAATCTGTTTTACCAAACAAAGATTTTTTTATTTTACCTTAAGCTCATGCTTTAAAGTTATTCCTAAACTTGTCTCGACACATGTCTGATGTAACTTCCAGTTGAATTGGCCGAAACAATTTGTTGGGAATATTTTTTATTGACGTGACAATTTTGCATTTTCAACTATGCCAGCCAGTCTACGTTCCATGCTAAGAATATAAACGTTTCTATAAGTTTGAAGATATTCAACACCAGTTATCAAAAGTTATTACAACTACCAACCATTATCTGATCATAATGTTAACATTTCACTTTAATTCATCTGGCTGCTCGAATTTTATGGACTATACAGAAGCCAATTTGATTTGTCTTTATTATTAAAGTGTATTATTCAAAAATTACCCTTCATTATTAGGCTTTATTTTATTATTTTTCCTGTCATTTCATCATGAATGACATAAGCCAATTTCGCTGCTCTTACTGATTTTTTTGTTTTATTTGTGCTTAATTTGATTTGATGTGTGTATTTTGCATTTGTCTATTGTGGGCCAGTCGCACAATTTGGACCCTGCACTTAGTATTTTTACTTTTTTTGTTCGCCCATTGTGGGGATAGCACACAGTATTATAAAAATCACTGGGCGTGTCGCTGACGAAACGGGTAATTAAGTCCGCTGGATCAATCCGGAGATCGATTGGCAATCGTGAAAATCAACTGATTTCAGCTTTTCAGAGTCTCAGAGTCTCTCAGACTTTAACGGCATTTTTGAATAATTTCCGAGGTCCCAGTTCGCCTTCGGCTGGCTCAGAGTTCTGCTTGGAAACCAGTTACCCGAAACTTCAAAGTCGGCAAACAAAGTCGCCGTGGTGTCTGCCAATCGAACTATCTGGATAGCCACTTTACGCTCTTTCGACTTTTAATTCAATTCGAGGCTTTATTTTTAGCCAATCTCATTATACAAGTTTCTCCCCACCTCTCGATCGATTTCATAAATATTTATTATGTTGTTTGGTCTTATTTTATGCACACACATGTTTCCCCCGACGGATGCCCCCCGGATGCCGAGGGAAAAATTTGCGCACACTTCTAAGAAGTTTCAGATCCTCAGTCACCTTATTGCTTGTCCAGTGGTTCTTTGTTTTCATGTTAATTGGCTGAACTTTGATGGAAATTTCGAAGGGGAAAACCTAAATACTGTCTGGAGTCTTCTTTTCAGATTATTCTGCAGAGTCAGGGTGAATAAAATAAAATAAATATGTAGTTGGTAGCTAATTAGGGGGAATTCTATAATGTTTATTTAATTGCTTCTAATTAAATCCGCCGGCTAAAATATGTTCAGTTACGTTTAAATTTCGCAGCCCTGTTGAAAGGTTTATTTGTTCGAAATAAAGACAAAGCAAAGATAAATAGCCGGCACATGGATCAGGCGTTAAAAGACCCGCAAACATGTTTCGGACTATTGCTGTTTCTTGAGCGAATACAATACACAAACAAAAAGATCGGTTTTTGTGGCTTTGAATCGAAAATGAATTAGCATATTAAATAATTAAAGACCGCACATAATCCCCACATCTATAAAAATTGGCAATATTAAATTAATTGCGTCGGCCTGGTCACAAATTAAATACCCTTACTTTTTGAGTAGCCAATTACAAAAAACAATAGTAATTGCTTAATTTCATATGTAATACTTCAAATATAAAAATGAAGCGTTGGATTTAAGTGTTAAATAAAAATATTCCTATTGTCACAAGCCTCTAACTAAACAGTACAATTAAAAATGTATTAAAAAAGACCCACAATAATTTGTAAACAGTTTAATTACCTGTCACACGTTGTCTGAAATGTGATATGCCCTGCAAGCAAAAATTATGAAGCGTGTTTCGTGCTCATTGACCTGTAAGTGCTCTGGGTGCGTGACCGGTGACATGAAAATTGAAATTAAATCCCAAATCCGCAGAAATAGACACGCATAACAAGAGCCATTCATTTCGCAAACTAAACGTTAATGTATACGGACATTCGTTCCCTTCCGCGGAATATGTAATATCCAATAATTTTGTCATTTATTGAGCCCTTACTGAGCGGGGCTCAATGCTCCCAGCACGCGCGCGTCGGCTCATTTGGAATGCCAATCAGTTGCCGCGTTTATTGGCATCCCCGGACTCCCGATTTCAAGACCCCGAGGAAGCCCTGAATGGAACCTGAAAAAGGGGAAATGGATCAGGGTATTACGTGCAGCAGCAGCAGCGGCAGCGGCCGCAGCGGAAGTTGTTTTGTAGGGCGGACAGGCATTCGTGTGCCACACTCTATTGTTCGCATCGAACTCGGTTCGTCTCCACTTTTATTTGCGGCCGGCTGCAATGGAGATGTGGCACCTCTTTTGCATTGCAATGAGCTAGGGGCACGGCGAAATGCGGAAGCAAAACATTGCGACACATCTGGAAAAAAAAAAATAAAAAAAAAGTATTGGTCCAAAGAAAGGCAAGAATTGCCCGGGGCAATTTCGGAATATATTAAAAAGAGGAGTAAATCGTACTGGCGCCACGAAAGGAAAGGTATTCATTAAATACGAGCCCACAAATCATTCAAACATTAATGTGAAATGGCTTCTTAATGAGTCTGCGATGCTTATTACTCATACGCCGTGAAATATGGGCATTTTTACGATTTCCACCAGCTTTAGTACTAGAATCAGTGGCGTACGTACAGGGGAAAATAATGCCCATTATTTACTGTGGAAATTAGAAAATTATATGGGTTCCACCTTATTTTTTTTGCTCAACAAACTATATAAATTAGGTTCAATTTGGGTTCTAAGCAACAAAAAACAAAAACAAATTAAATAATATTTTAGTAATTCATGATTTTAATAAGCTTTAAGGCTTTGTTTCCAAACCCTCCCTTGGAATACCCCTGCTAGCAATTACATCAATATTAAGCCCGCCACCTAAACGCACCACAGAATCATCATTTATTACTATAACGAAAAGCCCACTCATTAATATTCAAATGTCAAATGGTGTAAACTTTATTTGCGTGTTGCCCTTTACCCAGTTTCAGATCGCCAAATGCGTAGACAGCTTTTTCGACTTTAAGCTGTAAACATAAGCCCAAAGCAGAGGGAACTACATTAAATGCCCAGCAATAGTAAAAGGCCCGCTATAAACAATTAAATATCAGTCTGTGGCTGTGGCGTTCAGAGTCCAATGTGGTCAAGACACCTGGTCGCCAAGTGAAGCCAAGCCCGTTCCAAGCCGAATAAACAAAAGACACAGTCATCCCCACTCAGCACCTCAGCAACTGGACAAAGTTCAAATACTGATGACGGCGATGGAAATCAGATGGCGACTTCTGCCAGACAGACGTCACTGCCTAGGAACACTTAAGTAAAAACCGAAGACAGGGCCAAATGCATTGTCAAGTGCAGTGAACCCTGCCCGATTAGATCATCACGCAATTTAAGCATTTATGCACAGTGAAAACTGTCTATTGAAATTTCGCCCAAGCTGCCAAAGTTGCAATTAGCTTAAGTTATGAGCTATTTCGCCCACAAGTACTACGTATAAGGTCATTAACAATTGTGCTTTAATTTCTCTCTCTGTTCAGCTGCCACCGGACGTTGGTTAGCTCAATAAAGGCAGCCGCAGCCGCAGCCGAATTTGTTTAAACTGAAATTTATTTGCGAGCTGCTCGCAATCAAATTCTATTTTGGACTGCGAACGTGAGTTCGAAAACCTGTCCACCCACCCACATGGATAACCAACTCTTTTTTGGCGACAGATGACCCGGCCAAAGAGCAAAGGTCGCCATAGAGTGACCCCGAATGGGCGGTGCATCGCCACCGGAAGTGGAAGTCTACACTTGCTAAAGGTCCACGAGGTCCCGTTCGGCATTATTATTTGTTTGGGACTCGCACACTTGTTTGGTTCTTTCTTTCTCTTTGCTCTGTGCGAAATTCGCCAATTGTTTAAACTTTTCTCGGTGGGACGGCGAAACAAACAAAACTAAGTTGCCAGCGACAACTCGTTGAACGATTTACAAGCAATCCAATTTGTATTTCTTTATTTTGTGAAGATCAAAACTTTTTGTCTTGGCAAGTTTAATCGATTGAAGTGAAGCCAATTTGGCTTAGACCAAAATCCACACCCACTTACGCACACGGATTGGAGGTCCCCAAAATGCCGATGCAATCGCAGCGAGTTTGGCTGGAAAACCCACAATGGCATTATGGAAATGGCGTCTATTTAATCATGAGATATGCCCCTCTACAAATAAATGGAAATACACATTTATTATGATTTTGTGGCTGCTGCTGCGGCTAAAAACTGGCTTATTATACACATTTATTAATTCCACACAACAAATTATTGTTATTGTTGGATTATTGTTTTCATTTTTTCGGTCTATCTGCTCTGACTGCATGCGGAGCTTTGACCTAGAGGGCAAATAACAGTGAGTCGAAGCTAGGGGATAAATTAATATATTTAACAAGGCTTCAGTTTTTGTTTTTTTGTGTTGACATTTTTTGTTAATTTTTAGTAGGGTCTAGAAACTTTAGAGAAGTACCAGAAGGGGTTTATTAGTTTTATTAAATTTTTATTTCAAGAAGCAATGATTTTAAAGCACTGTAGTAGCGTTTCAAAATATTGTCCCTGCAGTGCGCACCAATATTTATTTTGTAGTTTTTATATACTATAAAACCTGTGGTCGTTTTGTTCCCCAAATTTCTCAGATCATTGCCCTAATATAATATTAAAGATATATATAGACAAACATTTAGCTAAACCAAAATAAAATATTTTGGTATATTATTAAAGTTTTCAATATTTAAGTAAATGAAGTTTTTCAAAAAGCAATCATTAGTGATCTTACTTATAAATATACAATTTTATACAATACTTAAACATTTAGTTTCACTTAGTTTTTAGCTAAACCCTTTTAGTTTTCTTCCTAAAAATTTGTTTAAATTTTATAATATATTTTCTTTATGGCAAAAATAGTTATTAAGTGTATAATCTCCTTCGATGTGTTAAGATTTCACTTACTTCTCGCATCACTTTGGTATTTCTAGCATACTGAAGTAAAATAAAAAAGAAAAAATCCCAAAGCATCAACATAAACACAAACAAGACCCAGCCTCACTTGGAAATTCCCGAAAGCAACCAACAACCAATTTTTTTCTCAGTTCTTCGGCTGCGAACTTAGCGTAAATAAAACAGACGCCATCTCAATACATGGAAAAACTCCGTAGAGGCCATTGAGGTATACAAATGTGTGGCAATTGACCGAATGTTTCGATTCAAATGCAAAGTGTCAGTCACTGAGTGAGCGGCGAGTGTCAGGATTGGACAGCTTTATGGAAATTTACAATTGGTGGAAAAATCTGCTGAATGGCCAGCGGAAATTTCTGTCGGCGATATGTCAGAATGCGGCCAGAGCGGATCACCCATACGGCCCGTTGGACCGACCGCTGGCAAACAAGCAACAAGAAAAGCGGCCCCCGGTGAGTACGTGTCGTGCGCTTGACCACAAAATGTTGCATGTTTTCCAGCTGCTACTGCCACAGCCACTGCCACTGCAGCCGTAAATCCAATTGCTGCCACATGACAATGCAATAAAACTACGGCCTGCGAGTCAAATGCAACCACACGCAAACGGCTGCCAAAGTTGCCCGAGGTCCGACCTTGACTTTGCCCGCTCACTCGGTTGCCAGGCCGCATTTACGACACTCAAAGGAAATGCCATTCAATATTGAGTACACGAAGGAAAATAAGGGAGCTCTAAGGGAAATACAGAAGGTTTGCCAAAAGAAATCAAACAGCATAAAAATAAAAGAAAAGCAAATAATAATAAATATAAACAAAATGCATCCATTATGAATAAAATGGTTAGTTCTGCGAATACGTTCTTAAAGTTTAAAGAGTTTAAAGATAAAGGCTATTGCAAGATTCCGGGAATTTCTGAATATAAATTTCGCTTTACAAGGCAAATAAGATTTCCAAGAAATAATTCGTTCACAAGGCAGAAATTTAATATTGCCAACTTACAGCGAATTTCACACCGACTGACAACAAATTAAATTTAAAATTAATTAAATTAAAAAATGTGGCTTGAATAAAACCTAAACTATAAGGGCTTGTTAAAGATTTTCTTTTTTATTAGGTTATTTAAAAAGTGAATACTTTTTGTGCTTTCTCTGTATATCCTTGAACACAAAGTTCGATGTGCGGCTTGTGGCTTTTGTTGTTACCACTCCGTGTCGCTCTGGATCGATCCGGGAAATGGCCAAAAATAATAAGAGGCAGGCAGAGCCACAGCTGCACATCCGTATCTGTATCGATTGCCTGCTCCGGTTGGTTAGGGGTGTCATTTCGATTCCAATCACAGGTGCACAGTTGCACAGTTGCCATCGCAGTTGGAGCCATTTTTAAAACAATATTCCATCGCTTCGGTCCCTCACACACACACATTGTGATATGGACACAGTATGCCAGGCTCCCCGCAAGGAGATGGAAAGCGTTCTTGCATAATCGTTGTCGGTTTTCATTTCCGCACGACGTTTCCAACCCCATGCTGGCGACGGCACCTCCACAGCTGTGAATGTCAGAAGAAAAATTGTCAACAGTTTGAAATTTTCGCCTCACTTCGAAGCCAACAGATGACAGTGAACTCACTCCACGCATTATACGGAGGAAGTAGCTTTATCTTTAAAAGATTTTACGGAAATACATAATAATAAGACATACAATAATGAAAACTTTAGCTTAGCCAGCGATTATTAGAAATATGTTCATTGAAAACCCATACTTAGTCAGACGCTCTAATTTTTTGTTTTGTTCATTTGAAGGTTAATATTTATAAAAACCTATTAACGCGTCATACGATTATTTATAACTAGAAACTGTGGCCACAATAATTCATTTTGATTAGTAGATTTATGAATCATGATCTAATTTACTTTAAGATATTTTTACATTTAACTGATCTTAGAATGGTTTCTCAGTACAATTTTTCAGAGAATAGTGCTTTTGAACTAAGCTAGACTTTAAATAGTATTAAGTAAAATCAAATCATAATGAAACATTAAATTTGTTTTCAGTTGCTCGCCACAATGTGCGCGAGTTACAGGAATGGCTTATTGCTTGTCAAGAATTCCCATTACCTTTGAATAAAATATTTCAATTAAAGTTGGGCGTGGGAAATCTATTTGTGGCCTTTTAAATTGCCTTCTAGTGAAAGTTTAACGAAATTTCTTCTTTTAGAGACAGTCTACCAGTGCAACATAGTCACTAGTCACTCCTTCAGCTTTTTTCCATTTCTCCGATGAAGTTGATGCTGACAGTGCCTGGCAGGCTGGCATTCTGGCAGGATGGCAAACAAGCAGGCTAGCAAGCTGGCAAACTGGCAAACTGGGAAACTGGCATGCAAGCAGGCAGGCAAAAATGCCATGAAGCATAAAGCAAAGGCAAAGAACATTCTGGGCTGAGTGGTTTACGACGGCAAAGTGGGTGGTTCAGAGGGTTCGGTTCCGGCGGTTCGGTGGCTGGCGGTTAACCCTAAGTGTTGTCACACCACCAGCACTTCCCGCACCGCCCCAAAACCACTGCCTCTTTTCTGGTTGCTGGTGTGAACGGCAGAACTCAGTAATTTTCAATAGCAAGGACGTCATCTTGCCGGTCTGCAGTGTTGCCAGCGGTTCGGCATGCAATGTGGGCTGTGTTGGATGAAAATATAGACAAAATGGTGGAAAAACTAACTAGCTACATATGCTGTTTAGTAGGATTTTGTTGTTGTCAAGGGACAACAAATATATTAAGCAAAACTGGGTATTTTCCAGCACTATTGGCAGGTAAGTCACCACCGTTGGGTGCCTCTAAGCGAGCTGGGCGCTCTTGTGCAACTTTAATAAACAATTCAGCCCGTTGCTGCCACGATAGACTCCGAGTTGCATGTAAATGCGAGTTCACCCGGCGCCGCATCCATTGTATTCGTCGTTACTCTTTTCCCCCGGGTCCCTGGCTCTTCAGTTGGTGCCAAAAGATGGCATACACTATTCACGATTCTCTGCACTTGGCTCGGGAAATGAAGTCAGCAAACAAACAGGGACATTTTCGCAGAATGGAAAACTGAATTACGAGACCGGCAAAATGCCAGTCAATATTTTAGCTGCAGGCAAAGCGTCTGCATGAAACTAGAATTTAGATGTTGTGGGGAAAGTTCAGCGTTATTGATCCACTTTAAAGACTTTTCGAATATTGCTGGGACTTTTCAGGCTAAAAATGAATGGCTTATACTATAATTTATGAAAAAATAGTTACATTTCCGCTTGTGCCGTGTCTTTTGCTAATTCAATGCCAATTTTAATTACCCGCTTCTACAAATGCTTTCCGTATTAAGGCATTAGTTTTAGTGAGCTTTTATTGTACACTGTTAGAATTAAATGAACCATTCGAATTAAAATTAATTAAAATCGATGTTTGTTGAGATTGACAAATACATCAATAAATGTTTGTTAAATAGGCTACAGATTGAGAAATCGTACACTTAAACGTTCCGTAGTTGGGCTTGACTTAAGTTCCAATTAAATTGTAGCAAAGGGCTTACTACTTAAATCAGTGCCATCCTAAGTAGTAGAAAAATAAGGAGCCCCAGTAATCACCACGCGTAGAGTTCCATTCACAGTAATGCCATGATAAAATCAGTGCCTCAACATTGCGTATACGCCACCTGCGCCACGTTAGCTAGGCACGTACTGCCAATGTGTATTTCCATTTATTTTAAATCAGTTTACCGCAAACTCGGTCTCGCAAACTTTGTTGAATGGCAAAAAAAAGAACATTTTCTCGTTCCTTTCCAGCCCGAATCTCGGTACTTCCCCTCCGGTAAATGGCCCCCTCTAACACAATCCCATCCCGCCCTACGATGCCGACGTAGTGGCGCCCTAAAGTAGCTAAGGGGGAAAGCTGTGAAAAAAAAATGAAAACAAAGTTTCAGCAACTTGTATAAATAAAAATGTTTTGCTATACGAGTGATAATATGTTTTTTATGGGTGCTGCTGATGGTTGCGTCGGAGCCGATGTCGAAGTTCGGTAGCTGGCTGAGCTGCTCTGAGCCAGGCTAATATTTGCTTAGCTGCGTTCAAGTTTGGCCCGGCTCGGCTCGGCTCGCTTTTGTGCAAACAGGCAAATCAAACAGCGGTTTGAGAGCCACAGTTATGATACAAGTAGTATTCCGGGCAGGTTTCGGAAAAAGTTTTCCCCCTTTTTCTGGCTCTTTTTCAGGTTCTGGCCCTTGGCCAAAGTGCACGGCAAGTGCAGCCAACTGTTGGCAGTAACTGCTGTTGCCCAAAACGATGACAGCGGAGAACTTGCTAAAGCCAGTGCCGTCTAAGCTGCCACCAATTAAGTATTATTGCCCAACCGTTTTTCTTCTCGCCTGCAACTGTTTATTTAACCATAAACCTTTTTGTCCGACCCTCTTGTTAATAAATATTTAAGCAGGCAAACAAGCAAGCGTATTGCTAAATATATAGCCATTGCGGAAATGAATTTATTTGCGCTGCCGATGGCGGCTGGCGGATGGCGGACGGTGGATCGGGGGTGCCACAGCTGTTTGGCTAATTCTAGCATGGGAACCCATGTGCATCGCCTAGAAAATAGCTCGTCGTCGTCTTGCGCGACTCTTTGTCTTTGCTTACTCATAGAGGGTTTTGCCGTTTGGCAGCTGTAATGAAAACGAGACACATGCCACCGCCCAGCCCCCACAGTACTTGCTGTCGAAGCGGACAAAATATATAATTTAATTGAAAAATTATTGCATTTTAGGAGCAGAAAACATTTCATTATATGTTATGCCTTATTAACGAAGAATTTATTGCAGCGCTGATCGCCTAGAGTGCCAACGAACTGATGTCTGACTTGCAATTCGGATTTGTTGAAATATGAAAACATTTATTTGACGCTATATGCCTATAATAATTGGGACAATGTAAGCCCCTTCAAATGTTATTTTATTGCCCCGAATATTTTTGGCAAACTTACATTGTATTTAATAACAACCAAAAGTACCTAGAAGATGGAGGAAATTAAAGAGTATTTAAGGCTATTGGTACTGCTGAAATTAGCTTAAAGGGAATATATTGTTTTTAAAGCAAAAAAATACCAAGCAGTAGACAGAATTCCCCAACGTAAACAAACCCTTTTTAACACCCAAATTTCCTCTTTGATTCTTATCATTTGGCAACTGTCTGACAAGGTCATCAATAATATACCACTACGAATCGAGGGTCAAGAGTTCTTGGAATAATTTGGTGTTCCCTCCTTGGAATGGCGAATAATATCAACAGCAAGTCTTATATTTAATGAGTGTCAGTTGGCTCTCCTGCTTGAACACGAATCCACACTTGACACTTTCTGCGAAACGCAATAAAATATATTTCGCATTTCCCTCCTTCGCCATCGCCTTCACCTTCGCACTTACTAATAAATTCATTTTTGTCAGCCCCAGAAATGCACTTAGCCATTCTGTGCATACATTTCACAGTACTTAGATGCACGTGCCAAGACAGAACTAAAAATAATTTATATGCAAAATTGTCAAAGAACGAACGGTCAGAGGGACAGGAAAATCCCAAAATTATCGGGAAAAGTGTCAAAAATAATTTGAATGTATTCTTCTTTTCGTTCGAAAGAGGTCGCCCCGGGCTTTTATCGGTGAGGCGCGTCTGATAAGCCTCGACTGGATGGGAAAAAACTTACAAACAACTACGGGAAGGACAGATTCAAGCCCCCATCTCCACGATTTCTGCTTGCTCTGCGACAATATTTGAAGCGTGTCATGGAATATTCCATGAATCTCCGCTGACGGGCGACAATAACAGCCCGTCCGACACATCCCTTGGCCTCAGCTCGGCTCCGGTTCGCTTCGGGCAAGTTCAAATATTGTCGGGGATATTGGATGCCTACAAACATACATATGCTTCTATTGCCCATGTGACGTCACTGCAAATCTTCAGTCGCCAGTCGTGAGTCGTGAGTCGAGAGTCGTGAGTCGCGAGCGGGTTAACCGTCAGCAGCGATAAGTCGAAAGGCAGAGACAGAGACCGGAGCCGGGAGCCAGAACCAGAGACAGTCAGCACGACGGCATATTTATGAGCCCATTTCCCCCAACAAATCCCAGTCGGAGTATATGAGATAAAGCCACTGTAAGCTGCGTGAGAAAGGCACAGTTCTCTAGATTCTTGGCCTAGGACTGGGAATGAAAATGGAGAAACTTTCTTGCCGCCAACGTGTACTTTAAATATTATTGTAGAAATTCGAGCAAAACAGAACGCGTGTACAGAGGGAGAAAATTAAAGCGAAAATCTGAGTGTTTGTAAAATATTTCTTATTGATTTTAAAATATCTTAGCCCGCTATTTATAAGAATTTTTAAATTTAAGAGGAAATAGTTCTAAAGATTTAAATCCATTTTCCTAAAATAGATCCTAATAAAGCTACGGATACTAGCCTGTTTTTATCAGCTTAAAATTAAATATTAATATAACGATTTCATATTTTTCAAGCCTAAAATAATATTTAAAATTTTAAGAAGATTTCACTTTAAAAGGAATATTTTTTCATGTGCAAGACCCGAGTGTGTTTGCAAGCAAATATATTAAATCATTTTGATTATGCTGTTAGATGTTCTAGTGCCCCATCAGCGATAACGAGACAAACTGATAAGGTTCGTCATATATTTGCATATTATAACGTGGCCTGACTTTGACTAAGTCTGCAGACTCAATGTGCTCCGAGTAGTTTCGTGAAAAACAAAGCACTCCACATGACACGACTGCAGCTGTCATAAATACATCCCACCTGGCTTCGCGGAAAGCGGCGATCCCAAATTGAACATAACATAAATCCATAGCCATATCAGACCCCGGACCCAGACCCAGACCCCAGACAGCCGTGTTGATTCTGGCCCGCTCAAGGGTGTGCAGCCGAGTCATTGCACCCGGAGACCATTCAAGTTCACATGCAAATTGGATAAATCCGAAATCGCTTAGATTTATGACACAAAACAGGCCGCGCATCGGCGGTTGATTGATATTTAATTCTCGTCAAAGACCTAACTTCCGCGAGGTTCATTGACACAGCGTTTAGATTATCTCCTCATCAGTCGTTAGTTTTTCATTCCCAGCACTGACGTGTCATATTGGGGAAAAAAGCAATATGTCGCATTCGAAAAATTTATTTCCTCTTGCCTCTTGCCTAATCGACAAATTTGCTTAAGATGACAGCAGCTTGTCCGCCCACATGGTCGGTCTTCGCTGCTCCTCACCTGATTTTCGACAGTTCCTAGCGTTTAAATCCAATTTATTCGTTTCTTGTTTGCACAGCCACAGCTCGTGCTGAAAAAAACACAGGAAAACGTCGAAAACGTTGAAATCTGTGCCTCTGTGCCAACTGCCAAAATTTGTTCTAATGACTTTTGGCAGTGTTTTTTGTCCCCTCTGTTTTCTTACTCAGCCAGTTTGGCGAATCAAAAATGGTTTTTTAATGCTGTTTAATTTTTATTTAATTATGCAGCCATTCGAGTTAATATTTTTATGGCTTCACACCACGGAAGCAAGTTGACATTTTGGGTAATGTTTTCTGGGCTTAGCCATATCTGACGAAATTAGTTGTTTTAACGAGCGAGCTTTTTTTAGCTCAGATTTAGAAACTGTTTATTTAATTTATGCAATATTAGCTGGAGAGCTTTTAGCTTCAATTAGTGCTGTCGAGAGCTCTTCTATGCGCTGCTCATCAATTCGAGTCAAGGGCTCTTCTCGCCGCATCTCAATTATTAGCTTAGCTAAGCGACTAGTTTCTGACGCTTCCGAGATATTCCGAGATGTAAACGCAACTCGTACGCGTTTCAGGTTTCATGTTTCACACAAGAAAGACCGTGTGCCTAATTAAAAAAAAAGCTTATTTATATGCTAATTTAATCTGCGATATTTTAGTCAATTTGTTCACACCGCTGTCAGTCAGTCGGGGTGTTTAAAACTGGATATTCTATTTTCGGACCGCAATTGGCGAACAACAGAAGACTTTTTTATGCCGAATGCCAAATGATGATGTGTGTGGAAATGTCAGAGGCCTCACCGAGGCATATTAAACGCACCATAGAGCAAGAGACGCGCAGTGAATCATAAAATAAATAAATAAGTGCGACGCTCTCTCAGTGACCGATTTGCTGAGGGACAGCGGCGCATCCGCTAGATACTCACTTGGGGTGTCTGTCGGTCTCGGTTTCGGTTTCAGTCTCCGCTTCTGGTTTGGCTTTGATTTTGATTTTGTTTATGTGCCACATTTTTCTGTTGAAAGACCAAACAGACGTTCCGTTGTCTCCGCCAAGCGCCGCATTGCTGCAAAAATTAGCGTGTCTATAGGGAGTACCAGTCGCACTTATCACATGTCCAGCCCCGATGTCTTGAGTGGACTTGCCCGGGCCGCGAGTGTGTGAGCGTGAGTCAGGTGTTGGTAAGCCATGGCTCTTTGATATTTGCACCCGGTGCCAAACGATTAGTCACGTCACCCCCTCGGACTTGCAGACGCCCATGCCACCGGCCAAATCCCCTAATGCCGGCCAAATCGGTACGGTTTTGACCAAGTGTTTGGTCGGGTTCTAAGCAGTAAACCCGTACTCGTACCAATCACCGATGTCCATATACAGAAGACATCTTGACACCTCCACTCCGCCTCCCTCCGTGCCCTGCGATGTGACAACCGAATGGGTTATACACAGAAAGAAATTAAGTGAAAGAGAAACTTAAAAAATTAAAATAATCAAAAAATTAACCACAGATTCAATCAAAATTGATCGATTTTCAATAATCCAATGGCAGACTGCAAAGGTATACAAACTGTGGCTTACTGATGCTAGATTCCTTTCTTGTTTGTCCAAAAAAGTTATTATATTTTTCGAATTAAATTCGTAATCCAAAAATGCGCGAATTTGAGGCCTTCTTGGGAGCCTCTTAAAGCCAAATAGAAAGTGAAAGCCAAAAGCCGTATACCTTCCGATTCTCCATTAAAAACTTAATTATTTACAATTAATCTAATAAAAACTAGCAATAAAAAGCTTTTCAAATTGAAATGTATGCAATTTTGATTTAGATACGCATTTTCTAAATAAGCAAGGGTATGTAAAGTTCGGCAAAGAACTAAAGTTTCTTAGCTAGGAACTGTGTTTCAGTTACTTTTCTATAAATATATCAAATAGAAATTTTGTGTATATTTTTGTTGTGTGTAGCATTCACGAAGCTGGTACCATTTGGTTCCACTTTGAAATGAAACACGCGTTTGCCTCAATCAGACCAGTATGAACACAGAAAAAAATGCAATATTTTTTTCGCCGATTCGTTCCGTTTCGGTTTATGAATCAATTAATACGGGCATGGCCTGAAATGCTGAATGAAATGTTGAACTTGCGCACACCCCTCGGCCTGGCTAAGTGCTTGTTCGTGTTCTAGGGCTCTTGTCGGGGAAGTTGGCAGCAGCAGGTTGGATCGATAAATTCACTTGAAAGCTTCGGCGAATTGCTCTTTTCTCTATTCTCCAATAATTGCCGTAGAACTCTTCTGGCCAGCCTCTGTGTCAGCTGTGCGTGGGTAAATTTGAAACGCTCTCGATCTCCGAAGCTCTCAAGCTCCCAATTGGGCTGCCCCCAGTGAAAAAGTCGTGATAATTAATTCTTTTAAGACACATAATCTTTTATTTGAATAGTTTCTTGCTCTTTTTGTGGTTTGGTGTATGTGGTGTGTGTGGCTTTCGAATTTATTAGCAGCGCAGCTAGATAATACCGGTATAGACCAATTGTCGCTGTTAATTTTGTATTTTTGTTGCATTTTCGGTTTATGTAGAGATTTTTTATTAATTTTATCTTATTTTCATTTTCAGTTTCAGATTAAAAGCTAATTTGTCACATTGAACTTGGTTTTGGTTTTACATTTGCCTTGCGTTTACATCGAATGGTTCTTAGCGAGTGACAGTTGAATAAATTTGAGAAAATATCACTATTTAGTATAGGTATAATATATACATATATAAGCATGTAAAAGTGTGTCTGTATATATTTTCGGTAAAACTATTAATACATGTTTTAAGTTATTTTTAATGCATTTCGAAATTACATTCTTCTGCCTGTCTGCCTTGCTCAACATCACAATAATTGGTTTTGAAATATGCTCTCTCTCTTTGTCCGACCGACCATACATATTCATAGATACTTCCTATGCACACGCTCTATATAAAATATAAACTTTAGAAATATAAATTCGAGGTTGGTTTTGTGTGTGTGGCTTGTGTGTGTGGTGTGTGTCGCATTTCGTCTTTCTTGCGGTGCAGCGGGGCAAATCAAAGCAGGGCGCTGAAGAGAACTTAAGATGTATAAAGCTTTCTGGCCTGGAGCGTTGGGCTAAAAGAGACAAATGCCAGGGCCACCTCAACCACAATATCCATTATGCATTAGCCGGGTATGATGGGCCTGACTTTCGACCTTTTAGCCGCTGTCCATCTTGCACTTCAAATTATATCTAATGAGGTATTTAGCTGCACGCAATGCCCCGGGTTCTACGAAAGCGAATTGACTTTAATGGTTAACTAACTGCTGGCTGGTTGGCTGACTAACAGACTGACTAACAGACTGACTGACAGACTGGCCAACTGACTGACTGGCTGACTGACCAACTGACTATGGCCGCTGCACTGGCTAACGCTTTTCAATATGAAAATGCGGCCTTCAGGGGTCATTTTTAGATGGTCAGCTCGGAAAAGCACTGCTTGGCACTAGGTGCTCTTTGCTCGGTTTTAGACTTCAGGACTACTCGTCTACTTAGGCGCTACAATACGAATACGCATATGCTTTGCACACTTATGTTACTTAATTAATTACAGTTAATTAACTTATCAATTGAATGTATTTGCTGCGTCTCTTCGCGGTTAGCCAGAATGTTTTGGAGTTAAAGCTTTTCGGTGTGTGCTTATGTGTGTTTTTGTCTAAGAACTAGGCTCGTCTCGGTATCGTATCGTATAGAGAATTGCTTTAAAAATAAATAATAAATTAACTGTGGATCTCGAGATAACTGTGCTGTCTTGAATTTAAATTGAGTTTCCTTCTCTCTATAAAAACATTAAATGTTCATATGCTTGTTGCTTAGGTACATTGATTCCGATCCCGACTTGGCTTGGCTTGGTTCCACTTTTCAGTTTGATATCCACCCTAAGTTTGTTTGTTAATTTGACTTGTACACAGTTGTTGCTATTTGCTTTGTATGTTCTAAAGGTACGTTGTTTGTTTTGTTTTTTTGTGTTTTTCTTATAATGTTTTAAGTTTAGTTTTTTTTTAATTTAAAGCATCTCAAACTTGTGAGTCTGACTTTCTTGTGTTTTTGGCATGAGAAGCTTCTGGGACAGCTCAAATTCGAACTTGTCTCTGCTAATTGCTAGACTTAGAAATTACGAATACTGTTCTTAGAATTCTTCAGCAAGCGAGTTTAGTTAAGTGTGTCCTCCTACTTAGTAAATATTTAAATATTAAGAACTTAGACCTCTGTGGGCAAGCTCTGGGTCTGGCAGCCCGACTGCAGCTTCTTGGAGCCGCGGAAGAACATGTCGAAGAGCCGGCCCCGCCGGTTCTGGAACTTGTGCGGCGTCGTGGGCGTGATGGAGATGTGCTCCACGATGGTGATGCCCCGCTGCAGCTTCGGGCGCTGCGGCCTTGCCGGCGGCGGCGTCGGTGGAGTCGGGGGTGGCAGCTCGTCGGAGTCCGCCGATCCCCGGGCACCGGCTCCAAAGTTGATGATGGTGCTGCAGCTGCTGTTGGGCCGCAGGGTCAGGGTGGTGTGGACCGGCACCTGGCTGACCAGGGAGCTCTGCGGCGTCAGGTAGCGGCAGCTGTTGCTGCTGTACTGCGACAACTTGCTGCTGTTCCGCTGCAGCTGTGCTCCGCTGCCGCCGCCGGGAGCAGGAGCTGCTCCGCCGTTGGTCTTCACACTGCTGCTGCAGTGCCGCTGCAGACCCGCCGACTTGTCCAGGCCGAAGAGGCGCTTTACACCGCGCCGCACCCGCTTGTTCCGGTAGGCGAAGATGAACGGCGAGCTGAGGTTGGCCAGCAGGATCATGAAGATGGCCAGCTCCGAGGAGCCGCCGAAGTTGGCGGCCATCAGGCGCGACTGCAGCAGGACCAGCAGGCCGAAGGGCAGGTAGGAGACCACGAACATGACCACCACCAGGATGCTGATCCGAGCGGCCCGCGACTCCTCGCGGTACTTGAACAGCGAGCTGGCATTGCTCAGCCTGTGGCGCAGGGAGCTCATGTAGCTGAGGGCCTTCGGGGAGGCGTGGATGGCGGGAATCTGGAGGGCGTGTCCCTGCTGACCTTGGTGGTGGCGGGGCGAGCTGAAGTGCGGGTGGTGCTGCTGCTGCTGGTGGTGATGCAGCGTCTGCTGCTGATGCTGCAGGTGCTGCTGCTGCGACAGCTGCTGCTGCTGGCGCTGGGCATGACCCAGGAGATGGGGCGACCCGCTCTCCTCGCCCAGCGAGTCCTGGCGCAACTCCGTGTACTTGTGCAGGTTGGGCGAGCTGTGCACCTGCCGGATGCCCTGCAGGCGGTGGGCCTCCCGCAGGTCCTGCGAGGAGGTGCCCAGCAGCGGCAGCTGGCGGGCAGAGTAGTTCCGCTTGATCTCACCACTGGCCGTCTGCAGGGTCAGCAGGATGTTCTGGTTGCGGTCCGACAGCGTGTGCTCCTGCACGGTCATCAGCTGGACTCCGGCCACGCTCTCTGCATCCGCATCCGAGCCGCCGTCGTCCGAGATCGTGGGCAGCAGGACCTTGGCCGCTGAGTCGCGACGCAGGCAGCTGGGCGAGCTCCGAGGCTGCTGGCGCTGGTCGATCTGCATCTGCAGGCCACCGATGCCGATGCCGAGGCCCACGGTGCTGTTGCCGCCGTGCGAGCTGGCCGAGGATATGGAGTGGCGGTGGACGCACAGGCTGTTGGAGAACTGGTTGGCCTGCGCCGCCTGCTGGCCGGCGGTGAGGTTGAGGGCGCTCTGCAGCAGCGGCGAGGATCCGTTCTGGCGCATGCGCAGCCCGTTGCCGCGCGCCTCGCTGAAGATCCGCCAGTACATGCCGCAGACAAAGCCGAAGGGCAGCAGGATGATCACGATAAAGTACACACTGGCGTAGACCACGCCGAAGATGTTGCTCGAGGTGCTGATGTTGAAGTAGGTGGTCGCCAGGCGCCGCTGGCGACTCAGCACGGTGTCGGCCTCGAAGTCCAGTACGCGGAGAAAGGAGAGGGCCCCGAAGAGCATGCCCACCAGCCAGGTTAGGGCTATGAAGATCCAGGTCTTCACCCCCGAAATGCGGCTGTGGTAGCGCAGCGGGTCGGTGACGGCGCACCAGGTGTCGCCCACCACGAGAAGCACGGCTAGGGCGCCCAGAGCCGCTGTCATGTCTATGGACCAGCAGCGCATCTCCACCGGCGGCAGCACGGGGGCTGAGGTGGGAGTGCTCTCGAAGGCGGCGGAGAGATTCTCCTCGTGCGTCTCCGTCTCCGTGATGACGACGCCCCCGTCGCGGCGCTCATCGATGGTCAGCTCCCGGCAGTAGCTGCCGGTGCAGTTGATAAAGTCCACCGAATCGCTGCCATCGCTGATGTTGCGCCGCACCAGCACCGCGTCCTGCTCGACGACCTGGCCATTGCGGCGGACGGTGACCTGGTGGTTGCCCGGCTTGGAGACGTACTCAAGCGATTCCGCCGGCACTGCAGCGCGACCTGCGGTCTTGGAGGGTAGGCCCAGGAAGAGGGTGGGGGCGAGGATGCAGCATCCGATGAGGTTGATGGCCAGCAGGTTGATCGTGAACCGATTGGCGGTGGTGCGCAGGCCCGGGGTGATCCAGAAGGCACACAGCGCCAGGAGATTGATCAGGAACGAGACGAGCAGCAGGGCCAGGATCAGGAGGTCTATGGCCATTCTTCAGGCTTTACACATCACTTCACAGTTTCACAGTCACTTGGGCGCTTTAATTTTGCTTTTATTTGCGCTTTTCGGCTTTTTAGGTTTTTGGTTTTTGGCTTTGGTCTTTTTGGGTTTGCTTATGACACAAATTTCACTCGCTGTCTCTCGTTTGCAGCCAATTTCGGTTTTTGTGATATTTGTTTTCTGTTTTTTATTTGTAATTTCTGACTTATCCGTGCGGTGGCGGCGGAGGCTTGTTTCTTGCGAACGCTTGCTAATTTACGTGCGAGATTGATGTGTGTAAAAAAAGACAATTTCTTTTGCTCTCAAGCAGTTGCTTTTTTCGCGTATCTTCCGAGTTTTGGGTCTCTTGTTATTATTTTTTTCCGCGGTGTATAACGCGCTGCAATCGGACGAGCACGATCTTCACTCCGAAGCGTTCCAAGCACAACTGTCGTGAGCGGACGCCCCAACGCCTCCAAATATACGCGGCCGCTCGAGCGAGCGAGATGGAGCAACGCCAGCGGTCCCCACGGCGAGTGCAAAGAGCGGCCAGAGAGCGGCGAGAGCGGGCGAGAGAGAGAGAGCTCCAAGTAGCGATATTGTTGATGGTGTGAGTCGCTGCTGTTGCTGTGATTTGCAATTCCCACGCTCCGACTTTGAAATTATGTTGCTGCAAGTTGCGGCCGTTCTCTGTTGCCAGCCGGTCTTTATCAGTTGCAAATGTTGCTGTTGTTGCTGCTACAATTTATGTTGTTGCTGCTGATGCAATTGTTGCTGTTGCTGTTGGTGCCAAAATGTTTCTGTTGCTGCAATGCCTGTTGCTTCTAGTTGTTGCTGTTGCTTCTGTGAAAGTAATTTATGTTGCTGTTGCTATTGTTGCTGCAGATACAGATGTTGTGCTATAATTGTTGCCACAATTGCAGTTGCTGTTGTTGCTTTTGTACACCAGTTGTTAAGTGTTGCTGCTGCTTCTAAAGATGTTGCTACTGCTATTGCTGTTGTCCTAGTTCAGCAGCAATACAAATTATATAATCGAGTTTTTTTCATTTTTTATTAAACGATTTCTTTTATTTTTTTCTGCCGTTTCACTTTGGCTCTGTGTTACATCACACCAAGCTCAATGTTATTGTTGCTGCAACTCGCACACTTTCCGCTGAATCGCAAGTAGCATTTCTTTCTTCTGGCTTCTGTGAAATTTTCAATTTACTGCAGCGGCGGCGGCGGAGCTCTATTTTCTTGACCATAAAAATTGCATTTTTATTGGGAGCCACCTGCAAGAGAAAGAGAGAAAAGGAGAAATGAGCGGGAGAAAATGAGAACCGGAGCGGGGATAAGGCATTCGTATAATTATTGTTTTGATTGTGAAATTAAAAGCAAATACAAATACAAATACTGGACCACGATGAGGCGGCACATTCGCTTAGGCCCCCGAAACTCGTTCGAACAATGAGTCAGAAAAAATAATGGTTTCGTTTACTTTTCAAAATGGCACGCTCCTGCTATGCATACAAGGAGTGGAACACCTTATCGGCGGTAGTTCGGTGATAAGACACAAATCCAGTTATTTCACCAAGAAACTGCCCAGCAGACAGTCATAGATACCACTTATGGGCAATTACGGAAAGTCGAACCCCGAACCCAACCCGAACCGCTCCTCCCACTCATCATCATCGCACGCTCGGTTCACATGAACCCCTTGATTATAACTGTTTTTTTTTTTAACTACGCATTATGGCCCTCCCCCTCCCCCAAAAGTCGGTACACAAATCCGGCGATCAGGCGCTTACAACATGACCGGAGAATCGACTTTAATGAGCTCATCGCAAATTCTCTTCGGTTCCCAGTAGAAGTTGACGGAATCTATCCAAAAGTCAAAAGCACATGGAAAAAGTTTGGATTTCATAGAAATTGAGTATATATTTTGATAGGAAATTAAAGAAGCATCCAAAGAATATACAAAATTATTATGATACATATGTATTTTTATAATTTTAATATTTAGTTATTAAAATTCTGTGAGTAACAAGAGTTTCAATTTAGGTTGGAGCACTGTATAATATTTCAAAAAGTATTGAGTTCACTGGCACTAAAATTTCCATATTCTTATATTTAAAGATATTTATTTTCAAAGCGTTCTCTAATTTTTTCTCACTGCACACTGTCATAATCCAAATTCTATGGAACACACGAGTAGCATCATTTTTCGTGAACACGCGACCGGAGGCAGAGAAAAATCAACAGAAAATTATTTTCTTCTGGGTTTTTTTCTTGGCCGTGTCAGGCCTGAGCGGCGTTTGCATGCCCTACTTTTACGCTCAGAGATATCTATATATTTTTATTAATAGCTGGGATGCCCGCAAACGAGTCGTGAAAATGCCAGAAGATGCGAAATGAATGATTGCCGATAAAGATGGCGCATTTAATTGCTGTCTTGCCCGCAGAATCAACTGGGGGTGAATTATTGCGATTATCGTCAAGAGGATTTATGAAATTTAATTATGCAATGCTTTTGTTATTCAAAATTAATTATAGATTGCCGGCCGAGTTCTTTGTCTTGATTTTCATTACTTGAAGAGCTTTCAGAGATCAGAGTAAACAGATTTTTCTAATTATACGTTATTAGACATTTAAAGCGCTTTGTCTCGATAATTGTGTTGATTATAGTGACCGAGATATGTTATATGGGAAATTGATTTGTTTTTGGGTATAGAATTTATTTCTTTGCTTTGTTAAATTTGAAAATATGTTTAAATTAAAAAAAAAAAAACCATTTTAAGGCTAGAACTTATCTCCAACTAATACCCTACCAAAGCAAACCTCCGCCCCTAAATTACAGTGCTATCTACTCGTTCAAAGCTCGATCAATGTCCGCCAGCCATCGATCATATGGCAACATCCCGAAGCGCCGAACTATCAGTCCCCCGACCGATCCATCCATCTATCTGCGGCGTGTGACGCTGAGTCAATAAAGTCAAAACTAATTCATATTTACTTTGGCCCGATCTAAAGATCTCGCCCTCTGTAGACATTATCTATGGCATTTTAAAGTGTGAAAGCGATCTTTTAGCGGCATTTTAGGGGTGTGAATTTCACGCTCGTTTTAACGCCTCGCCGCCAGCTGGCTGACGATAAAGCGCGCTGGAGGAAAATCAAAATCAAATTCAAATTGAAATTGAAATCAAGGTGGAGTTCTCATTTCCCAAGCTCTGCTATCAGTGGACGGAAGCAAGGCTTTGTTAGTTTCTTTGATTATTTATTGATAGGCGAACACAAAAGGCAATTCGCACTTGATCAAATACTAGTGCAGCTGCTGATAGTACCCGTATGGAGGTATGAGTACGTTCGGGATTTCAATTCAAAGGGAAACGCAGTAGATTTTACTTTGTTCTCAAAGTGAGAGCTTCCGTTCGCGTGCAGACTCTCTGATTCAAGGAATTTGATTTATTTCACGAGGTAGACAATATACAAAATCTGACAGTGGCAGATCAAAGTCATTCCGCCGTTAAGGAATGATTTATATATATGCTTGCATTTGGTTTATTTGATAATTTAATTGGGCATGTCTACTACTAAACTACTCTTTAATGTCTGAAATTCTTGATCGTTTCAGAGATGACTTTAATAGGTTTTAATTGTGATGAAGAGCCTTACTTAAGTTTGTTAAATATTAAAACAAACATAAAAATGCATCTGTTCTTATTTAAATGGAATTTAATTCTCTTCATAAATGTATTTCTCCTTTTAGCCTTGAATCTGAAAACATCACATCGTGTTTATATCCAAAATATTTTATTTAAGTGGAATATTATTATTTTTTAATTCGTTTCCTTGAATGTCTTCAATGTCGTTTGAACATTTTTAACAACCTATGTGAATTACAAGCCCATAAATATATTTTTCAGCGAAAACTCTTTTCATTTATGAATTGAGAACAAGAACTTAACGTCACTTGAGTACTGAATATGTATATTTTCTTTTTTTAAAATTATTTACTCTACTTTACAGACGTATCAGTTGGTGCCATTATATTCTGCCTCTTTCTGCAATTAGAGTATTTATGCGATTGCCTTGCTGTTCTGTTAACTTGGCCCTAATGTAAACATTTATTGCCAGGGACAAGTGCATCGAGATTTGCCAATGCAAGTGTTTGCTATTTCGTCTGGGGGTGGCTGCCGTGTATCTTTGTACTCGGGTATCCGAGTATCTGAGTATCTGGACTGTTGGGCACCGTGTCTGGTGATTTCGCACCGGCTGGAGAATGCGCTCATTTGCATGACTCGGCGGGAATCCGAGCCACTGAAATAAACTCTGGCGGCGGCATGAGTAAACGGGGTGTTAGAACGATACTCTGGACAAAAAAAATACCCGGGAACAAAGTGCCAGTGGAATTTATATATGTTTATGTCAGGCCCCAGACCCCCGGCCCGGAGCCCGAAGTTATTCACGCCGCTGACCAACTGTTGAGATCAGGAGGCTGGTCTTGCGACCATCGTCGGGGGACTCACAGGGCACGTGATCTGGATTGATCGAAAACAGCATGAATAACACTTGGCCAGAGATAAGACCGAGACCGAGTGATTCCCAGGCCAGCACAAAGAAGTGATCGGAGTGAGCCAGTCTATGTTAAAGCCGGTTTTTTACAGCCTTTGTACCGCTTTAGTCTCTCTTAATATTGAATCGCAACTCGCGGCTTGTGACGTCACACTTGACGTTCGCTGCTCGCCTCTCGAAAAAATTATTTAAATAAAGTTTTTGCCCTCAGTTACGAGCGTTCACGTGTTTATCGGCGAAATTAAGGCACTTAAGCCCCATAAGACCATAAATAAAATTCATATGAATGATATTTAACCCATATTGGTTGCCAGGCCGATAATTTCCCATATCCGCTATGAAATAGGTGTGATTTTCTTCAGGTGCACTGCACAGTTTGGACTGCTTTATTTGAATATGTACAGCGGCAATTAGTACATAAAGTCTTAAATTATTTAACAAGTATTTGTAAACAGGTAAATATTTTTTTCGCTTTGTTATTATAGGCTCTCAATTATCTTTTTTCCGCGTGTGGCACCTACACGTGTCTTCATTCCCCTTAAATCCCAAAAATGGACTACTTTTACGACTGGGACAGGCCCTGACTGCGGCAGGTCATTAATTTGCCCGACCATATGCAGTCGAATCGAATGCCTTTTGGTCATCATGATGTCGCCTGTCCTTGGGTCTGGTAAAAAGCCCATCAAGTCCGGCTAATGATAAGTTGCCCTGCCTCGGACTCATCGAGTCAGTTGATTGCATTGCCCGATTGGGGAAATTATCTCGAAGCAATTTGAGTTGAGCCTACGAGGCTTTTCGAGCGAGGTAAAGACCTGATAAGAACTTTTACATTTTAAAGAGGTTTTTGCGGCTTAAATTGCAAAAATGCAGGTCATGCAGCCTTAAATTATTTATGAATTCCTAAACGCTGAAATATATTTATTTGTTTGGAATTAAGAACCTGATAAGAATTCCTCAGAGACTTAGAGCTTCCTCCTTCCCTAAACATTCCTAAACGCTGACAGCCTCAACTTCCGATATTTTTGCCTGCTTACTCAGTCTCTGATCGCTTTTCTGACACATTTTGAAAAAATCATTTGTTTGTGTGAAAATACCTATTAATTGTTTGAGTACAGACTGATTTCCGCTATAATAGGGCCAGAGACAGGCGCTAATTTGCCTTGCTCGCACTTAGCCAAAGTTTTGAGTGACTGCCGCCGCCTCCTCCTCCCAGATAAGTAGTCGGTTTTATAATAACTTTTAGCCCTGGTAAGTCTGCTAATTGACAGCGAGTGGGCGAAACGCCACACCCCTTTCAGAGCGAACAGGTGAGACAGGTGGTGGCATGACGAGTCCCCACAAATGTATATAATACATTGTATAATGCAGAAATATTGACTGTTTCCGTTACATGATAAGATTACGGTCCGGGCAAACAGTTTTGATTGACAATCAGGGAGCTGAGCTCGGCTTCGGCTCCGGCTCCGGCAAATCCAATTCAATTAGCTCCGACCACCAGATTGTGCTTTCCCCCGAAGTGATGCGATTATGCGAATATATCTGGACACTAGTGTGTGCCTGTATATAGATATGTATTCGCCTTTTTTTATCCGCTTATAATTGAATCAAATGCGGCAAAGGGAATGGCGAAAGCGAAAGCAAAAAAGCAAATATTGACACAACTTTTTATCTCAGGGATGTAACTTTGTTGTCGGCTCCAGGTTTTCCTCCTCCATCTCCGGATTTTCCGGCTTCGCCGAGGGCGTACCCTGTATTCCAGGCGATAAAGTTTCCGCCGCAAGATCGCGGTTTCCATAACAAATTGAAGTTGCACTCAAAGCGATTTGCCTGTGAACTTTTCATGTATCTCCCTGGCCACATTGATATATTACTTTTGCGGTCGGCTAAATGCAAATGAGCGCAGAATACAATTTAATTGTGACTCGAACATGACCAGTCAAAAATAAAAAATGTATAAAAACACTGCTCACACACACCACTCACTTTTTTGATATGTTCTAGTAGGAAACTTTTCCATTAACTCGTTAACTCTCTGTGTAACAACAATAGGCTGGCAATATGACCACAACAAGAGAGAGAGAAAAAATACAAAAAACAAGTTAACATCATTTTCTCCGTCGTTGTCGTCTGGCTGTCATACATTCCGCGCCTGAGCGGGTGACGTTTTTTTCCAATCCGCCAGGCAGTGGAAAAAATTGATACTCGTACTGCAAAAAAAAAAAAACAAAAAATAGCAATGATAGCAGTAGTGAGTCCACACAAATTAAATATGCAAATGCTGGAATAGTCGCGTGTGGTTAATTCGACGCGACTGCGTCGAGGGAGTCTGGCTCTATACTCAAAATACCCATTAACTGGGCTGACAGCTGGGCTAACTGCGCAGCGTAACGGTTAAAATGCTTGGCTAATCTTGACCTCGAATCGAAAGCATTTGTCCGATGTCAAATCAAGTGCAGAATTCAATCCGTATCGATTACCCAGCAGCCAGTAGCCAGCAGCATCCAGAACAAAGAGCAGACAAATTGCGTTCAATTCAATTAAAAACTTATGATTCGGAGGGGGAGGGTCTGTGCATGTTGTGCAAAAATAAAAGGAGATGTCCTCAAAAAATATCTGAGCACTGTACAAAAAATAAACTACCAATTTCTAGCTAAAAACAAATTGTTCTAACACTTTATACCATCAAACTATTTCAAAGAGTAATTGATTCAATTTCCCCTGGAAAAGAAAATATAGAAATGTTTTGAAAACAAGTTTCAACATTAAATTTAACTATAAAATAATTATTTAAGTGTTTCAAGTGCATAGTGCTTTTGCATAGTGCGGTGGGAAACCCCCCTTAAAAACGTCCCTTCTCGTGACCTCCAGCTATGCTTGGCTCCAACTAATATAATCAATTACCAAGTTGTAGCAGTCGACAGCATAATTAGTTAACTTGCCCCGGCTACTCTCAATTACAGCTTGTAAACTTCAACTGCAACTTAAGGCTCAAACGAAAGGTGGGAACTTCAGCCCACAGAGCTGGCCGAGCTGTCAGCATTAATAACCACATTGTGGATGGGACCCAACCCTTTTGGTTTCCTCTATTCCACAGATTATTACTACATAAAATAGGCGATGATACGAATGGTTCCGATAACTCTATGACGACGAGCGCCCAACTTGGTCACGAATTTGTGCAAAGCTGGGACAGTTCAATGCACTTGGGGTGCATTGTAGTCACATTTCAGATTCAGAGACACTCAAACATCAAATTACACGACAAAAAGTTCATCAAAATGAAGCTACAGGGCGGCCTCAATGCCGTGAGCGTAGAGAAATATCATGCACTTCGAAGAAAAGTCGAGAACATTCCTAGAATAATGTTTTATATTTTTAAGAAAGTGTAATTTGTTTTAAGATGCTTTCTTTTTAAATTTAAATATTGTTTTAATTCGAAGAAATATTTATTTCAAGTTTGAAAAGGTCCACTGTTGGGCTCAAAGTGCGAATGGACTCATCATATGTGCAGGGCCCGCGGCTGCGACCACTATTTTAACTATATTCTCTGTACCATCAAGCGTCCTGTCTCGTCCTGGTTCTAGTTCTCGTCCTCGTATTCGCATTCGTTTTCATTTCGGCTTCGTCCTGGCTGTTGACATTTCAGTGGTCCTCGAACTTAAATTGAGTTTTGAGGTTTGCCTTTGTCACACAAGTTAATGGACGATGGGCCCCCAACTAATTGGCAGTTTTATTTGTCTTATCATGACCCAATTCTTTCGAAAGCGAGGTCGGCCATCAAGAATGAGGCCTACATTTTCCAACGATTTCCATCGTTTTGACATGGCCTTTTCCCAGCGGAGAGGAGGATGGGCATGAGGGTCTCCCCATTGATAATTTATTGAGAAACATGTGGGAAATTCAACTCGAAATAGTTTCCCTCGCATTCGTGTTTGGCCTTAGCCGAGACTAGCGACCATGTCATAAAATCGCCATGATTGACACCTTTTGCGTAGTGAAACAGGCAACTGGCAAATGGCATTTCATATTTCTAGTCCTCATGCAAATGTGTCGAAATCGAAATCGGAAAGAGTTATTGAACGTTAATTATAAATTCCAATACCATCAATATGTGCGGAAACTAACAAAATCCGTCCTTGCCACTCTTCACAGAGGCGGTTCACCTTAGATAAGACGGGTTCTTCGGTTCACGTGGCCACATGTTATCGTATTCAAATTTCCATTAGTTATAGTTGCGTTTGATTGATGAACTTGAAGGGCGGCGAATGAAAATTTCCAAGAAATTCTAAATCTTTCAGGGGATTTCATTCGAATTAACCTTTTTTTTTTTATAATTTTCTTTAAGTCCCTTGATCCAAACATTTAAATAAATTTAACTATTTTGTACCCCAAGTTTATGGTAAATAAAGCTAAATGATTAATGGGCTTGGAGTATTTCTGGAAATTTGTAAACTCTTTTGGCAACATTGTGAAATATTGTAAGCTTTTTTGTCCGCTGCCAAAGAATCTTTTACACATCTTATCTTGTTTTTATCGCAATCAGGTTTGTATCTGGTCACGCACCTGATAAGTATCTTTTTCTATGTGCAAGCATCTTGCCAAAGATACATGATTTTGCATTTCGAGTCTGTGTTTAATAATAACAACAATAATGAATCCAGAGAAATGGAATTTGTTTAGACTTTGAATAAAAATATAAATTAATAAAAGTGTCTGTTGTCTAGTATCTGGATTCCCCAGTGACTTTCCGCCATAAAACAAGTATACTTTATAGAGAGACAGTCGTAAACCCAAAAACCCGAATATTGTCAGTTGCCAGTCACCTTGGATCATTGAGGAACTGATACCCGAAGGCAGACAGTAATTGGACGTTTGGTGCATTTTACGTTGCTGATAGCTTTATCTAGATACGAGCGATTCCAGAGCTTATCAAATAAAGTGATAAAGTCTATCTGTCATTCAAAAGGGACTGTAAAATTACGAACTTTAAGCAAATATTTACCGGCCTCTATTGGGTTGCTACTTGTCTAGTCGATGGCTTTGGGGGTTCCGCCCTTCACCAAATCCACGGAGCCACGCATTCTCCCTAATGACCTACATGTCGGTCCGAGATTAAGAAGCGAGTCTTATCGAAAAATAAAGAACAGTCGACTCACTCAAGTCCCTTATCTGGTATCCGAGAGTGCGAGTGAGGGCGTGGCCGACGGAGTCATTAATTAAACTTATAATTGTTACACTTGAATGAAGCCCACTTGAGTAGAGTTGAGGGCCCCCCTGTCCGTGGGCCGAGTGTGCGGTCTTTTTTTTAATTAAACCTCATTTACATTAACGAGTATGTTCGGCTAACCGAACCGTTTAGTTTTATTGGCCTAAATAATATCGTTGGGCTTAACGCACAAGCGGCACGCTAGGCCGTCCGTCCACCTCGTAATATGTATTTACAATAGGGCACAGCTGGCACAACCTTTTGTCGAACGAACTTCATACAAAAGGTTACACGAGAAAAATTTATTACAATTGGAGTTAAACTTTATATTGTAAATATCGGATTTTTATCTCTTATTGCTTTATTGCTTAATTAGTGGAACTTTTATAACTTAACGTCTTTGATGCAATATTGAAGAACTTTATATCAAACAATATGAATTTTAATAAATTAAATAAAATAGTAATATACATTTAAAATTTATAGAAACTAATAGTTTTCGTCCAGTGCTTATACAAATATATATATTTATACAGGCACTGCTTAATCGGCTTCGTAAAACAGTTTAACACAAAAAGTATGTCTATATTTTATGATTTTATAATTGCGCGGCCTGCAGTTGGGTACGACCTCTTGGCGGTTTTACCTCAGCTATTATTAGGCAGCCCCTCTCGATTCCACCGAATGGCTAGGAAAAAAACCAGCACCACCTCAAGGCCATCGAATGGCGCAAAATCTTGCATGGAAATCGTGTAAAGAAAAGCCCCAGCCAGATAAGCAGTTCAATGCTCTACGAGAAGTTCTCCTCCGTCGTCACTTCAGATGAGAAATCATGTCACAATATCCCGCTCCCTGTTTTCCTAGAAAGTTAGTCATTACACTTGCAAATGGATTTCATAATAACTGACTCTGATACCAGATGTGGTCGTATAAATTACATATTCAAAGTGTCCCAATTGCCAGTTGGCTGGAAAGTGCAATTGGAATATGAATTGCAATTTTTTTAATGATCATTAATTACAACTAAGTCAATAAAGACTTGTCATTGGCTAAATGTTCTGTTAATGGCCGACATATGGGCCAAGAGCTCGTTTGTAAATGTATTATTATAGCTTTATATACGTCTTAAGAGCTACAAGACATTCCATAAAATAAAAGATAAGTAATTAAAGAATTAAATGTACAACCCCTTATTAATATTAATATTTGCTAAACGGAAAATTGTTAAACAAAACTTTTTATTTGAATATTTTGAGCTCCAGTTGTCTGCAAATATTTATTGAATTTCTGTGTACCCAAAATATTCAGTCAATTGCTTTTAATGGCTTTTCGACAATATTCATTATACTCAAACTTCGAAACTTGTACCCTTTCAATAAAAATATTCATCGAAAAATCCGGGGGGCCGCCCACAAAACTTCATAAAGCCCAAAATAGGAGTTGAACTTGTAAAGTCGTTAGTGAGTTGAACTTGTTTGCTGGTTAACTCGTTGTACTTGCTGTTATTTATAGTTTTGGGGGTTTGTGTTGTGGCATCGTTAAGCCCAAGTTACTGGCTTACCGACACGTGCGCTCTTGCACTTCGGTTGCATCAACAATAAAAAGCCTTAACTTTGCGGTGGAAAAGCCACTAGCACGCTTAAAAAAAATAAAGAAAAATCGAAAATACATAATAATTGCCATAATTACCGGCGATGGTTAATGTAATCGCTTTTTGCGGTTGCCAGCGAATGGCGTTTCTAACGAAAGTTGGGAGTTCATTGAACCTTGTTCTAAGCGAACTGGTTGCCAGTTCGGCTTCAGGTTGCCTCAGGTGAAGATTCCCCTGCCCTGTCCCTGCACCGCCACTGATAATTGCAGTGTTGCGGTCATAGAATGCAAGCGTGTTGAAAATTGTAAGGTTGCAAAAATAAAATAAGCAGGGGCCCCACAACGCCATAGAAAAAATCCATTTAACAGAATTGTCTTGGCAGTGTCAATATCCAACTTTGACCCCTGACGTAGGTAGCTGCTTCTCGGAAGCGTACTCGGTCAATTATAATCGATACGGGTCCACACCCATGCATATTCATAGTCCCAACTTTTCTAATGGACCCTAATGGGTGCTATTTGCCCCGGATATTGGCCAGGCAGACACACCAGAACATTCCATGGAACCTTCTATTAGGTACCCGCATATCTATTAACCTGTTTGAGTAATTGGAAATGACCGTTGGAAATTAAGTGCAAAACAGTGAACAGAACCAAATAAATACTTGGCCAAATGGACCCAGTAAATAATACTCTAGTTCCTACGTCAAAGATTAATTTATTAGCCAATTAAAGTCTCTGTAACAAATGTGATTTTTATCAAATTCCGACACATTAAAGGAGCAATATTAAATCATACGAGACAAGATCTTACTATTATTACACCAAATGCCTGCGAGGAATTTTCAACTAATTGCTTTAAGAAATTCTTCGAATTTCGTTTCTCTTTCTCCTTTTCCATTTGAGTAAGTTCTTAAATTCTTTTAAAAGAAATCAAATTTGTAACGCATTAGTCCAAATCCTCAGCGCTAAAACGACTCGAAGTCTCCAATTACTTGAATTCAACCGAATTATTTACTTCAATTGTTTTGAAACTTTGTTTTCGCTTACTTATTTATTTTTCTTCTTTTTTTGGGGGCAAATGGTACGTGCCAAAGCATATCACAAGGGACTTTATATTTCATATTTTTCAATGAAAAACAAATTATATAAAATGCTGAGACGCCAGCGAAGCGAAGAGCGCTGAATATCAAATGGCTTTTCATTCCGCCGAACAAGTGTTTGCATTGTAAATGAACAAAATACGGACAATTGCTGACCGCCGGGCAGTCAGGCCCACCGATAAAGTTAACACCTTTAAGCCAAGACCCACAAAAAAAGGCAAAAAGAAAATGAAAATGAAGAGGCAAAAAAAAGGGGGAAAAAAACAATTCGCAGGCAAGATAATCGAACAATTTTGCAAACACGAGTTCCGTCAGTCAACTGACACTTTTTCGTGTTCTCTTCGGAGGGGGAAGAACCGAAAAAAAGAGGGGCATGTGGTCTGGTGAAAATCGATATGACATGAAGGAACCCAGAACCCACAACCCAGGGACAGTCCGGGCACCAAAAAAACATCCGCATCCGAGTCCGAACCGCGTGATAGATGAGGCCAACTTTGACATAGTCCCAAAAGTAGTACAGGTGACTAACGTCAATTCACTTGGCCGTGATTAGAAAGTGGCCATCCGTTGCTTATCGCGAGATAAATTCGACCACAGCCCCAGCGATACGGCAAGTGCCCGAAAACGTGAGTAGAGTTTCTTTGCCGCCTCGGTGCCTGTTGGCGACCGGCCAGAAAAACGGAAAAAATCAAATTTATTTTTCTAATGAATGAACGAACGCACATATATACAACGGCTGTGTGTCTGAATGAATTCTGAGGCGGCGGAAATATTGCCTACGCACAGCTTGACTTAATAAGCAGACGCACCACACGGCGTATACGTACTTTTTGTATATTGAAAAAGTTCCGAGCGATGCGTTTGCTCACTCAAACTCATTCATTTATTTGTTGGAAATCCCAAAATAACCAAAAAGTGACGTCTTTATTTTGAATTGTAAATTATAGACGCCGCTGAGCAGAAGGAATTTTGTGACAAATATATTTAGGGAATATTTATATATTCTTTATTGATGATGGTTGGATTTTCTTTATTACCGATTAACGTTGGTGAATATAAATATCAATTATTTGTTTAAAATTAACCTTCGCGTAAAGTTATCCTTTTTTACCCCTTTACTTGTATGTGTAGTTTAACAAATATAATAAGCAAAATTTAATACTGATGGGAAACTTTAAACTTGATGTCCTATTTTTGTATCCCTAAAATAGCATATATGTACCTGAAAGAAACTAGATACTTTTCGTGCACCCTTCTTAAAGTTACATTTTCCCTTTAAGTAGCGAATGAAAATTTACGTGGAATTTATGATTAAAAACGATGTTTGGAGGCCCATTCCCGATGACCTATTTCCCAGCTCGTATTTCCCCATTTTCCTCTTTCAAAACGAACACAAAATGTGGGTAAGTGTGTTGGCCTAACCATAAAGCAAATATACAAAAAAAAAGATATTGCCCATATATTCTGTGTGTACCAAAACGTCTCTATAGCTATAGCCATAATATTTTGTTTATCGAACAAACACATAACGTCATTTGGCCCGGAGACTTCAATGGCTGGCTCTGTGTTCTGTGCGCGACGCATGATTAGCAATTTCAAAAAGTTGACACTTAGCTGACGCATGAGCTTCGCCGTTCCTTCCCCTTTTTTCCATTTCCATTGCGTTTACATATTTTCCACATCCATATCCATTGATTGGAAAAGCAATTAGAACTGAAGCCATTCAAGGCAGAAGGCAGGCGGCAGGGCAAAGCAAACAGGATTTGCGCGCAGGGAGGAAGCGGGATTAAAGTATAAGATTTATGTGCTGGCCAGCTTGGCCATCAAAATTTATGGCAATGAAAATAAACAATTTTCGCTCTCGAGCGAAAATAAATGGGGGAAGTGTTAAGTAGCATATAACTAAGCGCTTAATATATGTACATATGGCGCTGCGTAAGGCATGTGGCGGCGAGAGCAGCAATCTTGATGGCTGATACCTCCTCCACCTCCTCCTCAGATTGCGGTTGGCTTCAAGTGGCTCTGGTTTATGGCACCTCGGTCCGAGCATTTGGCCTGCGCATTAATATATCATCATAAACAGAGTCCAGCTACGAAATATGAGCCATCGGCTTCTCCAGTTCTCAGCTGAAGTCAGGCAGAGTGCAGGGAGCTGCAGTGAGGCGAGAGAGAATCGCCATAAAATGTGCAAGCTAAGCGAAGAGATTGCACTTCAAAAACACAATTGTTCTTCTGACATTTATGGCTCGCCTCCGGGGAGTGTGTCTATCTGTGGACTATTACGGGTATATGGGGGGAGGAACGGCTGGCCTTTGATAAGCGCGAGCCACTTACTCATCATCCTCGGAGACGCAATCGGAAGAGAGTCTATCGCATAACCCACTTTAAATCGCTGTTTGGGAAATCAACCACGGATATTGCATATTCTTTTTATTTTTTTTCAAACAGAAAATGCATTTCCTTTAGAGATTTTTAAACAAATGCCAATCAATCACCAACCAAACATGTTGAACAAGTGATTCAGATTAGATTTCGTTCTTCATGCTTGTAGAAAGTAATCAAATCGCTATAATTAATTTACAAAACTCAATCAATAGCTTGTAAAGCTTAAAAAAACTCAAGTTTGAGCTTAACTTTAACCCAAAAAATTTAATTCCCAAAGGCCAGTCATATTTATTTATTAGCTGTACGACCTTTTGCTACTCACACTCCACTCGGACCAAGAGCACTTCTATCAATTACTTAGCGGCTGTAGTTCCTCAAACCCTCGAAATCACAATCTGCCGCCTGGCAACTGGCAACTGGTGACTGAATCCGCGAAAGTCGCCCGGAAAAACTCGAGAGCAAAGATGTTTGGCGTGTTTAGCCATTTAAACAGAAGAGACTCCCATCGGGTGCTCTCGACTATAGTGCTTATTTAAGAGGCGGAAGGGGCGCAATAAATAAGCTCGAGTGCTCGACGGCATCTCCAAAGTCTGGCAGGCCAATAATAGTGCTTTGGCATAAAGGGAAACCTTCAATCAGTCAATAATACATGTTTATGTAAGCCTCTCACAAAACCAGGCTCGCCGCCATTGCCATCCTATTTTACCCACAAAGTTCCCACACAGGATGTGTGTGTGTATAGAAACTTGATTATTACATCAGAGTGCTAATCAAAAGTTGCAATTTCAGCCGAAACAATGAGCCTTGTGTAACTTTTTCGGATTCGGCTGTCAGGAGAGATTCATAAAATTTCGAAAGCAATAGATTCCAGCACGTGCCCCAAAATATAACTACGATTTCCGACACACACATCCTCACATACCACTCCCAATTTGGCCATGGACATATGTGTGGGGAAAACTGATTGAAATTTGGGGAGAACAAAGCTGGAAGCTGTTATTTTAGCACTGACTGCCAGGATATTCGAGCCACGCCGAAGGTCAGAAACTCTTTCGTTATGATGGGAAGAACAATGAAGTCGTAGAAATTACATATAAAAGTTAAATTAAAATTGTTCGAAAATTGGTTTTAAAAGATAGTTAACAAAAATTAAAAAGAAAATTCTAAGTAATAAACATATATTTTAGTTTGAAATGAAAATATTTCAGTGCAAAAGAAACAGTGAAAAAATATGTATCCTCTTTACAATTATTTTTGAATTAGTTATTAATAATAAGAACATTTTTCTCTTGTACATATATTATTGATAGCATATTTTATTTTTGCATGGGCAATGCTTCCATACTTTCATGGGATTAAAATTCAAATATGTTATTCCATTTTTTTGTTGCCAATGTAAATTCAGGCAATATCTCAGGGATTTATAATAAAATATTCATTGAACTTTAAATAATTATTATTCATTCGATTACTTATTACTCGACTACGATTAGTACGTGAAATTGTGTAAAGCCTGTGCCATACCGTATACCCTCCTCGTTATTACCCAAATTAGAGTATTGGCCTATGGCCTGATTATGTTATACAAAACCTACTATTTCGCTTTTCTATTGGGAAATGTGGGCAATTGCTTACCCTTCTGGCCGAATCCCCTGTTGGCCTGCCCTCCTCAATGAAATTAGCTTCGGCCGAGCGGATGGCAACTACAATGTCCTTGACATTGCGACAGGCAAGCTGCAAAATAAACAGGAAAATAACAATTTGATATGCAGGCCCGGAAAAAGGAGTGTACAAAAATATGGAAAACATGTCAGTGTCTTGTGCCTGCTCTTGACTTATTAACATTTAATAGAATCCGGACGGAGGACGGCAAATAACAATAAAAAATCATACTGCTAAATAGTCGCGTCAATAAAAGGGGGAGAACGGCAATAGCTTTATTGTCAGTTTCAGCTAAAATGCATATTTTATATATATTCTTTGGGGCGTGGCTCTGGGTGGACCTAACTCCATATTTCTATAGTCGGCACCGGACACGTAACGAAGGTCAAAAGGTAGAAAAGGCCGGGTTTATCGAATGACAAAAGAAGTTGGCCAAAGTCGCAAAGGTTGCGGCCATAAATCAATGAGTTTCGGCCTGAAAAGGACACTGATTACGCCCAAGGACCTCTGGGTGCCCCGAGAGTTCAAGTTATGTCAGCTAATGTTCGACAATCAAGTCATTGAACCGCTAGAATGATCGGTGGCTCGTCAATGGCAAATTGTGAAGTTCGCTTTTCACATTTCTTACCTGTCGCCCATTGCCTGTCGACTTTTGAGAAAGCATTTTGAGTGCCTCCATTTAAGTCGATTAGTGAAATTGTTTGTTGCCCTTTGGCAGCTGGCTATATTCTGTATTTCCAGATGTGTGTCTTGACTGTATGTCTGTCTGCATCAGATGGCAACTCGAATCAATTGAGGCGAACTTCGGCGATGCCAAAGTTCAAAAAGTGCCACTCAACGCGACCTCTGGCCCTTGCCTCTTGCCCTCCGGCCCTGCGGCTATTCGAGCATTCAGCGTTGCCAAAATATTTTCAGTCGACTGACTTGTGTGACTTTGCGGGCAGAATGAAGATTGACAGCCTAATGTATTTTCGCGCTGGTAAGATCTTAAACACCGCCGCCTCGCATTCGGCTTTTGTTGACTAATTTCCCGTCGGCGGCACGCAAATTTCGCATTTCTCTGCCACTCGCCTGGCCTTAAGTGCAACAATTAGCAAATTAAATATCAACTTTCGCACGAGCCCAGCTCACTCTCACTGTCACTGACTAAACTTTCTGCCTTACTTCCCTGTTGACATTGAAAGTCAATTAAAGAGCTGCTCTGTCGGCCCAAGGGCCAATTGTGTTCGAGAAAAATCCCCCTCTTGGCTGGCAAACTTTTCCACAGCGAATTCGATTAGCCTGCTTTATATCGCCAGGCGTTATATTTAATTAAAAATAGTTAAGGCCTTTGATTCCATTGATTTACGAATGTCACAGGGCTGTCGCCAGCTCAGCGGATGCCATAAATATTCAGTAAGTCAATTGGGGAATTCTCCGCTGACCGCTGGACACCGCCCACCGACCAATCGATTGCACAATTGATTAAATTCAGAGCGGTTCTGGAATCATTTTGCGAGCACGTCTCCAACGCATGATTCGAGGGTCCAGCACGAGCTTATACCCAAGTCACGCATGTCAAATGATGTTTTTATTTTGACTTTATGATGTGCGAAACTTTGAAGTCCAATAAAAATCGCGCAAGAGTGAAATCAGCCCAGAAAATGTTTATATACCAAAATTACAGGGCACTCTAACAGAAAGTTTACCGTTTATAGTTTTTTGTATGCGGAAAATCTTTTATAAATATATGCTAAGACAGCAGATCTTTAAAATAAATAAATAAACAAAACAAAATTTTTATTTGTATTATTTTTAGTACAAATTGTTATAAATTACTAATACGTTTTTATTAATTACATATATTCCTATCCTGGGTTGCTGAAAATGGGTAATAAAAATATAAGATTTTGCTTCAAAATTAAGTCAAGCTTAAGCTTGCTTAACTGTATATACAAACGTGAATCCATATATAATTTCATTAGCAAATCGATAAATGCGAATACTCCGAGGGAAATTAAAGACAACTGCCGCCTTGATGACTTTTTGGTAATCCAATAATTCTTTAAATAAAATAGTACAAACTAATGATAGAGGCCAGGCTAAAGCAATCAACAAAGTGTGATAAACAATCGAGAAAGTGTGACTGCGGCGAGTACACTTGTTTATTGAAAGAATATTATTGTTTTTTAGAGAATATAAAATTGTTTTGCAAGTACGTAAGAATGTTTCAAATCGAATTTTCATTTGCAAGCTGTGACAGCTTGTTACATTTCACATCTTTAACTTATAAATATTCAAGACTCAGCCAAATAATTTATTCAGATATCTAAATCCATATTCTCCATAAAAAGCAATGACAAAAAGCCTAGGCTTAGGACAAAGAATCTCTTTTAGCCACCGAGAAACTAATAGCCTTCTTTCCAATATCAAAGACAAAACTCATATTTCCATATGCCTAAATCTCACGCGTCAAAAAAAAGAAACCCAAGATAACATAATGGCCATAAAAACGAAACGAAACCAAGTCAAAAGGCAGGCCACAAGGAGGAGATGCGAGCGGAGGCGAGGCACTGGAGGTGTTAATGGCCTTAATAGCCAAACGTGATGAGCGTCAAGTGGACAAACAAGCCGGCCAAATAAATCAGCTCAGAGCTCAGAGGAGCCAAAAAAAAGCATCCCTCATCGATATTTACCTGCGATCGTAGACGGCCGGCAACGGAGGTGCCAAGGGGATGCTGGCGCGTGGCTAAAAGCAACTTAATATCCCGAGGCGATCTCCGTCGAGGATGCTGCCCAGTAAAGGATTAAATTACTCGCTCTCGGCATCTAAGTAAGCAGTTGTAGGTTAATGTCCTGCCGTTCCTTAACCTCAGCACAGCCGAGCCAGCTTGAACTGGGTTAGCCGAACGAAACTATTGCGAAAGTGTCTCTATTGTCTATCGATCTGTGGGGCCTTTTTGTGCTGGCCTTTTAGCATCATTTTGTTGTCGTTCCGAACAAGACACATTATTGATTACAAATTGGATAATGCAGTTTTCGTTTGGGCCCCAGCTACATCCATCATACGCGGCGCTGGCCTGGGATAAATTACATATATGTGTCCATGCTTGGCTGATTGATTGCCCATGGGCGGCGACGGAAGCTGATGCAGCTGCACTCGCTGACCTTAAAAGCATTTAAAATACAATTACGGCACGGCGCCAAATTCGATTGAAGTGTATTCACTTATTTAAATATTCATTATGCTGTGCTGCCGGAAAATTGCATTTATTTTGGCTCGCTTAATGTACTTTTATTTAAGAAAAAACGTGTGTAAACTTTACGGGTACGCATGACAAACACAAGCAATGAAGCTACGCGACTATTTGCTATTCGCTATGCACTGTAATAAATTAAAAAAAAAATGTACTTTTACGATTTAAAAAATTATACAATACCCACATTTTGGAGAATTTGGCAGTGTAGTTACTTTATTTAAAGTTATATTATTATTTATATTTGATAATATTTAAAAAATCACACAATTTCCCCAAGTACACTGAGGATGCTGCGTAAAATTAAGAAAATGCCGGCTACGGGGACTGCGACTCACTGTGGGTCAACAGTGCAGTTCATTAAACTCGAGCAAATAAATAATATGCAAATAGCGTTCAAAACGAATGCGATAAATGCAGGCAAATTTTGATTCTTGCAAATATCACGCCGAGAACTATAGTTGACTTCACTTCCCTTCCGTTCTTCGTTTGTTCCGGGGCATTCTGGGAACTGCGGTGCATTGGCTTTTGGGAATTTCGGGTTCAAGGGCGCACACTTGAGTTCGGACATGATTTTCTTTTCTTTCCATTTATTTTTCCTCTCCTCGGGCTTGTTATTGTCTGGCGACAATGGATGCGGCTCTACCCCTGGTAGCGGGTTCAAGGTGCATGCACACAAAATACGCCGATGAATAATCCCAACGAGATGAATATTGAATGACATATTCATAAGTATATGAAAATTGTTTATTTTGAGATAATGTACCAGAGAGAAGAAGGACAGTTATTAAAGAGTGTTGAAAGTCTAAGTCAAAGTAATATATAATAATAATTAGCTATTACATGCATGCATTTATTTTTTAGGGTCATATTAATAAGAATCAGGAGGCAGAAGAATAAAGTTTTAAAAATGCATTTGAGTTATTGAACTTTAATAGTTCCTTATAGAACTTTATCATTTTAACCTTACAATTATTAAGCCAAATTACGAATTATAATCTAACTCAATCTTGGCTCAGATTAAAACCAGATTTAACTTTAAATGCCTTGCAAACAGTCACAAATTGCGCACAGTTACCGCAAGAATTTCGCAGGCACTAGCTGGGCAATCGCTGTGCTTCAAGGTGAAATCGTCGAGCAGGCTAATGGCCCACATCCATCGATCCATCTACGTAAATCACAAATCCCAACTTGTACGATCCAGCCGACGCTAACCCAACCCAATTTCAGCCACGCGTCAAAGTTTGCCTTTATCATGAAGTGCGGCATGAAAACTCGCACAAAATAATTAAGTATGCTAAGAGCTGTATACATGACATGTGATTACAGCGTTTTGTGGTCTGTTATTGTTGTGGCTATATAACCAATACTGGCGATAAATATTCATAAAGGCCAAGAAAACAGGCAGCGGGCTATAAAAATGTTTGCCCAGCCATTTAACAGGGCAACTTTTTTTTTGCGTTGCTACGCATGTTGCCACATTCTGAGCTACTCTCTTTACACATTGTTCCTGTTGTTGTTGTTGTAGTTCGGAGAAATATGGCAGTATTTTTTTACTGTTTGATTTGTTGCCAAAAATAACACGCGTCAATTGAATGTGCAAATAACTTTTTCGCCACCCCCAATCCCACGACTTAACTGCAGGCCCACGAGACGAGGGTGAGTGTGTTTAGAGCTCCGGAAAAAATCTCTCTATCGCACGATTGCATATGGCATAAGTTGGGAAGAATACAATTTATGGGATCTGCAGGATATAATATACAGTGAGAAATGACACAACACTTTCCGCCCCGAAACACTTTTCGATTGATTGATTGCCCTGGCCTTGGGTGCAATACGTATACGCACTGTTGCGCACACAAGCAGCGCCATTTTATTGCTGGCCCGTGCCGGGCAATTGATTTGTCTCCTTAGCATTTTTTATTTTGCATATCCTCAACAGGAAAGTGAGTGGCTTTCTGCTTTCAGCCTTGAGCCATTTGCATTTTGTTTGTCCGACACTCGAGCGCTGGTCTGACGGGTGTTCTAAGGCCAAAATGGGGCTTTCAATGTCCATTGCGAATGTCAAAAGGTGAGTTATAATCCGGGCCAAACTGACACTGACACTGATGTTTGCTCTGGGCATTCGATAAGCCAATTGCATTTCAAAATTCACCGGACAGCAGCGAGTGTGCACATTTTCAAATTAGATTAGCTCGGTTCGCTGACGCGGCATAAAGCAGATTTACGATCATTTTTAATATGACAATTTTTCCCGGCAAAAAAGCCAATCAAGAAGCCCCGCCAACAACGGCTGACTCCGACATCGCATCAACTGGAAAAAGGGCTGTCGTGAAGCCACAGGACTCGGTGATGCGATTATGTGGAGTCTGGGGAAATGGCAGGAAATGGGGAAAGGGACAGGGAAAATGGTGACAGCTTTCAACTTTCGCCTTGGCCATGCACACTGGAATGAAACAAACACACTCAACTGCACAGAGCAAAAATGTCAACAGATGTGGTCAGCAGATCGGAATTTACATGCATTTTTAACATATGCTGTTATATTTCAGACAATTGCAGGAACTTGAACTGACTATTTAAAGGTATTAGGTCTTTAACTTGGAATAATATTTATGTAATTTTGTTTACTTGCTTTTTCCCGTACTTTTATCAAAAGAGATTAACTTTGAGAATAAAACCTAGAGGTTTTTCTTCGTGTGATGCCGTTGATGACGACTGCCACGTTGGGTTCGGGGCAAACAAAGAATGCAGCACAATTGGGCATCAATCATGCGAAAAATTGATTAGTTCAACTTTTTGCACCCCGACCCCGATCCTCGGCTCTGGGAAATATTTGTGCTCTTTTGACACGCTTCATTGTTATCAACGAGCCAGCGCCAGAGACAGTAAGGTTCATATGACAGGACGCAGCCAGAGTGTTTGATGTCAAAGCGAATAAAAAGCGTGGGGCAATGCGCTTAGCTTTGAATTTCCGTGCCAATAAGCTGCAGCCATAAACGCTGACAAAAAATGTATAGCATACACTTGAGCGCCATGCGACACCGTGTGCGCGTCAGGCACTGGGCCAATCCATAAAGCCAGTAAATTGCAAACAGCTGCCAAACAACTACCAACAAAGATGACTACAAAATACGCACAAAATATCGATTTCCAGTGCACAAAGAAAAAAATAGTACAAGTTTTTATTTACACAACAAAATGAACAGTGGAAATTTTTTTAAAAAGAACAAAGATTTCCTTCTTCATAAGCATAATTATGGAAACTCGATTTATTACTCATTTAGCCATCACTAACGATCTCTTTATTTTTCCCGTGCACTCAGAGCCATTTCCGTTTCGTTTCTGTAAAAATGACATTTTTCGTTACGCTCGCGGCCTTTCCGCCTGCTGCTATTCGTTATATTTTTCGAAGCGGAAATGCATTAGAACCAGCGCACGTACTTCCGGTCTAGAGCAAGCGCCAGGGATTAAAGGCACAGCAACTAAAACTTAAGGCGTTAAGCGTCGGAAGCTGCTTTTCCTGTAAATTGCCAAATGAAATCAATTAGCCGTGTAATTCCTTGGATGTCAGCCCAATTTACAGCTGTGTTTACGACAAAAGGGGACCCAGGATGACAGGCTGCATCGCCATATAAATTATGGCCGCACAATCGCGCACTCTCGCCCACTCTGCGCTATCCGAGTGCGGCCAAAAATCACTCGGAAAGTTAATGTTTAATGTGTCACTCATGCGCCATGGTGCACTTCCCGATGCCAGGCGCAGGCAGTGAACATTTCCGCAAAGTATTTTCACCCGACTTTCTCTTATTTTCGGTGAGGCTGTCAGCTTTCTGGCCATTTTTTACAATTTTTCCTCTGCGAAATATGTTTGTGTGTGGGTGTGGGAAAAGTCGTTTTGCAGCCACTTGACAGGAAACGCGCATATCGGGAGAAAAGTTTGGCTTCGTTATTGCTGTTTGTTAATTTAGTGGAAAATAGCTTTCTGGTATGGACAACCGAGCTGCGAGCCGAAGAGCTGAGTGGTTTTTGTGGTTTCCCAGGCGCCTGATTAAAATGTGTACCAGAGGCTTTATAATTGCATTACTCTTGGGAGGGTTAAACATTGTTCGGAATTTACTGCTGCAGCTGGAGAGCAGCTCAGTCCACTTGTTACATGAATTAGCCTTAATTACCGCTAATAGGGGTAGCTCTCTCCGATGTCTAGACATGCAAATGGTTTTCTTCAGGCGTGTTTGCATATTACTTGGCTGGTATAAACACCTGTTTATTTGTATCTCATTGTGCCCTGTTTGCCCTGGCGATTATTCGCTGGCAGTGATGGCAAAGCTATAGTTTTATTTACCTAGGGAGTGTACTTGGGAAAAAGTAAAGGATTTCATTTGAAAGGGATAAAGAAAGTAGAAAAAAATAGTACATTTTATGGACTTTATGAAAAAAAAAATTCTAAATAATTTTTGGGCATTTAGTATATATATTTTCCATTCTGTTTTTCTTTACAGAATATTTATTATTATTTTGTTCCTTCACCTTTATCACAAATTATCTATTCCTGGAATGCGTAAAACTGAACCAAAATACGCACCTAGGTGCAGCCACCCAGATACTCCGCATCACTGCTCGGCTTGTTATTTGCACCGCATTGTAAATTATAACACTCATACGCAGCGTGGTCCCTGCTATCTGCCATTGACAGTCGCATCAAACAAAACGACCCCCGACGATTAGTCAGCACGTGTGTGTAGGAGGCGGGTTCGGGTTCCTTGGCACTGACGAGCGTTTTACATGTGATTATGCATTTGCCGCCGGCTAGAGCAGATTCACCTGCGTACACGTGCCCGGGCTTTCTCCGATTTTTCACGGGCTTTTTAAACAGCGCCCCTCCAGACACGTGAGATGGAATAACACGCTTAGCCCCGTTGACGTAGGTACGCGCAAATAAATTGTTTATATGTTTGCGTTTGGGCCGAGACGGCAGCACAATAAATACAACAAAAAATGGGAAAAGAAAAAACGCCAAGCAATGAAAATTAATGTGCATATTTTCATGACAGCCAACAATTTGCATATCAAGTGCTACCGGCACCGGTACCGGGAGCAAGAAGAAAAATTAGAAAATGTCGCCGCCGAGAGAGGTCTTATTTTACAAAAATATTCAAAATGTTTTATTGTTTTTCATATGCATATGAATGCTGATTGACATTCTAAGGGCTGGCGACAAACTCGGCTTCCCCGACAAACAAAACTCTAATCGAGTTGTGAATGAAAAATAAATAATGCATAAATTAAATTTGATTGTGATGCCTCCTTAGCTGACCTGCTTTCCTCATCGTTGCCCAGAATTCTAGGGACCAAAACAAGCCAAAAGCACAAACTGTTGGACAAAGAATGTGAAGTACACTGAGGAAATACCAACAAAATTTTAATATATTTGTTGAATAAAGGAAATTACTTGAGCTCAACGAAATAAAAATGGATTTCGGATGCAGAATCTGTTTTATTGCTAGAATTTGAGTTAGAAGTATTGTTTAAAAATAATTTTCAGCGAGAAACGATTTAACATATAAACCCGTTTTTCGTTATCTGTGCTACCAAAAAAAAAGTACAAGAGTTTCCTGTAGAAATACAAAGCAGTTAAAAACAAAAATAATGCCCGCAGTCATGCAAAAATTTTATTGCCTTTGTGTCGAGCGAAAGAGAGGGGATGAGTGGCCAGAACGAGAGGGCAGAGCTCCTGACCGAGTTGGGTTTTTCGAGGAGCCCACTTTTCACCGGGAAACTTTGTTTATTCGGCATCAGGCAGCAACACAGCTCCACAGCAGCAGCCCAACAAGAGCAACAAATAAGCCAAGTTCGCCATAACAAGGGCTCTGACTTTGGCCGTAAAAAACCGAGCCACATCAGGTGCACTCTTAAGCCACACCGCATCCTGTCCAGATTTTAGTTTTGCTTACCCGTTGAATCACCTTTTGGACTTTCAGCTGACAGAGCTCGACTACCACACGTTACCCTTTGCCCTCCAAGCGGCCACGCCCTCCAAGCGGAGACCGAGACGAGCATTTTATTTAAGTAATTATGCATAGATAAAAACGTCGGAGGAAAACAAGAGCACGGAAATGTGTTTACCTTTGTTTTTGTTTTTCCACCAGGCAACTCGAGCATGTAAGAGGGACAGCGTGTGTGTTTGTGTTTACGGGTGAGTGTTGGTAAGAGGTTTTTAAGTGTTTGCCTGGTTTAGTGGTAGTGGTGCATCCTTCGTTGTTTTCAGCAATTTTTTTATGGGTGAATAAGGCGGAAATTACCCAAAGAAGACGCACGTCTGTCACATAAACCCCAAATTGTTATTGCTGGAAAATGGCGGAAGAAACTAATAATTAAAATGACATTTATATGGAAATAAATTGCCTCATCTTTACAAACTTTGCTGAATGTTCATATGGGGTCCCAACGTAAGCCACCTTTGACCCCCAGTATGCAAAAGGAGCACGTACCCCTGAGTCTCGGATTCTCACGAAGGGACTTTGTACGCACATGGCTGCACTTATTTGCCTTTTGTACAACACAGTGTGGAAACATCGCACAAAAAAGAAAAGAGTAAAAGCATTTACCACGGACAAAGTGTCCGGGAAATGCTGTTAGCAGCTAGCCGGCCTTTCTCCCTGGCTCAGAACCCCCTTTGAGGACACCGCCCCACCTTCCAGCTGTCACCTTCTGGCACTCAGACCCTTAGACCCCGCCCGACCACAGAATCCTTCAGAGTTTGCGCCCAACTGTTGTCTCTGTTGTTATCTTTGTGCGGGGACAAAAGCGTTCAGCTCAAGTGTGACAGTAGTAGCATATTCGTCGTCCTCCTTCTCGTCGTCATCATCACCCAGTTGCCAGTTGGGATATTTAAACGGAAGAGCTGAGCTGTGGTCTGGCATTTCACCTTCGCTGGCATAAATGCCAGACGCGTCCGAGCTGAGCCCTTGAAAGGGTTTCTTTTCGGCTTTTGAGGATGAGCCAGAAACAAGTCGGAAAATGTATCACAGGAGCTCCAGGTTTATCTTCATTTGCATAAAAATTGTGCAAGGAATCTATTATAGGAAGCATAAATTCTTTGATAAAGTGTGTGTGTTAATAATTCTATAAATTTAATTTGCTGTGACTGAAAATACCGAATAGAAGTTGAGTTTAGGTTTTTAATAAATTATTATAAATAATATTCATTCATTCCTGCCAGTACATTTTCTCCTTAATCTTTTCAAAAGAAAAAACCTTTATTTTTTTCCCGTGTGAGACAAATCTTTGGCTATGCTAATCCCGCTGACAAAGTGAGGACAACTCGCCTTGTGCGAGTAATAAACAATTTGTGCCAGCAAGGTCTAATGCAATTTCTGGCGGCATTGAGAGGGTGTTCCAGGGGGTGTTTGGCGGGTCTCATGCGCTTGCACATAATTGCATTTCATTGCGAGTCCCATTCCCGGCCTTCGGCTACTGGGGAGCTTGAGATGGAGCTCCACTCCAGCTCCATCTACCTCCCAATCCTTGTGCACTTAATCAAATTGAGCGCTCAGGCAAATGTCAGTGAACCTTGAGAGGCGAGAGTGTTCGCCATGCAATTATTTGCCACAGTTGTCCGCACAGTTGGCATAAGGTTCAAGAACAGCAGCAGCTCGGCGTGAACTTGGCGATTGTCAGGACATTCGCCTGAGCACCATAAAAAGGAAAAGAAAAAGCGAGGGAAAACAGACGGAAAACCAACACGACAACATCACGTACCAAGTGCCCGGGGTGCAAACTAGTTTAGTTTCGAAAATTGCATGCCCAGATGGGACTGCACCGGCAGATCTCCAGGTGCTCGAGCTCTGGCTCTGGCTCGAGATCTGGTCCGGCTTGGATCCGACCTGGAGTGGTCGTGTCCGCGCTGAAATTTACATTTCCTGCCGCCGCTGGCGCAGACCATAAAGTAATTTGTTTAATTCCATTAGTGCGCCCGTCTACGTGCCCGGCATTAAAATACCGCTCCAGGGGTTGAGTCGCCTCCACCTTCACCTCCGCCTGGTAGGGGTGTCTGAGTGGGTGGGAAGCGCTGGCGATTCACCACCACCCACTGACCGTGGACAGGGCGTGATCACGGGGCGCATTGAAAATTTGTGCCAATTAGAGGCGCCTTGTTTCTGGTCTCCAGGCTCCACGGGGCGTCGTTACATCGCCAGACGACGGCGGAGCTCTCTGTAAATCAAATGGTTTTGTTTCCAGGGCCACTTTTTCCCAACCATGCTAGGAGGGAGGTACACGGAACATAAGTCTATGAATTGAATTTAATTTTCGATTGTGTTCAAAAATAATATTTAAAATTATATCAAAATAATTTCTGATGTTTTCGGTGTTTGATAAGGGTAATTGTTTAGTGTTTCTTTCAGTGTATTTATCGGTCGCGTTGGCTCTGGGGTACATATACATCTAATGAATTTTTAATGCACTCTTGCCTTGCACTTTCAATCGCGCTGTGTTTGCTCAGTTGTCAGGTTCGATTGATGTTACCCGGTCGCTGGAAGGTCTGGAGGTCTACCAGGCCACTGTTGGTGGCTGCAGGCCAGGGGTTAAGGGTTTCGGGTTAAGCGGGGCGCGAGCAGCTGGTGTCGCCGTGATAGGGTTGTTGGGTAAGCCAAGTGACACAATTGGAATGCGCGTGGACATGTCACAGGTGCTGCGGGATTAGCATTGAAAAATAACTGTGCTGTCAGTAGGGGAAAAAATAAGCTAGCAGGAATTGATTGTATAAAAAGGATAACAAGAAGAGGTCAGTAAAGGATGTAAGCCAATCAGCAGTAATGAATATAAATAACGAGCCAGTGAGGCAACTTATGACGCAGTTGCTCAAAGGCTTTCCTTGATTCACAAACGAAGTTGTGACAAAAGATTAACAGCACATATAATATGTTAAAATACCTTTATGAATATGAGATAATAAAATAATAAAATATTAGTAATTTATCATCAGGAGACCTAATTACTTTATAAATAAGTTTGTAGTATACTCAGAGCTCCATGAAGGCAAAAGCTTTCCGATTTTTTTAAATTAAATTTAAATTAATCACTAAGTCTAAACATATTGACTATAATTGAGCGAATAAAATTCTTAGGAATGAAACCCCCATAATTACTGTGCCATAACTCAAATTTTACCTAAAACGACTTAATATAATTGATAACTACATTTAAGTCTGGGAGTAGTCAGTCGGCTATTTGTTAAGCACGGAACGTGATCTATCCGAGCACTTTAATTAGCCATTCCCTGGCGACACATTAGCCAACATTATTCATGCCCAATGACTGAGCGAAATCAACGGCTCCGTTTGCCCGTATGAGTTATGGCCATAAATATATTATATCTCGTCTATTCCACTGACCTACCGCCCCCGACTTTGGCTTAACTTGGCTTTGGCTCAATTCGCGTGTCAGCTAATCGTAGAGAATTGTCGGTGTCTTTTGCCAAGGCCATTAATCCACGTATGCACTTGGTAAATGTCTTAATTTCCGCAAACGATGCGCTGGTTATATCATCCAACCGGGCTAAATATATATCTGGGTATACATCCCCAGGTATAATATCAATAATAGTACGGGTACATGCAGGTGGCCGTACCCCTTTTAACTAAACGTGGGTATTTTCCTGGAATTCTCAAGGCGACCTTCTGTCTCTGTGTGTGTGTTTGATAACTATAAAAAGTGAATAAAACTGGGTGGAGTCCTGCCCGCACACAGACACACAAGCACACATCACATAGTGGACGGAGCCATACACCTATATAGTTATATGGTTCACCTGCATTCTATTTCCTTTTTGCTTTCACGCCTTTCGCTCTGTGACTTGGATATCGATTTTCCAGTTAAGCTGCCGCCATTTTTAATGGCTTTCATTACTTGCGCTTGTCTTGGCTTTTGCTTTAGCTCCTTCTTCTGCGCCTCCATTTCCTCTGTGCCCCCTTTACCCATTTCCGTTTCCGCTTTTGTTATGCCTGCGTTGACGCTTGCTGCGTGAGTTGATTAAGAAGCATCCTGCGAACAGAAGCTATCCTTCTCTCAAACGACAGAGCGCGACTTTCATTCATCACCGAATTTAATTAGGCGGCGCATAATTCGTTATGAAATATGTCACGTCCGCTATGCAGCCACTAATGGCGTTCCAAAACCAGTGGAAAGAGGGCCGGACAAAGCCCACTTAATAATGCATGCTGGGCCATTTGGCCGTTTGCCTGTGTTTGGCTGCCAGGGAAGTAAAGCTCAGACATTACGCATACGCCGCATGTAACGTTAAACCGCTAACGGGCCACAAAAGACCCGACAGGACCTGAGCAGACATTGCCCTTTACTGCGGCCGCTAAACTTGGGGAAAAAGGTGTTGAAAACATAACCGAAGTCAATGTGCTGGTCAGAAAATCATTCCTATTAAATCTCATTGCGATAAGTTATAAAGAAATTGTATTGTTTTTGGTGAAAATATTTATCTAATGATCATTATAGTTTATGTTTGATATTTATTTATTCGTTAATTGTCGAGGTTTCAGTATTTGTTAAGCAGAAAAGTTATTTCTGTTGAATTTCATTTACTAATAGCTGCCAAAAATCTTAATTTAAAATTGTCTTGCATTTCCTAATGCTAGTACTTCGAAGGTGTATCAGCAAAAAAGTAAACATTTTCTCCCCGTGCACATGTGTGCTGCTAAGTGTAGCGGCGTGTAAAACATTTCCGGCTAGAACCGACAGCCTAGAGCCAGGCCACCAAAGCACCGCCTCTGAAATCTGACTATGAAGCAGAGGGCATTCGTCATTAAATATTTACACTTTCATAAATGTGTGAGTGCATTCAGAGGTCCTTAAATATTTTATGGCCCGAACGCAACCGGTGAAGGTGAAGGCCCCAGAACAAGATGGAGCCCAGGAGTGGAAAGGCGGGCTCAAAAAAAAACCATACAAGCGTGAAAATCGCAGAGCAACAGCCAACCAATGCAATGTTTGTCCAGGGCGCCCGGAGGTTTTGGCTTTGCCCCCCAGCTCCTCTGAAGCGTATTTCATTTTGATATTTTTGGCTCATTAAAAGGCAGCCCGAAAGAAAAAAAAAGGTACAGGGCAGGGCACAAAGAAGTTCAGAGTCGTAATTGTTGGGAAGTGACAGTTTGACACAAAGCCAAAAGACTGAAAGCTCTCAATAGGAGCTGGGCTGCTGGCTTTGGGTTTAGGGTTTCGGCTTTTCGGGCATATCAACATATATATTGTATATATTATAGTACGTCTGGCTAGCAGTCTGTCTTCTTGTTTACAAGTTCATATCCTTGGCTTGTCTGGCAAGTTAGTTCAAGCAGAAACAATATTTTAATGTAATTATGCGGGGAATGCACACAACTTTTGTGCCTTTTAATTAATATATAGAATACTCTCGATATTAATCGAGTGATTGAGCAGAAATTACTCAATGGAAAACCATATTAATTTAATTTGCAAATTGTAGTTATATCCCAGTTAAAGATCAAGCATTTAATTGCTGAATTCCGACTTGGCCATTGTGTGTGCGGCTGATGTAATGGTTGAATTTGCATATAGCGCAACTTTAAGGGGCCACTAAATGCAACTGTAATTATTGGCTGGCCTGATGCTGGCTTATCACCTTCTCGGTTGGATAATTTGTCGTTTACAATGTGTTCATTTCCAGCCCATTTAACGGCCCCGGTAATAGGCCAATAAAAATACATGCGACAATTTTCGACTAATGTTAACCATAAAAGCGGGACGCCAAACACAAACAAACAGAGCCTGGGAAACAAGCAAATGAGCACAGACACGAGCGAATATTTTCTCAGGCGCTAATTAAAATATACAAGCCACAAAACAGCAGCAGCCACAATGCGTCAAATGTGGCGTATACGTAATGTACAATTAAACGTGCACAGACAGACGCACTCAGCGGCTAGGAGGGAAAGGACTATCTGGGAGGGGATTCCCCTTTTCTCAGTTCGTGCGCTCGCCTAATTGAATGTAAGCAACAAGAAGAACAATAAAAAAAATCGTTGAACACGGAGCGAAAAAGTTTTAATTAAACTTGTGCAAAGCTATATAATAAAGCTAGAGCTTTAACTTAAAATCTTTCTTTTAGAAATATTTAATAGGACTCTAAGTAATATTTTCAAATGAAAATCGAAAAAAAAAAACAAAATTTAAGTGTGTGTAATTTTTTCTTGTGCGTAATTGGCAGCATTAGGCGTTCCCCTCCCCGTTCCTTGGCTTTTATCCACCGTCTGGCTTTACTGATCCTGGCAAATCATTCAAATTACTCGCAAGTCGCGCCCGCCACCAAATGGCGCTATAAAATTGCATTGTCCTTATTTTTAGTTTGATGCCACAGCACGTAATGTTAATGTTTGCCTTTGGCTCACCCAAGACACACAGAGAAACTCACAAAAACTGCGTAGAAGGCAGTAAGTTAAATTAAAATTTCATGGCATCCGTGCTCGTGCGGAGTCGCTTTCATCCCATTGGCTCCTTCGGCTCCTTTGGTAATCAAATCAGCGACAGTTTCGCGTGCAAAGGGAATGCCACGGAATCCGGAAGAATAAATCTGCTTAAGCAGATTGTCTGCTTTTCCAGGCTCTCCAGATCGGATTATCAGGTGTGCGAATTTCCACAGCGTGGTAATTGAACTCATTTAAATTTGATTTTATCCAATTTATATCAACAAAATGAGTATTAATGGGAAGCATTAGCAGCGACAGCAGGGAAGCAAATTTGAATAAAAAAACTTGAGAGTGATTATTGGGTATTTAATTTTATATAAATCACTTATTTTTCCAGGAACTAAAATTCAAATTAAATTAATCGAAGTTCAGGGCTTTTAATTCAATAAAATAGTTTAATTGGGAGAGTCGTTTTAGTTAAGGTAACACGATTATTTTATTTATTTGTTATTGATTGAAACTTTTGAAACCTTAACTCAGGCTTATATTATTTCACATCCAACTATAGACACTTAACTATAAATAAATTTTTAAATAAAAGTCACAACTTAAAGCTACCGCGTTTTTTATGGTTCACAAATTAAAATAAATTATAAGTGTAGTGTAGTGTTGCACATAAAAGCAAATTTCACGCCAGGCCAACTAGCGAAAATTTGCAAATTAAATTAAACTTGCTGGGGCACAAAACTTTCGTGGTCCGTGGCGAATAACTCCGCCAAAGTTTCAGCGCGACAGGTAAAGTGCAAAACAGTCGGAGGTTGCCAAAATGAAAGGGGCAAAAATGTGAATTTTACTCACTCAGATATTTGTTTTTTATTCACTTTCGATAATCACACAAAGTTCAAGTTTGCCTATCGCGAAGATCGAACTATCAAGCGGCACTAATTGATCGTTGATTAATTGGCAGGGCCTACGATGTTCAACCGATAACTGGTGCATTGATCGATATGCAGGCTGAGTGACGTTTATATGCAAATGACCCAACAAGTCGGCGGCAACTGATTCGAAACTTGGCCAGCGGGAACTTCAAAACTCTGGTCGCAGCGAGTGCAGCGCGTCGAAAGCCGAAACTGAAGCCGAACCGAAGCCGAAACCGAAACCGAATCCCAGGCCGAGTCGCATCGGATCGAGCCGAACGGAAGCCGAGCTCCTGGAACGAGGACACAGCCCCTGTGCTGCCGCTGCTCCTGCTGGCCCCGTTGCCATATCGACGCCTCGGGACGAGTAATCGGGAGTCGGGAATCGGGGCCCCAGGCTCAAACTCAAACTCAAACTCAGACTAAGATAAGGTACTTGGTACTCGATGCCGCAGCTCGTCGCTTCGTCTGCTACGTTCAGAGTTCGTTGCGAAACTGTTTTCGTTTGGGCCACATTTCTTTTGCGCCTGTTGGCCTGGCCAACTTCCTGCACACAGGTTCGAGTTGGAAGCTCCTGGCGCTGCTGGCCAAACTGGGTGGTAAACACAACATGAATGGCTCCATGTCCATAGCTTTTTGGCAGTTTCCGCTCGAGTGATGTAAGTTTTCGACACTTGTTGTTTGTATCTCTGCCCCGAAAGGGAAACTTTCGCCGACAAGTTTGCGGCGTCTTCATGCTAATGAAAGCGGAAACTTGCAGCAGGAGCAGCAGCAGGAAGCAGGAAGCTTCAAGGACCTTTGCTGGCAAAAACTTTTAAAATTAGACGAAAACTTATTGCCTGCACATCGATTTCTTGTTACCGGAGATAATCGTGATAAGGCAAAGGATGAAACACCCCTAGAACAGGTGCGAGCTGACTCAAAGAAAGGACTCCGCCTTCCAGGACAACCAGTGTCATTCAATGCCTCGGCGAAGTGTTGCCACACCTCCGCTAGTTCATCATTACACGTGGCCCGCCCCAAATGCCAAAGACTACCGCAACACAACACAACCCCTAGAAACAACGACCCACCCCCTAGAGTCCCCGTCCGGACTGGGCTCGAAGCGAACCGGGTTCGATGTTGCAGCTAAGTTTCAGTGCTCGCAACGGAAACTTCCGCCGGCTGGGAGTATTTGGGTAGAAGTGGCGCAAGAGGTTGGTCATTAGGTTAGGTAACGCCGCTTTTAATTGGGTTTAAGGAGCGGGGAGTCCTGGAAGTGCAACTCGGTTTGTGGCACACAACGCATGTCAGAGTTCACGCCGGTCATTAGCATTGGGGTTTAGGAGCCCCTAAAAGGCGGGCGAGTTGAAAAGGTCAGTTGGCCACATTGGCAACAGCATCAGCATCGTCAGCCAGGATCTCATAAAAGTCTCGATTTCAGGTCCTCCACCGACATAAAAGTGCCTTTTATCCAAACGAAATCGGGTCAAGCACCTCCATTGTGGAGATGCGGATATCGGGTTACCCAGCAGCCAGCGCCGTTAAGTTATTAACCTGCATTCGTTAGAGTTCGTCCCGAGCTCAAAATTCAGACATCAGCAACAGGAAACTCATTAGTTTTGATAGATGAACTCAAGTTGAACAGTGACTGGGGGAAAGCGGAAGGAAACATCCCTGATGGGAACTCAAAACCCACAAAAGGTGGCCTTGTTAACTCAAGATCTGTGTACCAGTGACAGAGGAGCTCTAAGTTGAAGAATAAGGGGAAGTCCCTAAAATAGATGAACTTAAATTGGAAGAAAATAACACTGTAACTCAAGATGAAAGGAAGAACAATTACACTGATCACTAAACAAACAAACAAATAGGAACACCCAAAAGTGAAAGGAAGAATGAAAGGAAGAACTCCTCTCAGTAAAGCCCACAAGCCCTCACCGTAACTCAAGATCAAAGGAAGATCATTACACTGATCAATGAACCCAGAGTCCCGTCGCCAATTCCGGATCCCCACATCAACGTCATCTCTGCTTCCGATCTGTCTGCTCGGGGATCTCTCGAACGAGAAGGAGATGTTTTTTTACGCTTCCTGAAGCGTCAATTACACATCGTGTCTGCTGTATCTCCCGAGAGCAACAGATGTCCATCTGCGAGATCAGTAACTGTCTCGGGTTACCCCAGACAAGGATCCTCTTTTTTCACAGCTTTTTTTTCTCTCTTTTTCCCTCCTTCCTGCATACTTTAAGTACATTGTATGTTTTGTGCATTGCAATTGCAGGACAATGGTAATGCCATCAACAAGGATATCAGATGGAACACGCTCCTCCCACTCCCACTGGCCTCCGTAGATAATAAAGAATTATTGCTTTTCTTGCGCGAGCAAAAGTCGCCCTTATTGTTGTTGATGCCGCTGGCGAAACGTAAAATGCTATTTCCATGGAAATCATTTAAAATGCGAGAGTTTTCAGTTTCAATAAGACACTATTGTTGTTGGCAATCACAGAAATCGCAGAGAAAAACCCGCTTAAAGAAGGAAGTTGTTGCCAATTGAAACCGAAGCAAAACATAAAGAGCTTATGAATTGCTCAAAATCACAAGTGATTTGTATTCAAAGTGCGCAGTGGTTTTGTCTGAGACTTTAACACTCCTATAACAGCTTTAATTTATTATTTTCTCAGTATAAATAAAATATAAAAACAAAATTAAATCAAGTGTATAAGATATTTATTTGACAATTAAAATACTTTTCCTGGAAATTGGTTCTTTTTACATTGGAGCAAACAAATGGGTTTTTTTTTATTTTGCATTATATTATTATATGTTTAAAAAATCCCCGGGGCTTTCGGGGGTTATAGCCTGCGTCTTCGCTAAATAGGCAAATGGGTAACGTCAGAAGCGGGCCGCGCACGCGCTCTTGGCCTCATTTGGCATGCGGAGCAGGGACTGCGGCACCGATAGCCGCATTATGCTTATTGGGGCTTCAAGTACCGGGTACCGGGCACCGGAGTATGTGACTAAGTCGCTGGACCTGGGCGTGCGAACCACTCCGCCTCATGATGGGCATTACAATCGCACTCCGTTGGGTGCGCACTTTGGGCGGCGGCGACGACTGCGTGGCCGGATTGCCAATTCTCGACACTAAGTGAACAGATCCCAGGGGAGACCCTATTGGCCAGTGTGGCCTACGTGATCCGCTCGACATCGACCATTAGCCGGAAGAGGAAGAGCTGGCCGCGCCATCCCAGCGAGCCCTACGTTCAGGAAGTCCGCTGTGGTCGTCGCCGACGTCGTCAAGCGGGTTCAGTGTCCGGTTTTTGTACTTGAAACCCAAATTACGCAGTTCCCGAAATAATAACGCCCAGCCTCCCTCCGCTTCAGTGCTCAGTGGGTTGTTATTTTTGGGGTTGATGCGAAAGTACCGCTAGGCGTTCTCACTGCAAGTGCGCAAGTGGGCCGAAAATCCGAAGTTCCCCAAAACCCGCTTATGATGTCACCGACGCCGCGTCGATTCAGCGGGTTTCTTTATTGCACCGAGAAAAATTACCCCAAACAAATTATTTTAGTTATGTTTGGTTTATTAAACTTTTTATTACAATTGTAGTGTCTATCTATCATCTTTCTACTATGAAAGAATTATGGAATATTAAGGCATCAAATTATGATTTCCGACCCAAGATATTAATTCGAAATTATAATGAGATTTACATTTTATTAATAACTGTCTGTGTTCTTATATATTGAACAAAGAAATTATTTTATAAGCAAAACATTCATAAGGCATTTTTTCAGTGTATTGATTCAATATCTGAAAATTAACGCTGCGAGTTCAAGTAATAACCTCAAGAACGATTGCATAAGACCCAAAACTCGTCCTGTGATATGCCCCTTGACCGATTAGACACAGTCTTTGTTTAAATAAGATTTACAATGATTTTGCACATGTGCCGAAAGGCTCATAAATAATTAATTAACCGCAGACTTTGTTTTGATCGGTTTAATGGTGCATTAGATACCTGTTGAAAGCAGACCAGTTTGTGTATCATCCATCACATTCATACCTTTAAATCAATCATTTCGGCACATGCGTCTTTAGTTAACAGCATTTAATAATGTATACAATTGTTTCAGCACTTAATAATTAATGTTTAAGCAAGCAATAAATTGGTTAAATTCATATAATAAAATAATATATCATATATATGAGCTGAAACCGTTTTTAAATTTAAATTGTGAGTACATACCTAATGCAAAATAGTGTATACAGTCTGGTAGAAAGAGAGTCAAACTCCATTAAACGCAACTGAACCAGTTTACTTTAATTTATGCTCGTTAATCATCTCCGATCGACATTTAAGAATTAATAAAGCCCGAAATTTATTGTGCGAAAACACGATATTCCCGAGGAGACAATGACTGCGCGTCTCGGAATGACATCACAACAAATCTCTGACTTACTTCAGGCACTTACGCACTGAGCCGCTTTGGGGGGTTGAGAGCCTAAAAATAATATGAGTATTACAGTTTCGGGATCAGGTTTTTTCCTCTGCCTTCTTAAAATATCAAATCGATCAAGTGTGAGTGTCAAATACCCCCGAGAATAACACTAAAATAAACCCACTGACTATAAGTCCGTACTTATCACATTAATTTTAAAAGTTTTTATACTTGGTTGGAAAGTATAATTGGTGATATTATCTCAGTTACTCAGCGTATATTCATTTTTATTCATATCTAATATTCAGAGTCTATATATCTATCCCTAGTGTCCTTCTAAATCTTCAGAATGTATGTCATAATCGCGGTAATGTTTGTGTAGACTCCTGGCAATCCCTGGGAAACTATACCGCATCATCAGGGTCCAAGGAAGGATCTTCGTCATTGCGCACGAGTAAGGTGAAAGGTGCCAGCGGCTCCAGGTTCGTTTAGGCATGAAGAGCAAAGAAAATCGGCATAAACGGCCGTATTTAAATATGGAATAAATAAATCGGTTCTGGATATTTACACTCTGTCAGAGGGTATTATAATTGTGGTTATAATTTGTGCCTTAAGGTCTTGATCAGTTACCTGGAATTTAAAGTTACCCCAGAAAAGGATTAAGTTTAAATAACTTCGAGGAATTAACTTTTTATTGTATAAATTTATTAATTTACAATAAGAATGACTTTGAATACAGAGAGTATACATCTAGTCCGGCTTGGTGTCCGAGGCGTAGCAATTAATTAGATCAGAGATTATCCACGGTGGGAGGTACCCTCAAGACACCAACTCCGGATGTGCCACACCTATAGATATGCTTTTCCCGAGAAGCTGCTTCTTGTTCTGCCTTTTGCTGGCCATCTGGGTGCTCCATGGCGAGGGAAAGATCTATCCGAAGGACATAAAGCGCAGGACGCCCAAGGGTCGACGTCTTTGGGGCGGCATGGAGACGAACACTGGCGATAATTTCGGGGGCTGGCTGGTGCACATCCGGGAGAGCGATGGTACCTTCGCCTGTGGCGGCGCCTACTACTCCCCGCTGCTAGTGATCACCTCGGCTAACTGCATCTACCCGCACCGCAACAAGCTGGAGGGGGCCACCGTGGAGGGCACCGCCATCTCCAAGTGTGACGCGGATAACTCCGCCGAAATCGACACCATTCAGTTCCCCAAGCAGTTCGTCTACAAGAAGCTCTTCATGGACGTGGCCTTGGTGCGGCTAAGGGCCCCCATCAAGGGCCGTCTCACGGAGTTTATCGAGCTCTGCACCCATCAGATAGACCCCGGAACGCCTACCATGATCTTTGGCTGGGGCCACGACAAGATGCGCGTGGAAATGGCCTCACTGCCACCCAGGAATGCATCTGTCTCCGTCCTGGAGATAAAGCTGTGCCGGCGATGGTTCGGCAAAAAACTAAAGCTATCGAGCAGCTCATTTTGCGCAAAACAGCCCAAGGATCCCAAGGCCTGCCTCTACGACGGTGGCAGTCCGATGGTCTACAAGAACGAACTCTGCGGCCTCGTGTCCTCCGGTTCGACGTGCAAGAATACCTCCTTTCCGGGAGTCTACACGAAAATGAACAAGAGGGTAAACAACTTCATCAGGGAGACAGAGGCGGCCATCAGACGAGGCGATATTTCCAGGAGGAGAAGAAGTTTCGGCGCAGAAGAACTTGAAGAACCAGATTTCAAGTTAGACAACGAGAAAACCGGCCAACAGGCAACCACAATAGATCCCTTTGAAGGAATGGAGTGCTAATTATGATTTTAAGGAATCTTTAAGCCCAAAATAGAAAGTAAAAAGGTCGTGGACGATATATTAGTGATATTGTTCATTTATCTTATATAATATGCATGTTTTTCGCTTTGACAAGTGTGAAATTAATTAGTACACGGGTTCGAAGATGCATTACCTCGTAATTTGTTGTTCTGCCAACCAGTCAGTATGCATACAAATCCGTAAATAACCAGTCCAGCGATGAATCACCTCTGGGAAATACTATGGCTTCCGGTGATCCTTGCCCATGTTGCAGCATTCGACCGGTGGAATTCCACAGCCCATAACCTGAAGATTGGGCCTGCAGTAAGGACAATGGACATGGCAGGCTACCAGTTCACCCAGGGTGCCCGTGTGGGATCCTGGATTCTAAGGATCATGAAGGGAAATGATTTCGCCTGTGGAGCCTCCTACATCAGTGCCCTGTACGCTTTGACCTCGGCGAACTGCATGCAGATCTATCGCTCGGAGCTAAGCGCCCTCAAAGTGGAGTTCGTCATGCCGGACCAGGACGACCAGGAGCGGTCCTTCGCCCTCGTAAGCTCCGTTTACGTACCGGGGCAGTGGCAATATGGCGACACCTACATGGATGTGGCCGTCATCAAGCTGAGCAACAGCTTGCGTGGCAATCTCGAAGACTTCGTGCGGCTCTGCAGAAAGCCCCTGTCCGCTCACGCTCGAGTGGAGGTGGTGGCCTGCGGCGGGCATCCGGACGCGGATGTGCGAGTCGAATCGATCAGAGTCCTGGACAGGTCGGACTGCGATGGAGAGTACGGGAACTTTGCCCTTCGCGAGACCGTGTCCTGTGGCAAGGAGTTTGCTAGAACCGAAGATTGCATGTTCGCACCGGGCTGCCCGGTGAGCGCTGGAGCGGAGCTGTGCGGCATCGTGGCCTGGGGACCGCCGACCTGCCAGAAGAAGCTGCCCGGCATCTTTACCGACCTCTACCAGGCCAGGCATTTTATCAAGAAGGTAATCAGTGGCCACGACAGGCGCAGGAACCGGAAGCAGCACAAATATAGCCTTTACAGCTTGCCCCAGTGGTAATCGGGACTCGTGATTAATTAATTTACATCTGCACTGCTTCGCAGACTTTTCATCAAAATGTTATTTTAAAAATATATAATTAACGCCGTCGTTTCAATTTTTCTTTCCTTTAAGTTTTGAAAATAATTATTATAATACTAATTTTGTTTTCTGTGTTAATTAAGTGGTTAGACCAGAAGGATGCAACATACAAAAATTGAATACATAGTGCAGCACATCTATAGCCTTGTAAATATTGCCCGAATTTGTGCCTATTTATATTTATTTATTTATTTATTGCCTAAAAATATGCTACATTAAAACTATGAACACAATAGCTAAGACCTTTTTTCTCGAAAGCTCTGGCAACGCCAAAATAGCTAAAACCTTTTTCCTCAAAAAGTCTGGCAGCGCCAAAAAATTGTAGCTATTTTCAGCTATTTATAGCTTATTTTTAGCCTTTTTATAGCTGTGATCTTGAGTGTTTTAAGTGTGACCGGTTGCCGTTGGGGAGAAAAGCTACTCCTTTTTCTGGCTTAATTCAATGTTCGTCAAGTTAGCGTGGGTGAGTTAGCGTAGAAATGAAACGGTGGGAAACGGAACACAAAGGCAATTATTTTTTTTTTAATTATTTCGTTTTATTGTTTTCTGTTACTTTTACAATAGTCAAGGGCGGTGTTCAATGGATTAATAAAATTGTGAAGGTGTATGAAAGATTACAAATTAGTGGAGTACATTAGGTTGTGGAAGCTTATATTATTCTATGTGGAAGGTCAATAGGGTATCTTCTTTTGAGTCTTCTTCCGGTTCTGTGTTCTATTAGTCTTCTGGCCAAAACATTCGGGTGGGTAGTTTGGAGTGTTATGTTGAGGATTGTTTGTTGATGACATCCCTGACTAGAGGAACGCAAGGTCCCTTGCCACATCCACGTTACAGATGTACCATTCAGCTCTGGAATACGCGGATCCGGTTATGGAAAATTAAAGCTAAACATAATCATAACTCAGCTAAAACAGCCTTAATTTCAACTCGGAAATCTGTTTTATGTTAGTTTTTAGGAATTAAAAAAAACTGCATACAACATTTTGAAATTTAAAAGAATAATTTTTTTTGTCAATTTTTGATAATTTTAATGATGTTATACCTTACTAAATTTTGAAAAAATGGCCAAATTTTTTTTTCAGTTTTTTTTTTAAATATTTTACCATTAATAAATAAAGATTTTATTTGCGAATAGGGAAATGTGTGACATTTGGCAATCACTCGCTCTTTTTGGCTGTAAGATGATCTCAAGAAGACTTCAAAAAGGTCAATTATTGTAGGGACCTTAACTTTATGTTTATCGTTATTTTTATACCCTTGCTGAAGGTATATTTTCTCATATAGATACAAGCGAAATGCCAGGCGAGGAGGATCAGGCTCTGCCGGCTGTAAATGGCTAGTTTCTGGAAAGGATCTGGCTCTGCCGGCTGGAAATGGCTAGTTTCTGGAGAGGAACAGATCCTGCCGGCAGTAAATGGCCATTTTCTGGAAAGGATCAGACTCTTCCGGCTTGTACATATTTTAACAAGCCTAAAAGTATGCTACACTATTTTTCACAATTTGTTGTAGCATACTTTTAGGCTTGTTATAAGCCTAAATATGGTAAAATTTGGTCAAAATTGCCGAAATTTGACCATATTTAGGCTTGTAACAAGCCTAAAAGTATGCTACACTATTTTTAAAATTTTTTTGTAGCATATTTTTAGGCTGGTTACAAGCCCAAATATAATCAAATTTAGGCAATTTTGACCAAATTTGACCATATTTAGGCTTGTAACAAGCCTAAAAGTATGCTACATTATTTTTCAACATTTTTTGTAGCATACTTTTAGGCTTGTTATAAGCCTAAACATGGTCAGATTTGGGCAATTTTGATGGTTGCTTAGGCTTGTAACAAGCCTAAAAGTATGCTAGACTATTTTTATAAAATTTTTGTAGCATACTTTTAGGCTTGTTACAAGCCTAAATAACCATCAAAACTGCCCAATCTGACCATATTTAGCTTATAACAAGCCTAAAAGTATGCTACAAAAATTTTTGAAAAATAGTGTAGCATACTTTTAGGCTTGTTACAAGCCTAAATAACCATCAAAATTGCCCAAATCTGACCATATTTTGACTTATAACAAGCCTAAAATTATGCTACAAAATTTTAGAAAAATAGTGTAGCATACTTTTAGGCTTGTTACAAGCCTAAATAACCATCAAAATTGCCCAAATTTGACCATATTTAGGCTTATAACAAGCCTAAAATTATGCTACAAAAATTTTAAAAAAAATAGTGTAGCATACTTTTAGGCTTGTTACAAGCCTAAATAACCATCAAAATTGCCCAAATTTGACCATATTTAGGCTTATAACAAGCCTAAAAGTATGCTACAAAAATTTTGAAAAATAGTGTAGCATACTTTTAGGCTTGTTATAAGCCTAAATATGGTCAAATTTGGGCAATTTTGACCAAATTGTATGCTACAAAAAATTTAAAAAAATAGTGAAGCATATTTGTTAAAATATGTACAGGCCGGAAGAGTCTGATCCTTTCCAGAAAATGGCCATTTACAGCCGGCAGGATCTGTTCCTCTCCAGAAACTGGCCATTTCCAGCCGGCAGAGCCAGATCCTTTCCAGAAACTGGCCATTTTGACCCGGCAGAGCCTGATCCTCTCCAGAAACTGGCCATTTACAGCCGGCGCAGCCAGATCCTTTCCAGAAACTGGCCAGTTACAGCCGGCAGGGTCTGTTCCTCTCCAGAAACAGGCTATTTACAGCCGGCAGAATCTGTTCCTTTCCAGAAACTGGCCATTTACAGCCGGCAGAGCCTGATCCTCCTCGCCTGCCATTTCGCTTGTATCTATATGAGAAAATATACCTTCTGCAAGGGTATGAAAATAACGATAAACATAAACTTAAGGTCCCTAGAATAATTGACTTGAAGAGCGAGTGATTGTCAAATGTCATACATTTCCCTTTTCGCAATTAAAATCTTAATTCATTAATAGTAAAATATTTAAAAAATACTGAAAAAAATTTGTCCAATTTTTCAGAATTTAGTAAGGTATAACATCATTAAAATTATCAAAAATTTACAATTTTTTTTAATTTCAAAATGCAATATGCAGATTTATTTTATTCCTAAAAACTAACATAAAACAGTTTTCCGAGTTAAAATTAAGGCTGTTTTGGCTGAGTTATGATTATTTTTAGCTTTAATTTTCCATAACCGGATCCGCGTATTCCAGAGCTGAATGATACATCTGTAACGTGGATGTGGCAAGGGACCTTGCGTTCCTCTAGTCAGGGATGTCATCAACAAACAATCCTCAACATTACACTCCAAACTACCCACCCGAATGTTTTGGCCAGAAGACTAATAGAACACAGAATCGGAAGAAGACTCAAAAGAACATACCCTATTGACCTTCCACTCAGAATAATATAAGCTTCCACAACCTTATGTACTCCACTAATTTGTAATCTTTCATACACCTTCACAATTTTATTAATCCATTGAACACCGCCCTGCACTATTGTAAAAGTAACAGAAAACAATAAATCGAAATAATTTAAAAAAAACCGCCTTTGTGTTCCGTTTCCCACTGTTTCATATCCACGCTAACTCACCGACGCTAACTTGACGAACATTGAAATAAGCCAGAAAAAGTAGTGGCTTTTCTCCCCCATGGCAACCGGTCACACTTAAAACACTCAAGATCACAGCTATAAAAAAGCTAAAATAGCTACATATTTTGGCGTTGCCAGACTGTTCGAGGAAAAAGGTTTTTGTTATTTCGGCGTTGCCAGATCTTTCGAGAAAAAGGTTTTAGCTATTTTGACGTTGCCACCCCTTTCGAGAAAAAAGGATTATCTAGTTTTTAGCATATTTGATAGCTATTTCTAGCTATGTTCATAGGACAGCTTAGCTGTTTTATGACCCGCAGAGTTGCGTTGGTATGTATATCGATGTTCGAATTTGATATCGATGTATCGTTTTTTTTAAATGCAGTCGCTAACGTGGCATTCCCTTACGTCAAAATATTACGATTTTGTTCACTTAAGCTTAGTACGCAGATGCTCGAAAAGTGTTCTCAAGCATTGAGTCAAAACGAGAGGTCAATAGTCACCCTCTCGCTCTCTCGCACTGCTTTGGAACACTTTTCGAGCATCTGCGTACAGACCTTTAACGTCAAAGGCTTTCGTTTTAACCACTTACGTAGTGTGATACATAAGTGTTACCAACTGAGGCGGAGGAGAATGTCCGCTCTTTTTCTTGCGAGTTTCAGTATAATGCACGGAAAAACTGACGGGCACACTGCACAGCTGATCAAAACACGCCTCGCAAAATAAAAACAAATTAATCTGAAATTAACAATAATAATAGTTAAAATGGACACTGTAAAAGAGCTAGTACAATTTATGCAGCCCAATCAACGACTGGACCTCAAGGCAGTGTCGCTGACTCATGTTCTAGGTGAGCTTTAAGAAACACAACAACACTTGTTTGCACGTGCCATTGTTGTGGGCAACAGTGACGTCACACGCCGAATTATTAAATTATATTTTCAAATTTTAAAGGTTTAACGGGCAGCGCGGAGGGTAAATCAGTCATACTTTCGCTGGACGAAATGTTAATGGCGATTTTTGGACTGACCTACGACGATAACAAAACAATTGCCAAGGACGCAGTGCTTAGTTTAATTAATTTAACGGCCGAGGAAGAGGGGGCCGTTCAGGTGTTCCGGCTGGCCAAGCAAGTGCAACCGGTGAGTTGGAAATACCTTGAATTCAAAGAGCAACCTTGAAATTATCAAATTGTTTATTATTCTAAGACTTTCCCCATCGTGGACGTGGCAGCCAAGGCAATAACAGACGAACAATCGGATCTGGCCGATCTCTGGAGCATGGTGCTCAGCAATTTAACGCGCGTGGAGTCGCTGGTCCACGAGATTCTGGATATCTTGGAACGCGGCGATCAAACGCTTCCCCGTCTGGCCAAGGCATTCGCCCAGCTGGATTACAACAAGAAGAAGTGTAAGCTGCACTACCTGGCGCCCATCTTCTGCAACTTGACGCAGGTGCCCAGGGGCAGGGAGTTGTGTTGCCACAACCGCTACAAGCTGCTGGAGAAGCTGTTGCCTTTCGCCTCCTTCGAGGGCAGTGTGGTACGACGCGGTGGCACCATCGGCATCCTAAAAAACGTGTGCTTTGACGCGGTCTATCACGACGTTATCCTCAACGAACAGGACAGCATTCTAGTGGCCATTCTGCAGCCCCTCTGCGGGCCTGAGGAGTTCAGCGACGAGGACAACGACAAGCTGCCCATCGAGCTGCAGGTGAGTAACTTAAATTTCCACGAAATTATTTGGAATTATCTTTTCTTATGCCTTTGCAGTATCTTCCGGAGAGTAAGACCCGAGAAGAGGATCCCGACCTGCGAAAAATGCTTCTGGAGTGCCTGTTGCAGTTATGCTCCACCCGTCGCAGCCGGGAGATCCTGAGGGCCAAGGGAACCTACGAGATCCTGCGCGAGTTCCACAAATGGGAGGCAAAGGTGGGCAGGGATAGCGACTGTCTGCTGGCCTGCGAGAACGTGGTGGATATCCTGATCAAGTTAGTGACTACTTAATCCATTAATAGGGCAATTTCTCACCTTGAACATGTTCGATTTCAGGAAAGAGGAGGAGATAGGCCTGGACAATTACAAATCCGTAGAGGTGCCCGCCGATCAGGCCGAGAAATTCGTCCAGGAAGACGCCGAGTATGTGAAGAGCTTGTTGGATTAAAGGACCCTCCTCCCCACGACTGTAAATACGCGTAGTTATAGTGAAACTCATAGATAATATCGAATTTTCAATATATGTATGCAGTTTTTTATTCAGAAATGATGATAGTTCGTTTTGGTAATGTTTCAGTTGCCCAAAAGAGTTGCTCTAGAAAAGGTTGTACGCACGCATTTAAATGCAAGAGAAACGATTAAATTTGGTTAGTTCAAGTAGCGTCGTTATCTAGTTTATCTAATTATCGTTAGTCCATCCTCCATCCGCTGCACCTCAATTGTATATATATAAAGTTCTCCTTAAGTGCTAGATACATTTGCATTCAAAAATGTTTAGCAATTGGCTTGCCATGAAACGTTTAATGTACTCTTGTTGTGTTCTTTTTACAAACTTTGCTTGGTCGTTCATTGTGTGTGAGAGAGAGTTGAATAATTCGCTGGCCCGTGGCTCCCATGGAGCCCGCTTGCTGGCCAATAGGTGCGTGTATTTAAGATGTTTGCTTTTGATTAGATTGCGTTTAGGGTTGCGCGGCAAGCAAGCGTATCAGCGGAGAGAAAAATGTGTGAACTATCTGAATTTCGTTCATTCAGTTTTATCAAAACTCCTCCACTTTTTTTTATACATAGTTGTTGATTTTTCATTTGCGGAAACCATTGCAAGCTCGCTTAGTCCGAACAATGTTTAAAAGTAAATACTAAACGCGAACAATTCCAACCGAAAATGGATGCATAAACGAGTGATTCGCTTTGCACTTATCAAAATCTATTGCCTTGGATTCCTTGCCTTGCACATTGTATTCGTTTTGTTTAGTTTTGGTCCTATTGGTTCTCCGTCCGTCTCCATATCAAAATTTAGTTAGACTTTACTCTTAAGTATTTAGGCTACGTGTAGGTTAGCGAGTTTAGAACCTAGTCGTTTATGAGTGGCATTACCTCAACTTTATTTGGTTTTGTTAACTTAGAACTCTTTCCTGCATAACTGGGCGATGGTCGAAAACTGCGATCACAAGGTACTCGGAAGATTTTGCCTTCAATTAAAAATATTTCCAAGAAACTTGTACTAAAAAATAAAACAGAAATCACCTCGGCAATCATTTAAAATAACTTCCGAGATAATGAAGTTTTATGACCAGCCAAAGACCGATTAGATCTAGCGAGTGTTTCCACGAAAAGTGTCGAATTTATTTGTGATTAACAGGTAACAACCGGTGAGCATTTATCTCGCCTCCATGCGACGCGACAGCACCTCGTAGGAGAAGATTTTCACCTCCTCGGAATCGTAGGGAATGTACAGGCAGCCGTGGGATGGATGCACCTTGCCAACGGTCAAGCTGCCGGCATGGTAGCCCCTGCCGGCGTACAGCGTCTCCCCATCAACATTCTGCCCCACGCGGACAGCTCCGTGCGGTACCTCGCCGTTCTCGGCCGGCAGCCACTCGTAGTTGAATCCGCTCAGGACCTCGTAGTTCTCCAGCTCCACCTCCTGGCCGGCATAGGCCACATAGGCCTTTCCCTTGTTGGGGATTATCTTGGCCGGCAGCATGTCGTTGTTGTAGAAGGCCCGGCCAATGAAAATGGTGTCGCCATCGGAATCGTGGCCAGCAACTACGGCTTCCTGGGGGATAGCGCCGTGGCTGTAGTGAAGCCAATTGTTACCTGCAGGGGATTGGCAATGTGTCTTTTAATTGCAGGATTCCACTGAATCAAAGGTGTGCGCCGGGGCTTACCGTCCATGTCGATAGAGCTGCTAGAATGTACTAAGCAAGCTCTAATCGTAGACGGTACTTCTAGCCAGTGCCTGGTGATACTCTTCATCTTATCGGGTTATCCGGGCGAGACCAGATAACCAATCAGTCGGTGATTCAACCGAACCAGACCACAGCGGCGGTAATTGTTAGTAGTTGCAGACATTCAGAAGTTTAGTGGGCAACGAATGGTGTCATTTATGACCGAAGTTTATGGCTTGATTTAAGGCTTAGGCAGGTCCGGAGTAGGGGCGTTTAGCCTTAAAAGTTTTAAAGGAATATTCTTTAGAGAAGGGGAAAAAATAAAGAAGTAGAAAACACTTGAAAAAATAGTTTGAACAATTCCTAGTAATGGACGTTATCTTCCTTGATAGTAACTAATGAAAGTAAAGGTGATGTGGTTCTATTTTTAAATTTAAAGAGAAGGGATCAATAAATAATATCAATAATATTGAGTAAGCATTGATAGATCGGCTTCATCGCAAATAAATACTTAAGTTAATGTATAAAGAATCTATATAAGCTTTAAAGATATTATTAATTTAGCTACGTATTCCTCATCCACTTGTTTCGCAGTTTTCGTTGCTAATTTTACCCACTAATTCATTTATACATAATTTAATTACATAATTTGCCCAAAATTCAGCATTCTTGAAACAAATATTTAAATCGTTTGTACAATACTTGTCTAGAGAGGCAATAAATACTTATATCTGTCAAGGTAAAACGCATCGTATATAAATCGTAAAACACTTCCTTCCTGGCCTCCATCCTTTTATCATTTAGCAGCGACAGCATTTAAAGTCTAGGTTCTGTTTGTTACTTAAAAGCTAAAAATAATTGCAATTAGAATTTGAATTTAGGTTGCACGTTTTTCCTTTGATTTTTACTCTCGAATGCTTAGCATCTAAATAGTTTCGTTCGCGTTCATCAATTATTGTTAGATAGTTGTTAAGTATTCATTTATAAATCACATAATTGCTTGATGAATTCCATAATGTTGGGGTGTTAAGTGTTGGGAGTGAGATTTCGGGTGTGTTTGTGTTGAGCGTGTCCTTGCTGTAGTGGCTCGAGTGCGTTTACGGTTAGGTGCGATCCTAGACACAGAGAGATTCGTAGAGAGGAGAGACGCCAAAAGATAAGGATTCCCATTCCCGGGCAGCCGAGTCGAATTAAATGCCTCCCCGCTGCCGCCTCACTTTACTTCCCACATCGCTCCTGTTGCTTCCACTCACTGGCACTGCTACCTGGCGGCGGCCACCAGGAGCGCCGCCAGGCTGAGCAGGTGCCGCATCAGCGCCACCGGGTCCAAGGGATTCTGGCCCTGCCTCCTGGCCGAGTTGCAGGCATCCGCGTCGCTGCAGCTCTGCAAGCAGCCGTGCACGTACCTGTGGGGGCAAGGAAATGATGCTGTTAATGTTGAGTTATGGTTCTGATACACAGAGGAAAATATCAGTTCCCTTTGGAAACAAATTTTGATCATATCAAATAAAATATTGCTTCATATTTCTCTGTATAAAAACTCACTTGTCGTCGTAGTAGAATTTTCCGCAATGCGACATTCTTATTATCTCCGTGTCGGTGGTCAGGGTGCCACTGTCCAGCGCGCAGCCCCTCACCGTTATCGTTTCCCCGGTTTCATCTGCAGATAAATGGAAGTCAGAAGGATGAAAATACAGGAGGTCTTCCATCATTCACTTACCGTAATAGCCGGCGATCTTTATGCAGGCGGTGGCCGGGAATAGGCCGTCTCGCCCCTTACGGCCGCCCATGCAGGGTGACTCGAGGATGGCCGTCGAGTAGTTGTTGTGGAACGGATCGTCGCAGGCCTTGTTGGCTCCATTGTAGGAAACGCACTTGAAGCAGTCTATGCAGTAGCCTAAAAATGGAAATTGTTTTAAATATATTGAATGATTTTAATTCCAGCTTTATTTCAAGATCTCTTGCTCACCACTTCGAATAAAAAATCCGAGCAGCAGGGCCAAAATGGCTATGGATTCGATAATTGAACTGGCCGCCGCCATCTTTCAATCTCACAACACTCTCACACAGAACTCGCAGGACTCACAGGCTGACCGACTGCGGACATTCCTCGGGCTTCATCTCATGCGGTCTCTGCAAACGGGAGGAAACATCGAAAGGGATTAAAATTCACAAGTGAATTGAAGGCGCTTAAAAACTTTTTCGATTTTCCGCTGAAAATCTCGGGCTCAGCGTTCTCAAGAGCTCGTAAAAAAAGTTGAAACGAAAAGAAAAGTATAAACGAGGGCAGTGGTCATAAAAATTATATCCACAATCCGCAGAAATGCAATTCCAGAAAAAATGACAAAGGAGCGTTCGAGGAGGGACAGTCGGCCAAGAAAAATTAAAGGTAATAAATTGCACAACGCACTTTTGACACAATGCCGCCCACTCTCTGTTTCTCTCTCGGGGTGTTCTTTTTTTGTTCCATATTTTTATTGCCAAAGTGTAAATAATTGCTTTTCAGTCGATTTTCGTGTCGAATATTGGCCATGTGCTCTTCGAATTTTTGTCGGCTCCCCCTCAAATTTTTGTGCCCTGTTTGTTGTTGGCACTTTTAATGGCCACTTCGTTGGCCCAAGGTGTTGTTGGGTCAACTTTTCCGGGGGTTGTGTTTTTCTTTCGCTTTTTTTGTTTTATTTTGGGCCGCCGCTTGGGCTCGGGGCAGCTCGAATTATGACAAATGATTCTGACTTACGGGCTGAAACTGTAGCTAAGCTCGAGAAACACAATTTATGGGGCCAAAGTGTGGGGCTTAAAGCGATTTTGGGCGTGACCCATTGGGGCTTTAAGGTACGCAAAGTGGAAAAGTCGAAACGGAATTTCTCTGACAGCTGCAACTCCATCAATCTTTTTTCCAGACTGACTAACGAATCTGCCATCATGTCAAATAAATATTATCACTGCTGGAACTGCATTGATGCTTTGGGATATATGTATGCCGCCCGTGGATCAATATTTATTGCAAATTATGGCACGGCCACACACTTTCCGTGTGGCCCACGGGGCGTATGTGCAACGTTCCGGGCCAGCCGCAAGTGGTGTGCATTAATTATGCGATTTTGAGTGTTCCGAGGGTGTGAGTTGAGTGTCGGCTGTGGCTGTGGGTGTGGTAATCAGACATTTGCCCACAGACATCTGTGGCCCCGATCCCGTCGAACTCTGTCACTTATGTCAGATGGGCTCGGCTAATGTAATTAAGTCTCCTTATTAAACTTTGGCTGAGGTGATTCCAGGAAAGGCACTCTGAGTAACACAGTAACAAAGCTAATAAAGTCAGGCCGACGAAGGTGGTGGCTGGAGGTGGTGAAGAAATTTATAATTAAATCCCAAGAGTTCCAATCAGCATCGAGAGTCTGCCTGCCAGGGCTATAATTGTGTGGCGCATTTTCATCTATTTGCAAATTAGCCACTAAGCAGTCGAACGAGCTGCCAAACACATTTTCTCCTTCCTCTTTCTCAAACAATATTACTCTGGCCGAGAGCCAAGTTGGCCGGAAACGGCATTCACTGACAGTGTTGACGGAAACGGAAGCTGGTCCCCCGCAAACCCCAACCCCAGCCATTTGCCCCGCTTCTTGTCTTTGGGCCAAATGAAGTTTACCTTTTGTTCATTGTGTTGCCAACGTTCAATATGCATCACTATTCACCCGGTCTGTGCCCCATAAATACCACTACACGGAGAGAAAATGTATGCACAATTGAACTCTAAGCACTTACAAATTTTCTTCTAAAATATCACAGCAGTCCGTATAGACAGGAGTTATGATAAAACTTATGGAACACTTTTTGTTTTTATATTATTAAATATCTGTGCTAACTCTTTTAACTCCTTTGTTTCCTGGCTTGTTTGACTAATTTTTTCACTGTGCGAATAAGGCATTGTCTCTCACTTCCAGCCAGGAGTCGAAGTGGCCATTGTCCTCGTTTAACGACCATCCATCCGCGGGCGTGCTGGAAGGGGAAAAGGAGCATCCTTTTGGCTGTGTGGCCTGTGCTCCTTGGCCGTACTTACTTAATTTTGTCGCTTCGACTGGGCCACAATCGAATCAGCCACGAAGGCAGCCAGGCGGACAGCCGTCAACTTCCTTGGCCAGCTGCTGCCACAAAAGTTTTATGACAAAGCCAAAGGCAGTCAATAAAGAGCTGGCTAGGCCCCCCGTGCGAATGTGTACGGGCAAACAATTAAAAGCCCTCAATGTGGCCTTTCTCCTTTGGCAGGACATTAAATTAGTCTCCGCTGCGAAATTGAAATCTCCCCGACTGTCGGATTGTCGGAATTTTTAATAAAGTTTGTGCAACCTAATCGCGTATTCATGGACCCAACTTTGCCCGTGGCGAACATTAAAAATGAAAAATGAAGGCAAAGTTATCCCCGAATCTTCCTCCCTTGACAAAGTAGCCCGCTCAATTGTAGGCCATTAATTTCTTAATCTGCCTGTAAATGGCAGTCCAGCCAGGACAAGGTGGAGTGGGCACCTCATTAGGCTCGGGGTCAGCTTTGATTGAGCGGCCAACACCTAGGGGGACTTTGGAGGGGTAGGCTCAGCATGTTGGAGGGTACATTTTTGTCTGAGCTTCAGAGATGATTTATTATGATTTTGGGTTTGAGTAAGGGCTCCACATTTGCGAATAGGCAATAATCAATCGCTAACACATTCTGGCCAGTGCTGGGGATGAGAATGAGGTAATTAATGATGCGTTTTGGAACGGGGTTGAGGTTTTATAATCCTTGCAACTTATACCTTTCTTTCAATTAAATTATCTTAATGAAGATTCATAAGAGCTACGAGAATTGGGGAGAGAAACTGGAAAACGTTGCTAGTAAATTTTAAATTTCTTATTTATTCCGTCAGCAGAAGGCAAAGGACTAAAATATTTTTTATGTTGGCTTTCTCTCCTCTAAATATTAAACGTTTTTGATTACTTATTCATATATGGTAGTCAACTAAGCCCTACTGTGTTTAAACTAATATTTTTTCTTAAACCTTATTGCTTATTCGCTGACTTTCCGAAGTAGCCAAAAAGCCGTAAATCTATTGTTATTACTCCCCAAAAAAGAATTGTACTTCCCCCAGAATAAACTTTGTAATCTGGCATTGCATACCTTGCGGCGCGCCCTGACCCCTAGCGCACACACAGGGCCATCCATCCAAACGGGAGCTCACCTTTAATTCGCTTGCACCTGGTTCTCTCGAGGGAGAAATTAATTTCACGCATCGCACACTCATACACAGGGGTACTGGCACACGCACACACACATTCGCTGAAGTCTCATTTGGGTTAAATTTGCATAACTGCAGCGTTAGTGCAATTTTCGCGGGGATGGAGATCTGCGAATCGCATTTGCAATTCGCAACTGCAGTTAGCCGGAATTGTGCAGTGGCAATTGCAGTTGCATGTCATAACCATAACCACGTGGCAATAAAATGCTCGATCTAAGCTGGACTTGGGGAAAAAACTATATTCTTAGGGTCAAATGTTGCAGAAATAAACGTAAATGTTACATGTTAAATGTCACGAAGGCAGAGTGTGTTTTTCTTTTTTTTACGCACACTTTCCCCTCTGACAGGGTGCCAGCTGAGAGTGAAAACTCATCAGGGGACCAGGCCTCACGAAATTTCATTAAAAATTGTTGACTTGTTTACTCAATGGTGTTTTTGACTTTTTAATAGCCAGGACCGGAAACTACTCAACATGCAAATTGAATCAATTAAGTGGGCAAATATTTGTAAACGCTGACCAAGACGATGGAAGCGTTTAAGTTTTATGCAGCTCGTTGCTCATAATTCCGGGGTACGTGCCTTCAAGGCCAATTAACTCCTAACGACCTCCACTATTTATGGGCCGTGCTCTTCCCGGAGAGAACCTTTTAGCCGTAGAAATGCCCGGGACGCACGCAAGGCGACGGCAAATCGGTTGCCGGAATAAACGTCGATTTATGTCCGGGTCAAGGAGAGCTTACATTGATATGGGTCCCACATGGGACCATGTTGAGACATTTTCTGTGGGGCTTATTGCCATGCCCACCGCCGGTTAAGTGTTTCAGCAAAATTTTTGTTTTAAGCTCTTCAATCAGTCACCGAATATGGGAGCCAATTTAAAACAAGTGGGAAAGCTACAGTCGAGTGTGACCGACTGTAAGATACCCGATACCCAAAGCATTGTAGGTGAAATTAAACAGCACATGAACATATAAAAAGGAAATGTTGACAGATAGAGACAAATATTGCTAGAAACATGCTGAGCAACACTCAAAAGAGACAAATGTTGCTAGGAACATGCTGGGCAACTCTCAAAAGCGACAAATGTTGCAATAAACATGCTGAGCAACACCCAACAAAGACAAATGTTGCTAGAAATATGTTGAGCAGCACGCACGTGCGCTCTCTCTCTCTCTCTCTCTCTCTCTCTCTCTCAGAAACTTTATCGTTAATAACTTCTATGTTTATCATCCGATTTTACTCAAATTTTCAGAATACGTCCACTATTGACTACTTATTAAGCCTATCTATTTACTTTACGCCAAAAATCACGCATATGGTTATATACCGTTTTTATCATTTTCGGGGGCGGAAGTGGGCGTGGCCAAATTTTAAAACAAACTTGATCTGCGTGCAACAGATTCCAATGTTGTCACCAAATTTGGTAACTCTAGCTCTTATAGTCTCTGAGATCTGTTGTTTCACACGGACAGACAGACGGACAGACGGACAGACGGACAGACGGACAGACGGACAGACGGACATGGCTAGATCGACTCGGCTAGTGACGCTGATCAAGAATATATATACTTTATAGGGTCGGAGATTTATCCTTCTGCCTGTTACATACATTCTCGGTTGGCACTAACTTATAATACCCTTGTACCCTATGGGTACCGGGTATAAAAATGTTTGTGCTCCGGTTGGGGACTTAAATCGAGTAATCCGGTTACATGTGCGGAAATATTTCCAATATTGGTGCAGCCAGGAAGTCGCAGTGTGACACCGCAAATGCGGATCGAATCAATTACCAAGGGGATGGAAGCAATCAACTTCATTAAAACGTTGAATTCTGTGACAATTTTTAATTTAAGAACTGTAGGGAAAGGTGAGTTGGGCAATAATTGGTATTTTTTTATAGGCAAGCGATAATGGAACTTTATAAAATTTGTATTGATATTATGCTTTTATATATAATATATTACATACTTATTTCTTTAATTCCCAAAGTTAGTAACTCATCCTGTACTTATTTTCTTTATCACTTTTTCTGTAGCTATTAAAGGAAGCCGCATTTCAAGCTGCTCAAGCCACTGAATTGGGTCCAATGACCACTTTAATAAGAGAGCGACTCAAGATAAGAGGAAAGGCCACAGACTGCAAGCAAGCCGATTTTTTCTTTTTGCATGCAAAATAGCTTAGCCGTATTCCAATATTTCCACACGCCACCCCTCTTCAGTGTTTTCCTTGACAACTTGTGGGTGTGAGGGGAATTGTGATGAATGTCGTTGACATCGATTCGAGGTTCTGTACTATATCTACTCGACGATAGACGGTGTGTGCCTCTGTCTATGCAGTGTTCAATGGCTCTCGACCGCAATTGGTTGAGCAGCCACCATCGAGGCTCTTTTGTATTCTCCGACACTTTTTTGCCCTCGACGATTTCGATGCTCACACGGTTCAGTGGTCAAAGGGAGCAGTCAACAGGTGCAAATCCTGTCCAGGTGGTTAAGGGTATCTGGAAGCCACTTTCTGCTGCTCTTTCATCCGATTCTAAAGTTAATTGTTGCGTTATGCTGTCAGGAAGCGTAGGTTTTTTTTTCAGAATTATGTCTTCAGTTGTTTATTATTTTATAGATATTTTTAAAGCCAAATAAATCTTTATTTCAGAAAAAGTGTTCTGCTACATTGACCACAACAAAACTGATTTGCAGCTTGAAACAAATAGCGGAAAAGCACCCAAGACGACGAATTGGAGTTTATAAGTTAGATGGCAATCTAAATTTTTAAGCAATTCCATGAATAACAAAATAGCAATCAACACATTGCACAAAGCGCAGACCGAGCCAAAACGGAAAAGTTCTCTATCAACCTCAAGCTCCTGGCGCGTACGACTATCTCGGTGTCTTGTCCCTCCGCGCTGTCTGCCTCAAACTTCTGCCGAAGAAACTCAATTTAAAGTTGAGTGTGTTTGTTGCTTCTGCCGGCATGACTGAATGACATATTGAATAACTGAGTGAGCTGTCTCACGAAGGCCCCGGCGAAAAGGGAAACTTTCAGAGCGAAAAACAGAAAGTAATTCGGTCTAACCAAGCGGCAATCCATTTTATTCAGACACCTCTGGGCCATTCCCCCACGGAATGGGATGGCCACATCCACATACCGTCGTGTTAAGTTCAGTTAATTAATGCGCCTCTGACCGGAAAAAACAATTCTGTAAATGGGTAAATTTAAATTTTTCACAGAGATATTAAGGCACTCAAAGTGGCTCTTGGGGCTTGGCAGTTTTGTGGTTTTGTTGGCTCTAGCAAATGGCTTGAATATATGGTTAACGCCCCTTAAAACTACAGACCCTTAGGAGGTGGATCCATTAAGTAGGATTGCTTTCTGGGCAAGATAATTCGGTAGTATAAAACTTGGATAATATTATTAGTTACCAGGTCTTTTCAGACAAGATAACAATTCTAAGGCTCCTGGTAAATATATAAATTACAGAAAAAGGTTCAAAAATATTTCTGGCTCAATGTCTTCACAGTAAATAAATGGCCATAGAGCCAATAATGAGGAAGCCAGCTTCAATTGTCACTGAGATTGTGTGGCCGAAATGGGAAATTCTTGGCAAATCCTAGCATGCATTTTAGTCCAAGCCATTTGCATTCCAAATCATGACAAAGCCATGTTTATATCTGGAAAGATATGAATATGTTGGCCAACTCACTTTATTTACACAATCGACTTTATGAAAATCAGATTCTCAAGCTACTATCATGCCTGTTTACTTGGGTAATTAGCTCTTAAAGCGTCTGTAATTGCTCAAACTTAATTCATGAACTGCATTTAAGTGTATTTCACAAACGAAAATTGAGAACATTTCGCAGATAATGTTCTTTGCGGGGAAAAGTTTACCATCAGATAGAGGGCTTTCTCATCAGACAAAGTGCATTCAGACAACTGCAGACATTTTGTGGCAAAGAGTTCAAGGGGGAAAAACTAGCAAACCACAAAGTAAGCCGCAAGAGTTCATTCTTTCCGCCGCTGTTCGTATTTTTATCATTTCATTTCAGTGCATATTTATTTTAATTTGAGCTTGCCAAGCGGCACAATGAAAATTTCCTTTTTTCTTCCTTCACTTTTTGCAAACTTTACAGAACGCCGCAAAGTATGCAACTGGCAACTCCGAATAGTTGCAAATTCTCTTCGCCAAAGTGGAAAAATCCTTCGGTGCGGAGTAGCCTTTTCAAGCGGCCCACAGTGGCTCGTTTTCTCAAAACACGTTGCTAAATTAATAACTTTTGATCTATTGTAGGTATCTACTTAATTTTTTTTTTATAATAATTAACAAATCTCCAAAATTTTTTAAGTAGTACGTTCTTTAGGTTACGCCCACCAAAAGAGGCGTAATTAATTCGACAACCTAAAACTTTTGATTTCTTACTAAAAAAATACATTTTTTTATAGGAATCAATGAATTTAAAAATTCAAAATGATTAAACATATTTTTAAATACTCATTCTGTAAGTAAATAAAAATGTTTAAGCAAAATAAAATAAAAAAAAAAAAATATTTTTTTTGCAACTCCGGTATTTCAACCCATACTTTTTCTGGCCTGCATTCTGCCATACTGGCCGACGACGTAGGGTCAGTTTGGCAGCATGAGTTGGTATGAAAAATTATCAATATCTCGAAATGCGCACAATTGTAGCATTGGTTTTTAGTTTGTTAGTTAAATATCTCCACTAAGTTTTAGTATTATCTAGAGCTCGGCGAAATATGGCATTTTTTTATTTTCCACTAAAAATTGAAAATAAGGAAAAATAGACTCTTTTAAAAATATAAAAAATAGAAGTTCAAACAAAATTTCAATTTTCTTTTTAATTCAGATTTAAAATTGGTTCCTTAAAACAGAAAAATATATTTTTTTCTTTGAGCTTAACTACTTTTTTAGAAAAATTAATTTAAATCTGTCGATTTAGCGAGTTTTTTTACCTTTTTGCAACTACAGAAAAATTGTTTAACTTTGAGCAGCGATTAAAAGTACTAAAAAAATTTTGTAAATTATAAAATTTTGTTTTTGAATAGCTTGATCAATTCCTAATTGAATGGTATCAAAACATTTGCTAAATTCAACAACCCGAAATCCGACTTTTGCAACGAGTTTTCGGAAAATGAGCCACTGTGCGGCCGAGGAACTCGAGTCGAAGTCTAATGAAAAGCGCCTTTCATGGTGGTTTTACTTACATCTTTTCTGAAGCTGATAAAAGTTATCTTCCTTGGTTGAAATATTTTCAAGGGGAAATACCAGAAAAAAAATATTATACAACATCAAAATTGGAAAACATTAATTTTAACATCAAACGACTTTCTATAATTTATTCCAGGACTCAGGTAAATATCTCTGGATTCAACCCGAAGCATCACAACTTTTACTTACATAATTATATTAAAGCTATAAGCTTCTCACTGCTCAACTACTAATTACTTCCATTCCTTATTTAGTCTCTAACAATCATTTCCGTGAAAGTGAGCAGCCGGAAATCCTGACTGGAAATATTCATACCGAACAGACAATTCAATTTGTCTTCGTGCGAAAATGCTAAAATAATTAAGGCGTGCTCCGAACGAATAATGAACTTGCGAAACACTTTTTTCCCCGCGTCCAAGTAAGACAGGGTGAAAACAGCATGAAATTATAAAACGCCAGACGAAAATGCAAAAAGTTGTTGCCATTTAAGGAAAACTTCCGACTTAAGAAGTTGTTCTTGAAAAGGGCGGGGGCAAAGTTTTTCAATAAGCGGTCATGCCAAAAACAAGCCAAGTGGATTCAGTCGAACGCACCATGAAAGGCGGAAAACTACACAATTGTGGTAAGCTAGAGTTGGGGAAGAAAAAACCAAATGCAGCTCGGGGGGCAAGTGTAAGCGCAAAAAATGGCTGCCAAGGCCACAGTACATTATAACTTAAGTCAATAAAAATAATTGAAAATCAACAGCAGCGGAACTTGGAGTAATGAACCCAACCATGTCGACGTCCTCTTCCGACGGCAAATGGCAGCCAACGCCAACGCCAATGCCTTTAACGCCGAACATCGAACGGAGTCCACAAAATCGAAATAAAATCGAAGCCACCGCAAACAACAAAAGGTATGAGCAAGGAGTTTATTGAGGGATTGACGACGGCACGCAATAAAAGCCGAGGCGAGGCATAAAAAACAACGGAAAAGCGGCAAGCAAACCAGGAAGTTGAGGCCTCCAGCTGTACGAAGGGTTTGACATAAATAAAACATCAGTTGACGTTGTCCGCTTTGCGGATAAAATAAAAATAAGTATTGTACAGACGATTGATGTTTCGACTCCTGATACTCAACGGGTTACGACTCGGAATTTGTATGTTTCTGACATTCGGGATACTTGCACATTGATTTGCTGAGCGGTGACAGGCACTATGAAAACAATAAGAGCTGTTCTACACAATGAACATCTATAGTTATTGTACATAAATTAAACAAATTTTTAAGGTCGAAGTGTCTTGTCTATAAATGTTGTCCCTCTCTTCAAAAGAATTTTTCTGTAAAAGTTTATCGAATTTGTATTCTACATAATAAACCGTGAAATCAAATTATAGTTTCTTCGGTAGACATTCATTGTCAGGAAGAATTTAACCAGAATGAACATGTAATGTAATTTATTGCGGAAAACAAAAAATATTTCAGCCACATCATCATAAATGTGGTAAATTAATAAAATGCATATAATTTTTATGCACAAAGCTGCTGTATGTACATAATTTCAATATACACCGCATAAAAAAATGAGCCCAACAAAAGCGGGATAATTTTTGTCCTCTTTTGTGTCTGCATAATGCAAAACCCATCAGAGGAAAGACTACACTTTCAGTTAATAAAAGCGCCGCACGGATATTTAATTTTCGTTATGCAGCGTTAACAAAGGCCGAGAAGGAGCGTTGGCCATCAGATGATTGGCATTGTTGTTAAGCGGTTCCATGAAAATATGGCTTTAATCGTTGAGGAGTGGGGCTCTAAAGCCAGCTCACTTGGGGTCGCTCGACCTGGTCAGGCTGTCATTTTTGGCTGATTGTGCACCTTTCAGCCATTGGGAGCAGATTCCTGCGATAGACGAGGCAACTTGTGGCAGAAAGTTTGCGACCACAGCCAAAGTGGATCCTTCAGCTCTTCAGTCCTTCTTCCTTTAACCTCTCTACCCTTCTGACTCCTGATACTCGACAAAGTTTGATTAAAAGGCTGCCAGCGGGAAAGCTCACGTTGCAATGGAACAGGATGTGCAGATTTGCAAACACGCTTTGAGACTAGTAGGAAATTGGGTTTATTTCGTACTGGTAGCTGCCTGAAAGGGCGCAGCGGTATATAGGGCTTTAATCTGGGTCAGAGAGATGAACTGAATTGATTTTTACTCCAAGTTAAATCATAAAAGTGTCGACTTAAGGAAATATATTAGAGTTTATTCATATTTACCTAAGCAGTGTGCTGTGTCCTTCAGTTATCTGAAACGAAAAAGTAATTAATAATTAATAATTATTTTTTTTATTTATTTATTTTCCCCAAGTGTCCTTTTGCAATTTAAAATGTCAGCCAATTTTCAGATCTTGCCGAAGATTGGTTTCCATTTCGCATCCTTTAATATTGACACCAATAAAACGGTGGACTCTTTTGTATTCCTTTGTTGACTTTGGTCTTTTTATTTATTCTCAAACTCAAAGGCAAAAGAATTTGGACCTCTCCATTTCAAATTAATTACAATTTAGAAGAATTTGACTTTTTTTATATTATTTAACATCAACTTACCACCCTCATTACTAACAAAAATGTAAAAGGGAATAATGGAAAGAAGGCATCAACGCCAAAGTGAACAGAATAAATTAGGCAGCAGGCACAAGAACAGTCCAATAAAAACATTCACTTTTGCATAATTATTCAAGCTCAAATTCATTAAGGCCTCAAGAGCCAGAGTGTTGAGCGGAAGACTGAAACTTTTGTCGTTATTTTCTTAAAGCTGAGTTCTTAATTTACGTAAACAGTTCAACAAAAAAACAATTTTAGTTTCTGAAATTTCAATTTTCACCTTCAAAACTTTAATTAATGCTCCTTTGCTAAGATACATATATCTTTAAGGAAAATGGGGCGTCAGAAGACCGGATTCTGCTTGTATTTTCTAAGGATGGAACACAAATCAGATCCCCCAAAACGGAAGCAATCTACACAATGATACTTTGTAAATTAACTGTTTTCCTCTTTCCCCGCTCAAGGGTTTCCTTCAACTTTCACTTGTATAGTAAAATATAAGAAGGTTTAAATTCGTTAAAGTCAAAGCGGCCAGTGTGTACCTTAGATTTGCTCATTTACATAGTGCTTTGCTTTAATTTTCCCAGCGCTCTTCCTGGCGTGCCACTTGATTTAGCTGTAAACTCTTCATTTGTCAACAATTTTTCATTTCTAATGAGCCACTTTCAGTGCCCACACGCAAATGGAGGAAGAATGCGATAAATGAATGTCAAATACTTTGTTTAAATGACGGACTGCTGGTGAACAACCGTGTTCACTACGGCATTAATGTTCGCAACTTAAGCTCGCATTTTTTCTTGTCCTTGTAAGTCCTAATAGATGGAAGGAAATGAGGTTGTCACCAAGTTAAATCGCTGCACAGGGAAATACCTTGTGGAAATTTATATCCTCGTTGTCTTCTTACGATTTATTATTAAAAGCAACACTGTCAAGTCTTAAATCTCCTAATTTAATTAATTTATCAAAGTATAGAAATACAATTCTCGGTTTAAGTTAAATAAATTCTCCGTCTGTATTAGTTTGCTTGAGACAAACAGAAGAGAGACGATGATTGAATGAAATACAACCATAAGAAGCTATCAATAACAGTCAAGCAAACAGTGGCAGGGATCAAACGAGGAATAAAAGGGTCTGAAATTGTCGATTTGGTCGCACTTGTTGTCATTGATTGGGTGCAAATCGATGACATTACATGGAAACTGGGTCGCCCAGCTTGTAATGAAGGGAGCTTGGACCACATTCTCAATATTCAATTACCAGTGTCCCGTTAAAGGTCCTTCCACCCGCACACAGAAGCCGTTAGCCAATTTCTACGCTAGACGGACAAAAAAGGAGGGAAGGGCTTCGCTGGGCAGTTGCCCCTGTCTGATTTTGGCCTCTTTGTTGTCGCTGGCACGCACAATTACGCGGGCAAAGGGCGCATCAGTACATCGGCGTATGAGAGAGAGGGCTAACAATGTATTCCGCTGGCAGCAAACAAACACCACTGCGTATACGTGATGTTTGCTTTTGGGCCAAGAGCTGGGGAATCGGAGGATTTGCAGATGAGAGCTTTATCGGCTGCAGGTCAGCCATGGAACGCCGGGGAATTTCATACTTCAAACTGATTTTTTTCCCCGTATGCACTGAGAGAAGAACATGATTGAAGCTAAATTAAAAATATGGAAACAGCCCTAAAAGCTCCATAATATCACCTCTTAAGCAATTTATAAGTCAAAAACCTCCCAGTAACAAGCAGGGAGAAAATGCACTAACTTGTTATCTTAACAGTGACCTTTCTACCTTTGTTTGTTTTCTCTGCGCATTACGATTATTTATTCAGGTACAAAGAAAAGTTCGTTGCCAGCTGAGCAACAATTTTAGCCCCTTTAGCTGAAATTTTTACAAAAGGGATAATATTGCAGTAAATCTGTAATTTTAAGGAGGAGGTTCTTTCTTTCTTTATTAAAAGAAAATTCAATAATTTTCTACATCAAGGGATCTAATATTTACAATGTTCAATAACCTAAAAAAAATGATTTTAGTTTTATCTCAAGTAAAGGCTAACCTAAACCTTATTCAATTTTAACATATTAACATCAAACCAAAGGTTCTCTGGCTTTCCCGGAAAAAAACGTTTGTCTGCTGCAGAGAGCAAAAAGGCAACCAGCCAAAGGGGTGAAGCCATAATCGATTAACCTCCAAGAACACGTACTTTATTGAATTCGATGACCGAAGGCAAAGTCTCTTGAGTTGGGAAGATAAAAGGGCAATGTGAAACTCAACAAAGTCAAAGACCATTTCCAAACCAAAGAGAAACCAGGGAAAAATATAGGAATCGTACTAGTAGGACTAATAACAGAAGAAAAATAAAGTGTAGAAGCCGCGAAAGTACAGGAAACGAAGAAGGTAAAATTGAATTGTATTGAATTTCCGATAAGTTAAAATAGAATAATTTTTCACATATATATCCCATAGGTTATATCATTAAGAGTCGAAACATGACAGAAATAAAATCACTACAATTTCCCCTCCTGCTTTTGGTCCACTCCAAGCTTCTCATGTCAATTGCATCATTAATAATAACAGTGCGCCATATGGCTCTGGCCGTTCTGATTCCGATTCCGACTTCTGATGGCCGCACATATCACGTACTATAATGCGTCTAACGAGCAAACAAGGATTCCAAGGATAACTTTGTGCCTTGTTTTGTTTTTATTTTTTGAGTAATGGCTCGCACTCCTAACGAGAGATTTACAGATAATAAACTACAAGAGCAGGAATGCGGAGTGGACTGACCACTACCGAGGTAGAGACTTGGATTTCTTACTCTCCATTACTCGCAAGAGTGTTGAAGTGAAGACGTGTTTTGCATTGCAAAATACCCGGAAAAGCATTGTGCCGGGAGCCTTTGATATTAGAGGTGTAAGTTTTTCACAATACCGGATACATTTACAAGCATATGGAGCCAAAGACAATACTCGGTTTATTTCAATGTGCCTTGGATGGCACTCTTCGCGGCTAGAAATTGTCCCTTTGGCAGCCAATAAGGCGTGCCCCGAGTGCGGTACCTTATAAAAGTTGTATCTGTGGGAAGCAGACACAAACTTTTATTACAATTCGTGATTGTTGCAACAGCTGGTGGAAGAGCCCCTCGCCGAGAGGTGGAGGTAACTGTGGTGAAAATAGCCGAGTCCGAGTGTAAAACGTGAACATTTTTCGACTGCCCTTCTTGGCTTGTGTAAACTTCAACGTCGGTTATAAAAATAGCTGTGGAATTTTTTCCGGCAAACAACCATTTTAATATTTAAAACATCATTCGCTGTTGAGCGGTAAAGCCAAGTTAACTGAATAATTTAGAAATCGACCGAAATAATAGAAACATCTTAACTATAGTGCAAGCTCCAAGGGACGGGAGGTTAAAAAAGAAGACACTTATATATATATATATATATGTTAGTAAATTAAGGTACAGCCAGAAATCACTTGCTTATTTTAACTTTCCACGAATTAAAGGCAATGCTTTGCAGGCGAGCACTTCCATCGACAGGAAAATTTCAGGTTTGTTGCGCATACGTCGCGTGTTCCCAAGGACAACATAAGCCGCCAACTCTGGCGTCTCATGCATGTTTTTCTTTGTGTGAAACCAATAGCCATAAATTTTCCTAGCCAAGCACGAAATTCGCATTTGCTTCCCTACACAACGAGAAAGAGAAGGCAAGCGGAAAAGGAACACGAAAGAAACCAAGCCACCACCGCATTTGACTGTTTGTTTGTTTTTGCTGGTTTTATGAAATTCAAATTTTATTACGGCCAAGATGAAAACTTGAATCGAGTTGCAGAATGAAATACAACAAAGCAAAATTATATGCATGAGTTTTTCCCCGGGAATATGGAAACAAGTTTACTGCTTAGCCGCCGGCCTTTTGGAACACGGGTTTCCGCAGATATATGGATTGGAGAGTGAAAAAGATGGGAAAACTTGAACTTGCAGATTGACAGCTCTCAATTTGATTAAGTTGAGAGCCACCTCGACTTAAAGTTCAAGTTAAAAGGAAAGGAAGTTCTTGTTTGAGCTAAAGATATTCCCGAATTATAAAATATAATAATGAACAAGGGGATATATATAAGCTAAGGCATAATAAAATGATAAAATTTACTATTTATTGCAAAGGTCTAAAATGTTAAAGGTAAATAAGACACATCTGCATGTATACTTCACAGCTCAATAATTGCCATTTACTGTGAAGTGGAAACAAGGTGGAAAATGGAAATAAAATCTGCTGGAAAATCTTCTTTAAGGCGGTTTAAATAATCCCTACCTAATAAAAGAAAAAAAGAGTCGTCCAGATGTGCGCCTTGAATTTGTCTCTTGTCTTTTGTTTAATATCGAAGGCAAATCAATATTGACAGTTGTACAAAATGTAAACGTTTTTATATTGTATTTATTGCATTAAAATGCAATTAAGAATTAAAGCAAATTGAGAATTAAAGCTCTGATTTTTTCCTATAAAGTTTTCTTTTATATTTAGCTTTATAAAATCATGACATTTTTTCATAAGCAGAGTGGGAAATCATAATCAATATTTGATTGTTGATATTTCAATATTTAATGAATTCCTGTCACGGACTGTCTGGATAGCCGAAGCAATTAATTTACATTTTTTACCACTCAAACAATTCACATACTTTTTGCTTCTTTTGCCTTTTATAAATGTTCTAAGGAGTTTTAGTAAAAGTGCATGCTGAGTCTGATGGAAATTGAATTCCAAACAATTACCGAAACATTTCTTGTTTTGCCAAATAGAGAGACTCAAAAACTGACATGCAAGCAGACATCCAAAAACAAACGAATTTTGAATGTGGGCTAAATACCCGACATACACCCAATTTTATAAATGTTTTGTGCTGTCATTTCAGTTTAACATTTCAACAAATTTGGTTTTTATGACAGCCAAATGTGTGTGTAATTATTCCTGTCGAATGTCGGAATGGACGCGACGGGACCTTGGCCAGACTTGGCAGGAAAATTGCCCGAAACAATTATTATGATGGTTGATAAGCCCCACGCACACTCCCACAGACACTCCCATGACCACACGTGCACTCAGTCGTGTGTAGTAAAAGTGCGGAGTTGGAATTTGGCTTTGGTACGTGACTGCTGGTAATTTTCGTGCACATTGCGTATACGTAATGTGACGCTGGTCCCAACTAAATGGCCCTGCCGCAACACTAACGCACGACATTTGCGAAGGCTTCAGCGCTCCTTCGGATTCCGTGCACAGTAAGAAATTATTTTACTTATTTTTACAAGGAATTATAATTATTTTGAAGGCCAAATGGGTCTAATGCGAACAAATGTCTAAATTAAATTTTGATTTTGATATAATTTTTGTTTAAAAACAAGTGAGAAAGCTACAGTCGAGTGTCACCGACTGTGAGATACCCGGTACCCAGTATTGTGCGTGAAATTAAATAACACACGGACATGGGAAAAACAAAAAGTTGACAAATGAAGACAAATGTTGCTAAAAACATGTTAAGCAACGTTCAAAAAAGACAAATTCTGCAGCTGAAAGCAGCTGCCTTACGAATTAATACTGCGCCCAAAAGCACGCAACACTTTTTTTCGCTACTGCCTTTGTGGCTCAGAAGAAGAAGAAGCATTGACAGAAAACTTTATTATTTAATAACTTCCATGTTTATCATCCGATTTTACTCAAATTTTCAGAAAACGTCCGCAAGTGCCTACTTATTTATTTTATCTATTCACTTTAAGCCAAAATTACGACTATAGCTTATATAAAGTTTTTACGCTTTTCGGGGCGAAAGTGGGCGTGGCCAAATTTTAAAACAAACTTGATCTGCGTGCAATAGATTCCAATGTTGTCACCAAATTTGGTAACTCTAGCTCTTATAGTCTCTGAGATCTGTTGTTTCACACGGACAGACGGACAGACGGACAGACGGACAGACGGACAGACGGACATGGCTAAATCGACTCGGCTGGTGATGCTGATCAAGAATATATATACTTTATGGGGTCGGAGATGCCTCCTTCTGCCTGTTACATACATTCTCGATTGGCACTAACTTATAATACCCTTGTACCCTATGGGTACCGGGTATAATAATATAATTTTTGTATGAAATGTATTAGTACTTTAATTCAATTTCTAATTACACAATAAACTGTCTTTCGAAATTTAATTTAATTTTACAAAAAACTTTTTATTATAAACACAAATTAGAAACTAGAATTAAAACATGTGGACAATAAAACTTTTTCTCCTTAAATATACCCATTTATTTCTCATAGATACTGTATGATGAATATTTAAGAATAATGGTTAGTCTTACAAGTCACTTTTTTTGTAATTTTTTCCAAGTGTGGATTTTTCGTACGTTCCCTTCGTTCTTATCCCTCTCATTGTCGCCTTTGCCCTCGTTATTTCGCCATTTATGCGACTACCTTTCCATCCCGCCTGCCTTCACTGGTACGATAATGTTGCCTGCTTTTCCAGGCTATTTTGTTGAGTCTGTTGGGTTATTTTTTTATTGTTTTATTTTTATTGTTTATTGCCGCTTTACTTCTTTTTTCCGTGTGCGCTCATGCACTTTCCTTTATTTTCGACATAAATTGCATTGCCAAAGGTAAACAAAACATGAGAAATTCACTTATGAATTGCCAGCTAATATATCTAAAGGGGGCCAAGGAAAGTTTACTTATTGGCTGGATGAGAAATCCCAACGAACTTGGCTTAATTGATAAACGGAAAAGTTTGCAAACAAAATTACTCGCCATAACCAGTAAATATTGGGATGAAAGCTAGAAACTTCTCCTGCAAGCATTAGGTAATTGGTTGCTTCAGCTGGATGGATAGTTTTGGGAATTTTCTAGCGTAGCCAAGCTTAAGCTAATTGAATAATTCTCAGCACGTTCCAAATCACGTTCTGTCTAATATAATTACACGGAAATCTGCGCCATTGAGATATTTTTGTGCGCAGCGTTTCATCAAATTCCAAGCATCTTAAGTACTCACTTCAATCTTTCGTTTTTGGTGATTAAATCGTATAATTGATGGGCGTGCTTTTTTTGGCGTCAGCTGGTTCTTTTCAGATGATGGCAATAATAAACGCTCGAATCCACTCCACTTTTCAGACAGGACTTTAATTGAAATCACCCGAAGCTGCAGGTAACGAAAAAAACTGTTGATTATAATTGGAAAGCGGGCACTTGACTTCGTTATACTCTGAGTATCTCATTAAAATTTTTTCTCGTTTTAAATTTGTTGAGTTTGGAAATGATTCTGATCACGAAACTGGGTAAAAATATGTTTACCAAAATATTTCCGCTAATTCAAAAGATTTAATATAAGGTTCTTTTACAAATTTGAACACAGAGCATGTTATTTTATTACATTTCTTTTACTTTACTTTAATTAAGTAAAACAATAAATATAATATTATATACGGAAAATAATTTCCTTAAGTCCCTGCGGTTTTTCAAGATTTTTATTCAACTGAAATTCTCATTGTTTTAATTATTTACGCTCCGTGGAACCTAAGTAATTATGAAAATGTATGCTCTGTTTTTTTGTTCGCACTGCCAAGCACCAGGGAAACACGCAAATGCACTCACACACACTTAATTTCATTACTTTCGGTTTCTTTTATTTTTACGAACATTTATTACCACGTCGCTGCTTATTGTAGTTGTAATTGTAATGGCGATTGTTGGCCGCTTTTGTTTCTTTTCTTGTTTTGTTCACACCCACGTGTCGCCGCGTTCAAGCCCGTTACGTAGTTTAACATATATCCAATTTAGTTATATCCTGTTCCGATGCCTCACGTTACGTTGCGGTGCCGACGAAAGCCGCATGAGAACTAAGTTCTCGTCGGACGGAGTGCGCCGACTGCGACGTTGACGGCGACAGCTACGCCGGCTGCGCTGCCGAATAAGTCGGACAATCGCGGAGTCTGCGCAGGAAGTACGCCGTGAAAATGAAAACAAACTTAACCCGTACACAGGGGCGTGTGCCTTAAAGAAGGCTCTTTATTAGTGGAGAGTTTAAAAAGGAACAGACGCAGCTCTAAGTCAGCTTTAAGTCATCATTTTTAATCTAAGAAAAAATTTGTTTTATGGAAATCGAGGAAAAAAGCTTTAGTCAACTGCGAAATACCCGGTCTAACCCAACCTAACCTCTATGAGTACCATTGCTCCGATCCACACAGCGCAATTTAAGAAAAGGAATATTTTTCAGAATACTAAACTTAAATTCCCACATAGACGATAAACAAATTTGGCCAAATATTATCTCAGGTACTAGCGGATATCGCACGGCCGCAACAAAATGTTCAATTTATCGGACTACATTTTCGAACTTAATTGAGTGCACTGTTTATATTTTTAATTTTCGTGCATTGTTTAGCCTGGAATTCGTTGGCTTTGTTTTCGCTCTTCTATTTTTAAATTTTGCTGTTTACATTGTGGTGAGGAAGAGCCAGAAAATAGTTTCATTGGAAAAAATGTTTTGAAAGAAATAGAAAAACCCAAACTCAGCCTTTTGATTTTTTTTTTCATTTAATGCTTAAAGAAAAAATTGGCATTGACTAGGTTATATAGTAACTTTGAGAGTTTTATATTCATTCAATGAACTACACACCCTTAATTTATACATTTTAGCTCTTTGCTCTTTTTACCTCAATGGTATTTTTTAAATTTAGATTTTATTCTTGTTACATTTAATTTTGCGACTTTATTTATAGTATATAAACTAAACAAGGCTTGCGGGCACATCTGCTCATTTATTATTGTCCCCTTCTGAATAATTTATCTGTGGAATACCCACTGTCCCGACTAGTTATACTCCTTTGCAGGAGAAAATCAGTTTTAATTATTAAATTGGCTTGACTTCATTAAGATGGCAAACAACTAAAATGTATCTATCTGTTTTTATGACTGCTAATGGGGTTCTTTTGGCCAGCCCTTGCTAAGTTATGACACTGTTAATCTTTCATGAAATTCTTTAGTTATTATTTTGTTTTTGAATTTTTTAAATCTGTATTTGCGGATAAATTTAATTTGTGATTTTTATCAATAAAATTGCCTGTAGTTTATTTGACCCACTACCTTGTGGCTGGCCTGGCCAACGAGTTCATTTAATAAGACTCTACTTGAGAGCAAACACAAAAAGAGTCCTTTTGTGGGAACTTTACAACAGTGTGAAGTGGTCTAGCGGTCTGCCAGGATCATTAATTTTACTCAACCGGAGATGAATAATGAGTGGGGCTTTCAGGGAGCAACTCACACATGAAAAAGAAAACTTGTACGTGGTCAAGTCAGAAATCTGCATTTAAAGCCGCAACAAGCTTTTCCTGCCAACACACACTCACAAGGATGGAAATGTGGCAGGACACTTTGAGTTGCCTGTGTTGTCCCTGTCGCCTTTGCCTGATTGCTGCCTTCTGGCTGGTGCTGCATTTTCTTCTTATTTTCGACGCTGCAGCCGAAATAAAAACAGAGAGGAAACTCGAGCAAACTGTTAGAATTTTTCATTTCAGCTTGTCTGGGTGACTTTCCCCCTCTCACTCTCTCTGTCTCTGTGGGTCTCGGCAGCTGTCTCTTTCGCCCCTGGGCAATTACAAAAGTTGGCAAATTGTTGCTGCGCTGTTGTTATTTGTTTTTGTCTCTGGGTGCATTTTATATATTTTTTGCTCCTGTTCCCCATATTGGCTTCCGTTTTTAACTTCAACTTTTCACGGCAAACTTGGAGTTGCACCACAGAGTTTATGTCATACTAATTTTTGGGGAAATCGTGTGTTTTTTATGAAAGTTTAATAGGACCTGACCAAAACATAAATTAACCTACTTAGGAAGGTATTTAAATTGAATTTGGACAGCATTTTTAGAAGCTATTTACTTTATTTCAATCATACTTATAAGAGGTTTTTGCCAAATTAATACTTACTTAAAATAATAAAATGAAAACTGAACTCGTACCTTTTCTTTACAGGTACTTAAAAAGTTATCCCAATGGTGGAAATTGCATTAAAGTTTAACGCCAGCGTGTTCGCCCTAAAATTGGCTGAACATGCAATAATACCAACCGCAATACTTCCCCTTCCTGATTCTTTCACACTGGCATTCACACATCCTGTGGCAGCGGTTGGATAATGTTAAAGCCGCGTTGGTGGCCCAGTTCAACGTGTGGGAAATGAACGTGCATAGTCGTATGCTAAACCTTTCATTTGATAAACTCTGCATAACATTTCAGTATTAGGAAGAAAATGTACGCAAGAGAAATAAAAGGATTTACAAAATAGGGGATATAAATATCAGCAATCCCTGAAGAGAATATTTTCTGCATTATCTTAAAATGCTTTTAGATAACATAAGACAGACGCTTAGACAGGTAAAAGGGAAGGAAGCATACGTTAAATACAGGTCTCTTGGTCTCTTGGTATTTTTTTTCAGCCATTTCCACGACATTGGACGGACTGCACTTGGTTTGATGAGTAATCCCTGGCAGTCTGCAACCAACATTTATTCCCTGCCGTCTGCCATTTTCCGGGGACGAGGCCAAGTCTGCCGCAACGAAAATACCGTAAAGCATAATGCGCACTGACATATATTTTTTTCATTTCTTCTGATTTTCCCCAGTCGCTGTACAACCAATTCTTGAAATAATAAAGAGAAATTATTGGCGCACTGCGCCTTTGGAGAGTGAATGTCCTCGTAAAGTGGCGCTGCGATATAAATTTTCATTAAATTCCCTTAACGTATGAGCTCAAAAATACACAAAACAAAAAGTAAAATAAAATCTATTGATATAACTCAGCTAATAGGATTATATACAGTGATCTATCTTTAAATAAAAGTGATCATAAAAGCATTGAAAACATTTATAAATATATAGCAATGCTAGCCAATCAAATAACATTTAAATAATGATATTAAGAATGATCTGTAATCAATCCTATATTTTTTCCAGTGTTCCATAAAACCCCATAAAAACATGCTATATGTTGCTTTTAAACGTAACCACAGAAACTTGTTTAGACAATAACGCCCTCGTTTCGTTGAGCACTTCACTTGAACGTGTTGCGATTAACATAATTAGATGAGCTCACTCAGCCTCGAAAAATTCAAAACTGAAATCCTGTCAGGTAAGCTGGCAGGAAGCGTGTGCCAGGGATTTACACAATCCTTAAATATTTGCACAGTGAAAACGACGCCCACAGCCATCAGGAATTCCTACTTCCGTAACCCTTGAAAAATCCCACAGGTGACAGGAGACAAACTTTGTCTTAGCAGCCGCCACACATCAGGATTAAACATTAGCATCAACTTTCGGTGTTGGGTTTCCCTCTGGGCACTTAAACACCTACTTAAGTGCTTAGGCAGAATTTTCACAGAATCTGTGTAAAATTTTAATTTCCCCGCGTACACGCACGAAGTTTTCAACCCGGTATTTTAATGGGCATGTGGTGGGTAGAAACAAACTTGATTGCTTTGTTCTTTGGTCCATTTTAAGTGGCTGACTTTTAATGAAATTGTTATTCCATCGTTTGAATTCCACTGATTTCATAAATATAAGCTAAATATAGACTTCCAATTTAATTTTGCATATTAAAAAGTATTTGTTTTCCATGGGCATTTCATTAGCATTGTTTTTGCCGATATCTAACTAGCAGTTATTTTGAAATCATATCAATTGATGCGTATAATTAAACTGTGATTGCAAAAAAAGTAGCTTAATTTAAACAAAACTAACACTTGACAAGTTTTTAGACCGACATGGTGACAGTAAAAATACGTTAATAATCTCCCAATAATATTGACTGTTCAATGCCTTATTTATTTTATAACAAGTAGTACTTTTAATTAGATTATTATCATTAAATACAACATTTAAATCAATTTAAGCTTGAAGGGATTTATTTTTGTAGCAAAACTGAAACTGACGATGTCTTTCCAAGATAATTCCCTTGCACGTAATTATTTTTAATGTTTGTGTCGGATAAAACGTTTAGGACGACACAACAGTCATAATTACTAGAAATACTGTCCTATTATCACATTTTCCACATTGTCAAACACGTTGACAACACTTCCACCACTGATTATTAAAATCCGGAAAGCACAAAAACGGAAACAGAAATTTTTCTCCCACTAACAAGTAAAGTGACAGTCGCTAAATAATGGAAAAGCGGTCGCCAAAAAGAGGACATCTAATATGGCTGAAGGACCTTGTTTTCGTTTTACCTTCACTGGAAGTTGAAGAAATAAACACCAAAGGAGTCTTATTTATATAAGTTGAGTTTAATTAAAATATAGCAGAGCTCTTAATAAAAGGTTCTTAGCTTTATATAATCGTAAATTTATTATGTCTGCTAAACTTTCCAATAGAACCCCAATTATATCCAGATAATGTTCAAACTCATTCTTAGTGCATAAATTTAAGTCCTGTTCATAAATTTAAAGCCCGTCTCGCCTAGTTCCTAGTTTCCCAAATTTCCCCCGGGCTTCGGGTTGTGTAAAATGTAAAATTTACAAAACTTACATAATTTGACATTTTTTTTTTTTTACATTACCAAAATGGATCGATTTTCTATGATCCAATTTCTGACTGCAAGGGTATACAAACTTCGGTTTACCGAAGTTAGCTTTCTTTCTCGTTTAATAACAATCATGATGGCTTACCCTTATTTATCATATTTATAGTTATTATTTTCATACCAAACCATTATTTAATGCATTCTATATAAGCATATTGATTTAATTACTTTGGGAACAAAGTTAGTAACCTTTCCAGGAATTTATATGAATTCCAGCTACCATTGCCACATTTAACTTCCTGGGAGAAATATGCATGACATGCAAATTAAAAGCAAATAGATGTGGGCATTGTGAGCTATTTGCATGTGCAACTGTTGAATTCTAATATTCACTCCACTCTGCAATTCATACATTTCAGCGAGTTGGGAGTTTATGGCCAGCGTGGTATGCCTTTTTATGCGACCATTGCCTGGGGTGACGTTTCCACTGACCACAAGTAAACGGGCGAGGGTTTAGTAGCAGAGAATTGCCCCAACAATTATTAAAATGGCTGACAAGCGTCGCCCATATGCACACACAGAAGAATACGTAAGCGCAGGAGAGCGAGTACGTACGCTGAAATGAGGAGGGTTGAATTTACTTTTGCTACGTGACTATTCGTAATTTTTTGTGTGCACGCTGCGTATACGTAATGCGAGGCGGACTAACCCATGGCATTTGAAACTGCCTTGGCCCGTCGGAGTTCCGTCCTCGCTCCGCAGGACTCAGCCTTTCCCCTCGCCCTGGCTTTCCCCTTCATTGTCATATCTTGTATGCTAATGTCCCCCGTCTGTTCTTGGCTTTCTTCTTTCTCATTCTCGTATTCATTATTATGCTTTTTATTATTTCTTTGTTTTTGCGCCCCATGCACATTCCTTATTCCCATTACGAAGTACATCTGGTCTCACACAGAACACATCTAGATGAATTAGCCGAGAAAAGTTATATGTGATAAGCCTGAATGGTTAAGCAGAAGAGTTGGGGAGGGATTACTGTTAATGCTTAAACACAAATTTTACCTCAACCAATATTCGCAAAAAAATAAAATCAAGACTTCTTTTCATTCCACATTGAGGGCACATAAGTTAATCTTTCTAGTATTCCAAGTGTATTTTAGGTTTCGTCATCGTGATGTTTCCCTTCGATATCTGTTGTTGTGGTTCAGGTGATAAATTGGCATTATTGATCTATATCAGATTGAATATGAAAACCTTTCACAGCAATCACAAATCCAATTGTACCATGACTTTATGCTTTTCGTCAGAGCTCCTTTCTGGCTTTGCTCCTTGAAGGCGATGAATGGCAGGATTGAAGCTTTTCAGTTTGACAGGCGGCTTTTGATATTGGCTCAGGTTTTTATATTGGTTTAGGTGCGGCTTCTGCGAAAAAGACTTTTCAATATGTTTGCCCTCACAACAGGTAAGTAAAAAGACATCTGTGGGAAGGAGAAGGTGGGGAGTAAAATATTAAAAACCCTTGAAATTGTTGAGCATATTAATAAAGAGCAACATTTTCTGTGAGCTTTAATGTAAAATAACATTAAAAATATTGTTTTGAGCTTAAATATATTAATCCTATATTTTACATTGTAAATACCTTAACAAAACTGTTTGAAATTCTGCTACTATTATGCTTCCATACGCTTAAATTGAAATAAAGTAGATAAAGAACAGCTCACAAATCGTATAAAGACACAAATAAAAGCAAACGTAAAGGGCGAGCAAGAAAACTCGAGTGCATGATGTTCGCCGATAAGCAACGAATGCATTTCGCAAACAGACTTGAGGAGCAAATGGCGTGCAAAATTGCAAGTATACCTTCGGAATGACGCGCCGAAGTAAATCTAATTTGGCAAATCTGTTGCATGCGCCATATATTTTGTATGCACTCGAGTGTGTAGATAAATCGTAGCTCATGCCTTTGTGTGAGTGTATTTTTTGTGCAAGAATTGCAATTGTTGGCAACTGAATACCTTTGCGTGGCTTTATTGGCAGCACTTTGCCAAGCAATTCCGTTGGACAATCGCCAGAATGCTCAGCACATGATGTCAAAGCCCCCGGCTGATGGAGTCCTCCTCTCCGCCTTCTTGGCACTGCCACTTCCGGTTGTCCCGGAATCGCTCATACGCAGGACCCGTGGGCCAGCAAGTCTATCTGTTTGTTTGGCCGTCGGTCCATTTAGCCAGTTGTCAGCTTTTCCCGGCTGCCTCCGCTGCAATTTTCCCATCCGCCAGACTCGTCTCCCATTTCCGTGATGCGCTTTTCGCCCACGTAATTGTGCGTGCCAACGACAACGGCTAAAACCGGCTCTAAGTCGGCCTAAAAGTGCCACTGAATACAGACCTCCGGCTGGCCCATTCGGACACTTCCTCCATCATTTAATTGGCTGTTGGCCGTGCGAAGAGCCTGGGGCGAAATGGACATTCAAATGGCCCATGGGACTTTAAAGGTTTTGTGCGGAGAGCCAAACGAATTTTAAAAACTGGTTAGAATTTGGTTAAATGAGAAATACTTTTAAATCGGAGGTATTCTGTAGATTCATTTAAAAAAATATATTCTTATAATTTTTTTTTTAAATCCTTCATTCATTATATTATTTTTTTTTTTGTAAATTGACGAAAGGCGAACACTTAATGGCTTTTCAAAAAAAAAACAAAGTCAACAGATTTTAACATTTGTCCGTGTTCTCAATCAATATCAAGATTCATCGTACATCCCACACAGAAACCCACTTGATTGGTTTTCACTACAGCCATTGGATCCGAAAAAAAGGGGAAAAAACTACTCTCAGTGGCACCGACTGCCAATCTCTCCGCACGTCCTGGCCATAAAGTGCAGCAGCTCTCACCAAGCCAATTTCAGGGTGTTTATAATTAAAAGTCGCCAACAGTGCATAAAAGTAACGAAAGGAGTTCAAAGGGATAAGCGGAAAATTTTGTTAAAGAAGAAAATCTCCTTAAATATATAAAGAACTCATCTCCGCCTCTGAAATAAATACTAATTTGGTGAATAATTTCCAATTTAAAAATCCCTGAAGCCTTTCACCAACTTTCTACATGTCGATAGTCTGTTTCAAGACATAGTCCGAATATTAACTCAGCCCATAATTAGCTAATTGACTAAACGGTTTGGAATCCACTGCAAATCACATACAAATTCTGACTGATGTTGGCATTTATTATTAACCTGTTATTATAACTGCCGGCTAAGACCCTAAATGATGCCAGATGAATTCCAGAATCCCATTATTTAATCGAGTTAATAAGCTCCGCCATTAAAGGCAGAGCGAATATGATGCGCGTGTGGGAATTCGGGTGATGTGAGTACTTGGGATTTGTGAACTGTACGAGGAAAAGGAGAGTCTCGTGGGACTTGTCGACTTAGCTCAGCTCAACGTCAATAATATAAATATACTCGCAAAGGATAACACAATTTATGGGATTTGATTTATGGCCTGAGCTTACAGACCCCATCACGTGTTATTTTAAAAGCCAATTTCGGGCTTAGCCATAAAATGGAAAACCTGATTCACGTACTTGACATTACAGTCGGTTCCGTTTTATCAAACGAAAATACTCTTTCAATCAATAGACCGCCACGCCCTTGAATAATGTATTTCATAACATGACACTTGGCGTTTATTAAAGGCTTAATGTGAGAAGTAATTTATTTATTAATTTATTAATTGTTGTACGTATCCATTTTGACTCTGAATAAAATTTAATTGTTATTTGGTGGAACTCCCGCTCCTCCAGACAGCATCAGAAGGCTCTTAGTCGTTACCATGCTGAGCACTTTCTCATTACTTGGCGTTCTGTGGCATGCCGCATTGCATCCGCAACTCCATTTGAAAAGTTTCGCCGCGCTTTTTGTGGCAATTTAATTATCACAACATGAACATCAAGAGTGCTTTCCGAGGCTGCTGGTGCTGCAAATGTAATTTCCGTGCTAAATATTTGCACGCAGCAGCAAAAAACTTTCCTCCAGCTTCTTCGCATATTTTGCTCAGCTTCTTACTTTATTTTATCAGCAGCACAGGGTATAATGGCCGAAGTGTTTACTTGAGTAGGTGCAACATTTGACACACTATGCTTTTAAGTTAATGTAGTTGAGGCTTATGACTTACTGAAATGATTAAATATCTACTTGATTAGATTTGGCATTTATATTCCTGACAAAAGCAGAAATGATTACAAATCTTACAAATTCCCAAATAGCTGGCAAATTTCAATCCGCATTGAATTGGCTTTCAGTTCTTTAATTTCTTGCCGCATATTCATCTATTACCAAATTGGACACTAAGCAGACGGAGGTGCTGCCAGGCACATCCTTTAGAAATCCTTTGGCTTCATTTCGCTGGCTGTGAGCCAAACAGCGGAAACGGCATTCAATTTCACTGCTGGCGGAAACGGAAGTGGATGCCATCTTCATCTCCAGCACATTGATGCTCACCTTTTGTTCAGTCTGTTTGCCAGCCATCAATATGCAGTATTGTCCCATTATATTTACAAAATGTATATATATATGTCGTATATATATGTATAAATATATATAAATATCCTTTAAGTCCCGGCAGCAGTCGAAGCGGTAGCCATTGTCCTTGCATAACGGCCATCGATGTGCAGTTGAAGCGGCTTCTGTGGCTTTCGCTCTTTTGCCAGTACTTACTTAATTCTGAGGCTTTGTTGTGGCTTTCGCATCCGGCCACAATAGAATCAGTCAAGGAGGAAACAAGGCGGGTAGTTGGCCAACTTCCCCTTCCACGTACCAGGTCAAAACTTTTGCCTCAAAACCAAAGTTGGATAATGAAGAGCAATGTTTATTTACAACTGTCAGCGGGTTATATTGTTATTTGACAGAATGGTAAAGAAGTTGACAAAAAATGTAAAATGTACCTGAATTCCTTGTCGCTTTTATACAAAAGCGAACTAGTTTCAATGGCAATATATTTTTAGATTTAACTACAAAAAACGAGATATACACACACTGCATATAAAATCAATGGGGCAAAAAAAAAGAAGAACTTTCCCTAGGACAGCATTTAAATTTCATGCTGCCCGATACTTATTATTTTCTTAGTTCCAGGGTACGTGCCTTCAAGGCCAATTAGATTCTAATGACCCCCACTATTTATGGGCCTTGCTCTGCTATTTTTCTGGCGACCTTTTTTTCTGAACTTTCTCGAAATGTAAGAGACACACGCAACGCAATGGTGACCGGAATGGGCATCGATTTATGTCCTTAGGCGGGAGGGATACGTTCCCAGAAGTGGCGACATTTGTAGTGGGGCTTATTGCCATGCTCACCGTCAGTTAAGCATTTAAGCCATTTTCCTGCGGCTGCCGGAACGGTTTAAGCTTTTCAATCGATGCGGCACTTGAAAGCCAAGTCACTTAATCTTTATAATCCCGGCACACGCCAGTATCCACATATCGGTTAAAATATATATAAAATTCATGCTGCCACGCTGGCTGACCATGACAACTGCAAAGCGGATTGAATGTCCGGAGGAGGGATAAAATCGGCTTTATAAATAAATGTATAATTAAAAAAGGAAGATACTTTTAGTGAATGAAATAATTCAAAGAGTTTGTTTTCCGTGATTTAAATGTCCTCGTGCATTGACCTCCAGAAATCAAACATTATTCAAAGCATTCCCAATTTTGTTTTGGCTCTTTGAGTAGATACATTAAACTGCCAAATTTATTTAGTCATCCTAATTTGTTTTTACCAAATTAATGGACTTTTCTTATCGTAGCTTCCAATGTTTCTTCAACCCAGACTTATTCAATGAGGTTTACAGCTAATTGACAAAGATTATAAAAGCTTCTGAGGAAACGGGGGCTTTGTGGTCTCTGGAAGTTTCTTTGTAATTAACTTAATTGTATTTGTGTCTTTGTTCATAAGAGCCTTTGTTCATTAACATAAGCCCGTGAGAGCAACAGGGCGGTTGATTAATTTTAGGGTGTTTCAAGTCAAAAAGCAAAAGCTTACAAAGTAAAAACTGCTCCTGGAATAAAATATATAAGATGAAGCCAAAGATTATTTAATTATTATTCTTTAAAAATTTAATTTTAGCTAAATTTAATTTGTCTTAAAGCACTAATGTTGAAATAATCAAGTCGTTCGGCCAACAAATAATGAACTTGCCCAACTTTTTACCTAAGAAATTGTGCTGTCGTAAATGCGATGAAATATTAAAATGCTGTTGAAAATTCAAAAAGTTGTTGCCTTTAAGTAAAGCTTCCGTCCTGAGACGTTTCAAGTATCTTTGCGAAGAGAAAGTTTTTCAATAAGCAGCAATGTCAAAAACAAGCCACCGCGAATCTAGTGAAAGGAAAGCGCTTGTAAAGGAAAGTGGAGAGAAAGCAGCAATCTGAAGCTGTAAATATATGTATGAAAATCTGAGCGAGTGAGGAAATTCGATGTCAATGCCACAAACCATTATAATTTACGAGAAGGTGATGCAAATAATAATCACGATATGTTTGCAAAGAAATGAACCCATCGTTTCAAGAGCATATATTTGTATCGGTTTTAAAACAGAAAGTGGAAACAAAATCCAAGCAACACTAAAAAAAAGATTATCCTTTAAGAACTGATAGAGTTGTTTCGAAAACATATTAAAAACATCAAAATTTTTAGATATTGGAGAAGTAATTCTAGTATTATACAAAAAATTAAAATACAGTCTTAAATTTAATATTTGTAGGAAATTCAAATGATTCATAATAATACCTCAAATTTATTTCGGTGCACAATAAACAAAGGTAAAGTCACAGAGCTTATTGAAGAACTGAAGGAACGCAATAAAACCGAAACGGCACATAAAATGCCAGAGAGAGGGATATACAAATAAAAACAAAACAACGAAACGGAAATTTTGGTGACGGAAACACCGGATATGCGAAAGGTTTGAAATAAATAATATATCGAGGCATCTGTCAACAGGGCGGGACCGCTCTGCCTGTGAAATAAAAACAAATATTGCATAATCGATTGCTGTTTTGATGTTTGAACTTTACCCCCAAAGGGGTTACGCATCTGATTTTGTATTTCTCGTATATCAAAGAATTTACTGATTTGATGTCTTTTAATCAGCGGTGACAGTCAAGGTGTCACATATCGCGGAATGTGACAAAAAATTTACATTACTTTAGTCCTTTTATGTCCTTTGTAAAGAGTCCTTTATAAAGCCCGCAATTTATTACTTGTTAAGAGAAGTACAAATGCCATTTTTGTCGCTTTTCTTTCCCCGGGTTATTTTTCTAGCACTTTGGCATCTTTAAGGACGAGGTCGTTAAACTTTTACATATTTCGGGCTGCCAACCACTTGAGTCTCGTTTTTGCGACCACAAAAAGTGAAGAGCGTAAATTTTCACAGCTCAGCTACTTTGCGAGCGTGTCTGAAGGGTTTTTACTCTTTTAAATTAAATTTGTGTTTGGATTCACTTTTAATTTATTCTTTTAGCATTTATGTAATTTAGCCTGTTTGTTTGCGGTTACAATAAAAATTTTTCAACCGCATAATCAAATATGCGGCAGATTAATCAATTTCATATAATTTCAATTTACAATGCTTTTGTGGTTAGCCATAAAAGTGTTCAAAAATGCTGAGCTCAACAAAAGCGGCATGATTTTTTGCTTCCTTTGTGTCGGTGTATGCATAATGTATAAACACATTTTAGTTAATAAAAGCCACCACATCACGGACACAAAATTCATTTCATTTAACCATGAATAAAGTGAATAAAAGCTCCCGAAAGTGGGGTGACTGGCGCTGATGATTGACATTGTTATTAGGGACTTGCGCCTCAGGAGAAGCGCAGCTCCAAGGCGATGACTTTAATCGTTAAAGAGGCACACAGAAAATAAGAAAACAATGTATTATTTTAAATCCAGAAAGTCATTAGGATTGCCTTTAACTCTTTGGTAAATTTAGTTAATTTTACATTAATTTGTATATCGAAGTTTATATTGTTTAAAGAGACACAATTTTTTGTTCAGTGTCAGAATGTTGCTGCTGTCATCTTTAGCCGACTATGCACCTTTCAGCCATTGAGCAGAAATCTCTCGGGTCTTCGACTTGTGGTTGAAAGTTTGCGACCACAGCTAAGGCATGGCCTGCGTGACTTCGCCCAAGTCTCCATTTCGTCCTGGCCGTCAATTCTTGTTCGCCGGCACTCGACAAAGTCTGATTAAAAGGCCGCCAACTGAGCAGCTCGTGTTGCAGCGCAGGTCGATGGGCAAATATGGTTTGGCTTTTGAGGCGGACGGGAAATTGGGTTTATTTCGAACACGTAGCCGGATGAGGGAATTCGCTATTTGAGTGCAAAGCCTGATCTATGTAGCTGCAGGTGAATGGAATGCAAATGCGTTGGGCACGAGGCTTTGAAAGCCTGTATGGGATTTTTTTCGAGTCAATAGCTACATGTCTAGGTGCTTAGTTCAATTTAAACGAGTAAAGTGGTAAACTAATGGATTTTTTCATTTGCTTTAACTGGACATATAACTAAATATATACAGACAAAATAGTTTACTAGTATTTGTTTAATATTTCTTGTATTGAAACCGTGAAATGCAACCAAATTGAGTTTTCGGCTCCACTAAACTAACATGCATATTAAGTCAGACAGCAGTTTAAGGCCGGAGTTCAGAATTCTGTCAGAATTTCGGTAACCATTTCTGGAAACCTGATAAAACGCCGAGTAGGTCGAGTGGAAAAGCGAGCAAGGCAAACCAAATCAACCCAGAATTCATAAAGCAAGCCCTGGCTGACCGTAAAAACTTTCGGCTCAGGCTGAGGCCAAAGCAAAACAAAACTGTGGCAAAACATAAAACTCAGCAAGAGGCATAAACAAACAGAGCGCAAAGCATAAACGAACAACGAACCATTTTCCAACTTTTGTAATCGAGACCCCTTGATGGTGACAGGACGAAGGCTTACTGGGGGCTGCTGCACCCACCAGTTTGGGAAACAAGTACAGCGAAAATATAAATATTTTACTTGCAGTTCCTTTGAGCAAACACCAGCAAACTACGGCAAACAAGCCGAACAACAAGCAACAGCTGCCAAAATAGTGAACAATCAAGCCCAGAGCATGGCCAGCAAAATATCCTGTACGAGTATCCTGTGAAACTGCTTCCCAAACACTTTCATCATCCCCTTGGACAGTCGGGAAAGGAGACTTTTGACTCAACACACAAGTACCCCCTCTTGGTCTGGCTTCATTATTCATTTTCGGTTGAGTAAAATTAATGAGCTAGCCAGGCTACTATAGTAGCAGCTTATTTTGCTCATTTTGAAGTGGTTAGGGGAGTTGGTCCAGTTAGTTGACCCCAAATTGAGCTCGACAAACGTGCAGTGAAAGAAATGCCATTCAATAATAAACTTTAACAATAGATTAAAGATTTCAGATTCTGTACTTAGCACATACATCCGCCCAACACTTTTCCAAATCAAAGATTTTACTTTTTTTCATTTTTTTAAATTTGTTTGAATTAAGTTTTTACACCACTAAGAGGCTAAGTGCATGAAATTCAAACACAATTATGCCCATAACAAGACTTCAGTGGCAAAAGGATTCAAAGGGGTCAAGCCTTCTCGATTCGTTCGCACTTGTTGTCATTGATTGGGTGAAAATCGATAGCATGTCACGGGAATTGGGTCACGATGAGCCAGGGAACAGAAAACTCAGACACCAAAGGGCGAGCTTATACCACATTTTCCCTATTCAATTACCGCTTTTACTGCTCAGTTCAGGCCATTCAACCCACACAGAAAGCGTCTACCAATTTATAAGCAGCGATAGATATTATACTTATATTATACATAGTGTATAGTATATATACAGAGGACTCTGTCTGGGCCAGAAGCTCTTTGTTGTCGGCGACTCGACCGATTTCGCGGGCAATAAACGCATCAGACAGTAAGTGTCGGCCAAAACTGGCCACCGAAATGCTACAAAGAAATAAAGCAAAGGCCAAGAAGGTTATTCAAGTAGCACTAATAAAGTGTTTTAACACGCGGAAGTCTTAAACTTATTACAAACTTGTATTACATAACCGTGTTTCTCAGTTTACTTGTCAAAATACCTTCCCAATAATTTCTCTAGATATTATAAAATATAGGAAAAGTAGCTTTTGTATTAGGAAAGTTAAATAGAATTTTTTTTAGAGCCACCATCCCTCTATTCGAGGTCATTGGCCCCTCATGCGAAGCATGTCAATTGCACCATTAATAATGACAATGCGCCAGATGGTCTCGGCCTATTCCGCCTGATGTCCGGTCATATATTACTGTACGTGCCCCAAGGATCCTAGCTCTAGTGTGTGCTCGTCCCTGAGTAATGGCCGGAACATGCAGGATGAAGTTCCTCCAAGTAGGCCACAAAATATTCGTGTGCTGAAGTGGAAACTAGTGTTCGGATGAAATTAATTGTACTGTGAACTGACATGTGTGTATGTTGACCCTTTTTGGATGAATTATCTTTAAATCACTAGTAAGTAAGTTGCTGACTTTGTCAAATCCATATTGCAGCCAATAAGGCGTACTTCCAATAAATACCGTAAATGTGCATTGAACTATTATTACTGTTCGTGACTGTGGCAACAGCTTGTCGAGCCTGAAACCAAATAAGCTGAAAAGCGAGACAATAAATTGTAATAATCATAATATATACATTTTTTGTACATTATATATTATTTAAAATGAAACAGAAAACATTAAGGAACCATGCGGGATCCCCAGTAAAAAAAGTCAGCAATAAAAGATGCTTGAAAATGACGAATTTTCCGCATAAGCTGCAAAACGCCGTCAAGAATGTTAAATGAAGTGCAGCTGGGCGGATTCGGACAGTGAATGCTAATTTTGGTACAGAGTCTCACAAAAGTCACCCTCCATGTATGCCAAAATTTTTTATAAAATGGAACGTTCGCGATTGCTGCTCATACGCCATGTGGTTCCAAGGCCAAAATAAGCCGCATACTCCACCCATTTAGGCATAGCTTGTGTGCAGGCAAATCATAAATTTTCCTAGCTCAGAATCGGAAATTCGAATTTTCTTTCTTTACAGAATGAGAAGCAGAAATATGAAGAGTTCGACTAAGAAAACAAAAAACTCTAGCAAGCTAAAAATATTCATGTAGAAAATCTTTTACTTGGTAATATATATGCCTTTTAAAATTAAACAACGTATACATTCAAAAGGTAACAGAGATATTTTTAATAATTTAAATCTTTTACCCTACTGAAAATGCTATTAACTTAGGCATGATAGTACAAATTCTTTATCTCGTGTTCTTTCCATCTTCACATCACATTTTGTACCCCATCCTTCACCTGAGAGTTCAAGAAAGAAATGTTTATATTAAAAGTTCAGAAATGGCAAAAAAAAGCATGACAAACTGACGCAATGACAGCAACACAAATGCTTCAAGCATTCCCCAAGCTGTCTTCACATTATGCAATGTGTCAGAAAAGGAAAAATTTTTCACATTACGAAAAAAAATCTACTAAAAAAAGTGCAACATGTTCAGGCCCAGACAGGATTAAAGATTTTTTTGCGGCTCCTTTTTGGCATAAGTGGAGCGAAAAGAATGAATTGCCAAGGTGTTGCAACTATTCCGTTAGTGCCCCTTTGCACTCCTTCGCCGGATCGTCCTCGCAAATGACGATGTCTCGGAATGTGTTCCTGTCTGACAGCCAGTTGACACTTTCAGCGCCCTCGGCTATCAGACGCCTTTCAGACAACCGACAGAACGAATATAACGTGTCTGAGCGCGAGGTAAAGTGTAAAATTGCGCATATTCCCATTTTGGCATTTTGATATCATGAGCATTTTACCCTTTAAATTGAGTGAAATATTTTTACAAGCTGACGGCGTTTTATCTATTATTCTTTTTGTAGTCCCTAAACTTGCTTGTATATATATTGTATAAAAAACATTTCTTAATTGAGAAAAATTGACTGCACTGAAACTTTTTGGGTTTCCCTTCCAATTCTAATTGTTTCCTATACCTTAAACTTGTTAGTTTGCTCTAAGTAATTGTTTTAAGCGACTTAACATCCTTGTCTATTCTCCCAAACTGAACTCAAGAAATTAGAAATTTTTGCTTAAAAGTTTCATTGGTTCCGTTCAAGTTCTTGAAAGTTTTCTTTTTATGATTGTTAAAAAGAAAATTCGGAAGGTATAGGAGGGCTTCCTACACATATATAGAAAATGGTAATAGATGCTGAAGAAATTGCGACAGTCTATTAAATAATTATTTGCCATCACAACGCATATTCCCTTACTTCCTGCCATGAAAGGCAACAGAATAAAAACACGAAGCATTCACTTATTTAGGGAGCTAAAAACAAGTTCCTTATATATGTGTTAATATTTTAAAAACCATTTAATGGCTACAGTGTAGATTGTGGGTGTATTCTGCTCTTAATCAAAGTAGGTTAGTTAGCATTAAATATAATTACTAAGCACACAGCTTATCTCATTTGCCAAGCGTGAGAAGATTATTATAATTAGATGAGCTTTTCCGTACCCAAAACAATTTCAAACTCAAACGCTGTACAAGAGATACACAATGTTAGAGTAAATATGCAAAACAGAAAGCAGACCCATCCGGCGTCTCTCATTCGAAGGCTCACAGGTGACATGAGCCAAACTTTGTCGTCGCACACTCAACACCCTGGGCAGAGCATCCGCAATAACTTTTCAAGTTTTTGTTTCCCTTCCCTCTGGGTCTCTAAACACCTACTTAAGTGCTTAGACATCATTTTCGAAATTCCCTGAGAAATTTTAATTTCCTCACGCACACATATGGTCGAGAATTTTTGAGCAGTCGCATTAATTAGCTAAAGTTTACACGAAGCCATTTAAGAATATCCACGAGAGCTTCCCATGTGGTTGGAACATAAAATTAATTGGATTGTTTGGTTAGCTTGAAGTGGGCTCTTTCGCCGTCCCTGTCTTCCCTTTGGCTTTCATTTAATATGCTTGGCTGTTTCACCTTATTGTCTGGCTGAGAATTTCAAGAGGTGAAAACCACATGAGAAAGCTTTGCACCTTAGGAACACACTTGGGTCTAATAAAAATTTGTACAAAGTTGTTTTGAATAATAATTAAACTAATCAGTGAGCGAAGTGTGTGCAAAATGTTTATTAAATATTGCTACGGATAATGAGTTAAAAATTAGCGGGTTTGAAAGAAAGAAAAATATTTAAAAATTACTTATTTACCTAATATTCTATCAGTATTCAGTATATTCAGCGTGGTTTATTATTTTTTTAAGCTGCAGGCTCTATTAAAATCTGGACACTTGGTTTTTCTCGCTTAACCTCGAAGCACACACGTTATTTTCCCCACCAATTAAGATAAAGGAATTATGACCAACCATTGGGTAAACAGACAGACTTAACAACTTTCTGTTATTTATGGTCAGAGACTCGGAATACATCTCTCACTTTAATGTGCGCTGCCGGCTGTTGAGTTGGCATAAGATTCCACATAATTTTTAAGAATTATTTGTGGTCGGGGACTGGCCGTACAATTTTAATAGCATTTAATTGTTCGTTTCGGCTCACTTCAAGAATGGAACAATGGTTCTGTGTGGGGCAGCACTTTATTATCACATTTTTCGCTTTGTCACAAGCGTTGTCCTGACAATGGAGGGCAAAAGCTCTGCTACTCCATTTCCTTTTATCCGATAATAAAAAGAAGCCGGAAAATTAAATTAATAGAACAGAGGTCTTGCTTCAACTAAGCAGGGCCTGACGCTGTGAGATGAAAAAATACATAAATTTCAAAGGCTTGAAAAATGTTTACCACTTTGCTTCCTCGACAAGCACTTTATAACATACTTTATAAAACGGGAGATGCATGTAAGATATGAATGAAAAATAATGAATGGGAGCACAAATTAAGTTAAAAATGAAATAATGCCTTTTAAACAGCTGTTCTCCTTTATTGTGCATATTATTAATTAATTTAATTAAATGACAGTCACATTTTTGAGCACAGTAAGTATGAGCATAAGTACATTCATATCTTTAGCTTTTTGACGTGACTTTACTATTGTAATAGTCCAAATTAAATAAAGTGAACAAGCAGCCTGCAGCATATAATGGCAAACATTTGCTCAACTGACACTTTCCTCCCAATTTTCCCATTCTCAGCTCTCCATTTTCCATTTGCTGCGGGCAACGTCAAATTGTCGGAGAACCCAGAAGGCCAGTGGGGAAGAAATGTGTACTACGTCGGCGACTGAGTGCAAAATGTCACAGGGCCAACAGAGCGTATAATCAATTTGCTGATGTGATAACAAAGCAAACTATAGTCTGTGTAACAACAAGCTCAAATATTTATTTGATTTTAAGAAGCCAACAAAAGGAAAATGGCCTGATTGGAATCATTACGTTACACTTGCTATCAGTTTTTTTGTCACGATAAAAATGACGCACGAAATATACTAATATTCAAGTGAAAAGGACACAATCAACGCCGTATCAATCAACAAAATGACAACTCAGACTTTGCAAATAAATAAAACGAAAGTCCTGGTCAAATTAATTGCTTATAAAATATTTAGACTTACTAAAAAATAACTCTATAATAATAATATCTTATGGCTGTCAGCTGTTTCTTTCATAATATAAGCTGGAGAGAGAAAGACCGAGTTTTTCACACAGCTTTTAATTAAATGTCACAAGCACAAAAACCTTCGGTCGCATTACAGATTAAAAAAAAATGGGCGATGAGTAAACAGTCAACCCAAGGATTTGCAAGGGTTATAAAAGGTTGTATAACATTGGGGTTCTGTTTGTGAACGGTTCCCAAAAATTAATTTAAAATATGCCAAGTATACGCGTATATAGTCAGTCCCAAAGGATGCAAGGAAAATTAAAGATTAAAGCATTTTAATACCACCTTAATGAAAGCCATATCATTACTGGTTTCGGTCCATTTATTCACTTAATAATTAGCTAAAAGAGTGTGATTCTGATGGAATTCCGAGAAAATCACATGCCTATTTTATGTGTTGATTACCACGAGAGTGTCTGACGTTGATTTAAGCATTTATTACCCACTTCTTGTCTCCAAAAATAATTAGGGCGAAGCCCACGCTTATATCATTGAGCTGAGTTAATAAATGGCCTCGTTAAAAGCCCTTTTAGACTTTTATTACGGAGAGAGTGAGATTCTCTGGGGATTCATTGGTAATTCCTTTTTCTATAACATTGGAAAAAAAACATATTTCGAAATTGTTTAGAAATATTTATTTATTTATGCGATATATCTAGGTGAGTTATTTAATTGGAACGGATGAATTTATTAATTTTCCTTCAGCAATAGATATTATCTTGGCAATCTTTCTTGCATAAAAATGTCGCTTTGCTCCTTCTTATGCCAAAGCAAAATACGTGTTCGTTGGCTTAAACAAAAACTTTATTAGAAAAGTTGTTTACCAAACTAAAACAAGTTTCTTATGTAGTGTCCTCTAGAGTTTTTTTTTTTTGCTAGAAGAAACTTTTTAATGAATTTTTAACTGTTGCGAAGACACGTTTTATCTTCTTATTCATTTACACTCTGTGAAAAATATTGAAATGTTATTCTATGCCACTTGGCCACTTATCTAATTAAAACCCAGTCACGATGTGCTTTTAAAGTGATTACCTTTTTATACATAGTTAATTCGCAGTCCGCATGGAATCCGCAATTCGATTTGGAAAGTTTTTGGCTCAGCTCTCGTTTTTTGGGAATTTAATTATCGCGCAACAGACTTTTGGGGTTTCTGCAGTTGCAAGACCAATTTTCGCTCAGGGTATTGGCTGAAGCAAGGAACTTTTGGCTTTCCTTTGTTGACATTCTTGCCATTGTAAAATAAAGTTAGGTCTTAGTATAAACAGAAGACTAAATAGTTTGCATTACTCCTTTAAATTTAATTTATTTAGCTTGTCCTAATTTTTCAAAGAAACTAAAGTAGGATTACTTCTTTCACTTAGCTTATTTGTAAGCCTTGAGCAGGAAAAAAGGAACGTCTTAATCAGCTTTTTCTTGCAACCACCTTTGACTCAGCCTTCTGCTCCGTCTTGAGACTTTACGGGTGTACATAGCCTTCAATGATACTCAATGCTACTCACGAATGTGCTGACCTACATAGAGGCTCTTTCTATTCTGTCAGTGGATGATCTTTTTAAGGCTAACATACTTCGGTAGAGAAAGAAGCCGCGGACAGGTGAAGTTGAAGGCAGTTTAATGCCAACCCACACACTCCCCTTCTCACCTGCTTAAATTTCCGGCTTAGAAAGCACATTTAATTGTTATGTCTTCCCGGTCGGTTTGCTTTGCTCTTCTGCCTGTTGGTCAAGTAAATTAATGAATTGGCCCTCCTCCATTTTCCGCAGCTTTTCCATCGTGTAGGCGGCTGCCTGGTGTTGTTTTTTCCGCCCACTTGGTTGCCCTGGCTTCTCCAGCTGCGGTTTTCAGCTAATTTACAAAAAGTATAAAACCAGCGGTGGATGTGGCGAGATGAGCTGGCGTCGGAACTTTCATTTTAATTAATTAAGTTATGTTCGCCAATATTTGTACCTTCTGCTTAAGAGTCTTTTTGAGAAGCAGAAGCGAGGAGATTACTTCGCATTAAATTGAAAAGTCTATATTAAACCTTAAAGATTATCCTTAATATATTAAACAAAGAATTTTTTCATGAAATTAAGTATTATAAGCAATTTTATTAAGAAATTCCCCAGTAACAGACATTTCTCCATTTAATAACTATTGCAATGATGACTTTCTGAGGAAATGAAGCCGTCAAACAAAATAAGAAACAAATATGGAAATCAAGTAGCTCGGCTGTTTCCAACTCAATTTGTCTAAGCCAATAAGTGCAGCTGTCAGCTCAACTGTTGCCAGCAAATATTCAGCATGCTGAGCAAACAGAAATGGTTTTAGCCAGGCTCTGTAGCAATTTCATGGCAATTTCATACCAGGCCTGCACAATGGATATCCAATACAGGCAGGCAGTAAGCCAAGCAGAAGCCAAAAGCTGCACCAGAGCGGTATAAATGTAAGCAATTAAATGCCTTTCAGTAGGATATCTTGGCAAAGAAAGGGGAATTTATGCACGGCAGTAACTGCACTCCAAAAAATCTAGTTAGTGAAAATTTGGAACCCAATGCTTAAGAAATAAACTGGGAGTATAAAGAGAAAGACTTTAATATATTTTAAAATACTTGCTAAGCATAGAAGCATCATTTATCCTATTTATTAAATTTCTTCAAGTGTACGAATGTGCCTGGAAAAGGCAATTTACGACACAGCTATACTTTTAGCCGACAACTATATATTATAGTTAGCAGCCACAATATTGCCCTGGAAACCGAGCCGATGAAGTGGAAAGCAGCTGCACTTTCGACCGAGATTCTGTGGCCAGAATCTCACCATCCCACTTGGCTGGCCTTTCCTGCTTAGCCATTTGCATTTTAAACAACTTCCCTGCCATATTTTGTAGCAGAAAGGAACCAAATTTATGGTCAGTTGACTGTAAACAGATAATTTGACATTTAAGGATTTAATGAATTACGGAAAATTAACTAGGTAGAAAGGCTTCCTAATTGTTCATATTTTGATTAATTAAATAAGTTCAAAATTCAATTAATAAGATAAAATATAATAAAATCTCCTTATTCATTATTTTATACAAATGCGAGAATAAATATTTATACAATGAGGTCGAAGAAGCCGGAAATTAAATCTGTTCTGAATTTAATCCAAATACAATCAAATTAAAATAAGCAGACAATACTTAAACAGCCTCGAGTAAGCCGAGTAAGCCTGAGTAAGAGTATAAATTCCTCCCCACATTTTTTACAAACCACAAGCTTCATTTTAGACAAATTTTATTTATCCAGGCGATTTCATATGGTCTTGAAGCACCTGACCCCGAAAGCAAACAATTCTAAAAGAAACAGGAACAGTATTAAAATGGGACTCATTTCCACATCTGAGAGACATTTTTAAGCAAAGTAAATATTTTATTTTAATTGGAGATTTTTTATTTAAATTGTTTTCTGAGCTTCTTACAAAAGTCATTGCATATTCCGTATTTTTTTCACAATTAATGATGCTGACTACATTTCTATGGAAGTGAAACGCAAAACGCAAAAAATAAAGTAGAACTCACTGATTCATAAGCATTCAAAGATTTTTGTTTACGTTTCAAATTTTCATTTAATTAACTTCATTAAGAACAAACCGTGATTCATTGGATACCATTCAATATGTATACAAAAAATCTTGTTAGCTAAACAATAAATGAAAAACAAAATTGGCATAAATACTCAACAGTAGATGCAGGAGGGAAAGGAAATAAATAAGACAAAGACCAGGCTGGCACAAGTCAATTAAAATCGGTTTTTTTTTGAACAGAATTGTTTAGACCAAAATGAATGATTAACCGAGGGATGGAAGGTCTAGAAAAGTAATGGCGCAACCTTTTGCAAATTAGGAGCCACTGAAAAAGAGATGATAGATTCGTTAGCTCATTTTCTTTTCTGGAACAATTTAAGTCCTTTCAAGTGCGCTGGGGAAACCCACCCGGAGTGTCGTGAAAAATGAACCTAAAATATAAGATAAGAACCCACGCCCCCCGTAAGACCCGCGGGCGTGTGATATACGGAGGATACACAAAACACATTCCCGCCAACGGAAGCAATCTGCACAATGCACATTTGTAAGCCATCCTGCCAACTTCCTTTCCCGCTGCCATTTCCCCGAGCTCTTAACCGGGCTTTTCATTTTCCGAGCAAATTATGCGAAGGTAGTCGCAATATTTCATCGACCCCTTTTCGGCTCTACTCCTTCTCATTATGAGGTATTTTTGCGCAAATTTGTTGCAAAATATTTATGGAGACCACAGGTCAGATGTGTCTCTTGTGCCGTTTACCTGTCTCAGACATTATTTGTCAACAATTTTTCATCTCTAATGAGTTGTTCGCACTCCTTGCACACGCAAATAAGATAAAGCAAAGACGGTAAATTATAAAAGTCTAAATTACGTACACGTTGCCAGGTCTACGACATTGTTCTGGGCCGTGTTAATGCTGGCAATTTAGCCAACGATTCACCTTGTCCGTGCAAGACCAGAGTAGGGCGAGGAGAAGGAAATTAAGTTGTCACCCAGTCAAATCGCTTTATATCCGCTCGGTGCGAAAACCCCTTGCGGACTCCACTTCCGCTCCCCGTCCTTCGATTTCAATTATAAACACTCCGCCATTGGCTTACGGACTTAAGCTTTATGGAGAGAACGTGCCGAGAATTGGCGACGAGCGGAAGTGGCTGCTTGACAAACCTGGTAAAAAGATAATGGCAGCCAATTAGAGCTCGGCTAAGTGACTGGCTCTGGTTTGCAGCAGCTTTAACATTATGTAAGTAACTAGAAAAGACAGAAAACTAACGAAATGTATCAGTATAAGGAAACTTTTGAATATATCGTAAGCTTCTTTACCCACTTCTATCACCTGGTTTCTATATATCCAAACTGTGGCAAGACTCACATTCAACGTGTACAAAAATCACATGGCTTGGCTGGTGCTAAACACCTTTACATCGAGTTTACGTTAAGGAAAACAACAATGTCAGGCAAACACGTCGTTCGAAAATGCAGCAACTTCTTATCGCCGAGCAATATCTTCGTTTTTCCGCTTTTTCGTTTGCCGCTCATCTTGTTTGCCCGGTTTGTTGATATTTCCGGCGGGGCAGAAAGGAGGTAAAAGTCTGTTGCCAACTCTGAGCAACAACTTTAGCCATCCCGGCATGTTTATGTTTGCCTTTCAACGAGCAGAGCTAAGGTTTTTCCAAGCAAAAATAACACTGCAGCAGCATCGACACCGTTTTAATCCTGTTACAATTTATGCGGGGTGCTTGCCAGGCCCCTGCCCCGAATAAGTGTTAACAGCCTCACTTATTTAAGCTGCAGCTCATTTTCCACTCTTGCTCGTGCTGTGTTCCTCTGTTTTCCACCATCTCGACCTCTTTGTAAATTTATTACGTTGCCCGTTCCAGTTTGGCTTCACTTTTTGTCCCCAGGTCCGACAAATTGAATTGATGTCCTGCATGTACAATTTTACGCCCTCCGGCGAGGCTATGACCCGGAAAACTAGCCCACTTCATATCGCCCAGATATTGAAGATATGTGTATAAAGGGTTGTGGATAGAAATCCCTCCAATCATCTCCCACTTCCATGAGAAGATGCAAATATTGACTTGTCTGAAATTAGCATACTGCCAATCAAGTTTGGGCCGCCCCATTAAGAGCCACTTAATAGTCACATGTGATCTTATTAGCCGCGTCTCGAGTGGTTTCATTAGGCAAACATATTACAAAGGCAAACAGTAATGACCGCCCAATATTCGTGATGAGAACTCGGCTTAACCTGAAGGGAAACTGGACAAGGACATTCAAGGAAGCTGACATCGATTGGGGCCAGCAACACGTGCTAAATTCTTATTGAATTGGTCGCCAGCAAAGGACAAAGGGAAGAAGAAAGGAAAATCTATTAACAAAGCAAATATTGTCAAAGAAAAAGTTCGGAAGGGAAACCTGTGGAATTCCAGACAAAGGAATGACAGAGAAACAAAGAAATATTCAATCGAAAAAGGTTAGAAAACAAGTTTGAATGAAAGAGTATTCTAGGGTAAGGACTACGAGATACTCGGTACTCAACTGAATACAAGAAATTACATAAAAAGTATACTTGAGAAAACCTGAAATAAAAATAGATTCAATTTATAAGAAAGCTTAGAAAAAGTACTGTTTGTGCATATGTAATCTCACAGCTAGTTACAGATTTCGCCCATTGACAGACCATTCGTAACTAGTTGCCTTTGATGTGAGGACATATCTCTTGGCCAGTCCGCCAGGGTCATGTCAATTGCATCATTAATAATGGCACTGCGCCAGATGGCCATCTGGCCCACTTGATGACCAGCTGCCGGCATTCCGTGGCCCAGTGCCCGGTCATATATTACAATACGTGCCGGACAAGAAGACAAGATTCCCACATCAGAGTGTCCAGGCCCTTTGAGTAATGGTTCGCACATACCAGAGTACACTCTAACATCGAGGAGATTCTCAGACAATGAACTCAATAGTGGACAAGTAAATGGAATTTGCTATAAAAGAAAAAGAAGAAACTTATAACCAAAAATGTTTAAAAAACTAAACACCATCTTAGGTCCTTTACCGCACATAAACCTTCTCCAAGATATGTTTCCTTTTATTACCCTTGGTAATATTTCAAGAAGTCACGCCCTGAAAATGAAAAATTTCGTCTCTGTCTCGGCCACAAAGTGGGACATAAAAATAGTTCTTGGCGTGCCCATTATAGTGGATCTGTTTAAATATTTAAAATACCATTTACCATTTACCATGGGTTGAACACAAGGCTCGGCGCCTGAATAATTCATCATGCGACAATAACAATAGAGGGATATGCCCGAGAAATCCTGTCAGCTAAAGTACTTTGCATATTCCTTGAGCGTGCCCTCGGAGCGGAAGGGATGTATCGACGGGCGTTGGGCTTCGCCGTGAAGGTGCTAAGCCGCACCAGGAATATAGGAATATGGCGGAGATGTTCCAGGATCACTACGAGGCGGCATCAAGTATGCAAATTAAAGTGCAGCTGGGCGGATTCGGGCAGCCGGCGAATGCTAATTTTCGGTTCGCCCAGGAGCTTAAGGCTTCTCCGCCGCCCATGTATGCAGACGCAAAAAATCGCGGTGGTTCGCATACGCCGCGTGGTCCCAAGGACAGCATAAGCCGCCGCCAACTCGGAAGTCTCATGCGAGGAGAACGAGTGTGTATTGGACCAAGAGCCATAAATTCTCCATGCCGAGCGCGGCGAAATTCTAATTTACTTTCTCTGCAAAAAGAAAGCGAGAACATACGTAGGGGAAGCAAAAAAAAAAGAGAAAGATACAAGACAGCATTGGAACTATCCACAGTCAACCACTGTACGTTTCTAAGATATTCATATTTTTTTTGAGAAAAAGAAGAATAAAATGTGTCTCAAAATATGAGATACTTAAAAAAAGGCATAAAGAAGCATATTAACAATTTTGTTAAAGAATTTGTGGTTAAATGTTTCAAGGAAGAGCCTTTCTATTACATGATAACTAAGACACATTTCCGTCTTTTATAAAGTTGTAATATTTATTAAAAAAAATCAATTTATACAACCTATTACAACCTGTTGTATTCGATTGCACTGGCATCTGTCAGTCCAAATATAAAATCGGCAGCAATCGAATTGAATTGCTCAACGTAAAGAAAACCACTAGAAATCCCATCTATGCCATTCAATTTGTTATGTGGCAGCCGTCCCGAAAGCTTTTCATATTCAATCTGACACCGATCAATGATGTCAATTTCTCACCTGAGTGGCGCAAACAATGTGGAAACATGGAAATCCAATTGCTGCCAAGAAACAGAACAAACTCGCACATTCAGCATGGAAATCCTTTTTAAGGCTGAAGGCAGTTGCCTTTGGCACTGTTTTTGTTTCCCTGCGTCCCGTTTCAATTTCGAAATCTATTTTGCGGCGAACGGCAACAGCGACGGGCTTGGGGGTGGGATAACGCTGGGAAATTGTTTTGCACTTTGAAGCGTTTGCCATCAATCCTCAAATTGCTGGCTGTTAAAATGATAAACACGCTTTTGGTCTAGTCCGTAATACCTGTGAAGGCGATGGCTCTTGTTGCGGCAAAGGGGATTGTAAATGGGCCAATGGGTAAAGGTTTCTGCGGTTAGATGGGCAGCAATGGTTCTGTTTTCCACTGAATTTCCCGATTAAATTAACGAATCTAAAGGGAAAACTAATTTGGTTTGAAGTATTGATGGACTTAAAGCAAAATAAGCACTCGGGAAGTCTAAACAATGCTAGAATTAAATAAGAGAGTCAAAAAGCTTGAGATTAAACTTAATAATTTAATAGAAATCGTGAACTATGTATGAACTAGCTTAATCTTTAAACATTAAGGTTCTCTTTAATTCCAAAACATAGTATTAAAATACGATTTCCTGAGCTTTTAGTGAGATATCCACCATCTGGCAACTGGAGGGAGGTCAAAGATAAAGAGAACTCAAATCAGATGACGTGGCAGAACAAATACTGAGATGCAGGAACAAGTGCCAGATCCTGGCCCAAAGACGCTGGCCAGATGGACCGGCAGAATGACAAACTGACGCAATGACAGTGGCACAATACAACAGACGCCCTCTGCATTCCTTCAAGCCCTCATGTCGTGACACTGAGAAATGTGCTTTTGTTTGTGTGTGCATGTCAAGGCAGCCTGAGTTGTTGTTTCTTTTTTTTCCCCATGCCGCACCCACTCCTACCCCAGTTTTCCTCGCTTTTCTCGAGGCAGCGACATCATCATTATGGCCCAGACTCGAGCAGTCAGCATCAGCTGCTCCAGGAACCAGAAGCCAGGAGCAGGGAGCCAGGATCTGGGACCCAATTCCCAGGCTGCACTGACTCCTTGTGCCCGAGCGATTGAGCTAAAATGTGGCAAATCAGCGCTGAGTTCCCGGCCACACCTTTACGTGGTTCCCGTTGTTAATGATGATGACGCCGAAAGGTGGGGTGTTGACGGTAACATTTGTGGGGTTGTCACCGTCTAGTTGGCATTTTTATCGCAATCAAATATCTGGAGCCACACCACGTCGCGAATGACAAAAGTCGGCAAGTCACTCTCGCGGACTGCAAGGACAGATTGGGAGGGAGTGGGAGAGAGTGACATAAGTATTACTGCAAAGTACGGAAGAAGTTTCATATAAAATTCGCTATACCTAACTATTCAGCATAAATGTGGGCTAGATATTTCAATATATTGTGTAAATAAAGTTTTTGTATAGCTCTGACAATTATACCTTTTTAACGAAATTATTATTATTTAGTTTTTTTTCCTGTTTTGTACAACATTTTTATTTAAAATTCAAACTTTCTATATTATGGGAAACATTTCTGCGGTTTGCGCAAACATTTTATGCCACTTTTAGTTGTATGAAATATGCATTACATATTACGATTTTGTTAAACTGAAAGCATACAAATTTAATTCCGTATAAAAACCAGATCTGTCTTGTTTTGGCAAAATGAAACAGCCGAAACTACAACTGATTCTGACAGGGAAAAAAGGGAGGAAAATGTTTCCAAATGTTGTAAGCTGTCATCTGCTGAACATTTCAATCAATTTTAGTTTTTTGGTGACTGAATGTGGTGGTAATTATTTGACAGAAAGCACAGTAGTCTGTTTTGATAAGTTTCCTATGCCCTTTCTTAGATATGTTTTTCTTTACCATTTTAGCAAATTGAACACAATCGTACAAGTAATTATCAGAAATTTCACTTGCCAAGAAATAAAATATAAAATTCGACCATAAATAAAAAAACTACTTGTATTTATGTTATGAATTTGCATTAAAGCTTAAAGCCGTAATGTTAACTAAAAAATCTTTATCAGAAGTTAATTTCTAATTACCTTAAGCTGCTATCTGGAAAATCTATTTAATCAAGATACATAAGATTGGGAAAGATTAAGATTTTTTTGCGAACAAAAGTTTTCACTTAATATATAATAGCATTTTTATATCAAATCGAGCTCGTAACATTATTGAGCATATTTTTTGGCAAGGTTTCCCAGAGTTCTGTTTCGTTGCGTTCAATGGCCGCATGTCTACTGAGGTATAGTATCATCGGATCTGCCGACTATAGTCGTCTGTTGCTCGTCAGCTGCGATAGAGGCAGAGGCAGCGACCGAGGCAGAGGCAGCGCTGCCAAGTGAGTTGGTTACTGAGTCTGCGCAGGAAATACCACAAATAAATAAAAACACATTTAACCCGGTCATGGTGTCCGGATTTACTTTGTAGGCTCAAATTTAAAGAAAATGAGGAAATTTAAGATAGACAAGTATTTTTATTTCCGCTTAATAATCCCAAAATATTGTGTATTCCGAGAACTTATGAAGCATTATTTAAATTAAGAGTTCATCGATTTGTTTACGCCAAGATTTACCCAGTAAGGTAAAAGATTATTGTGAGATAACTTTATTCACAAATTATACATTTAATATAAAAAACAAAATCCTTTCTCGTACTTTGCGTTAGTGATTTCCTTCCCAATTCTCCAGATAACACTTCTGTCACTTTTATATTAAAATGAAATGCTTACATGTTCGCATAAATATGTTATCTGCGATCCGTGACGAGCATGTGTCGCCATCTGCGGATCCGAGACCACGTGTGACTCCGGGCTTCAGTCACTCAAACTCGGACTGACATATGTCTGTGGCGATATGACCACAGAAACACCAAAGGACAGACGGATGGCAGGACAAAGCGTCACTGAACATGTCAAGTGGATGGTGACAGGAGCACAACCGACTTGGGTTGTCATCATCATTAACAACAGAGGCGGCAGACAGGAGACAAGAGACAAGCCGACAAAGGTGGTGTCCTTCTGCCGGGAGCCACACTGATTTTAGCGATATACTGCTTTGTGGAATGCCTATCGCCCAGATCCAAAGGAGCAGCTGCTGCCTGCATGCCAAATTCTTGAGAAGCATGAGGATAAGGCTGTGGTCCCCCGACGATAATGTCCTTGTTTCTTGGCCCGACACTGGCTCACATTGCTCAGTGTCAAGACAGCCCGAAGGAATGCACATCCTGTGAGTGCGAGTACAAGATGGGGACCGGGCCATGAAATGTATGCCTTCGCCAGTTTATGTGGAAACTTTCACAAGTCAACTGTTTCAGGCTTTGCAAATGTTATGCCTGTTAATTGTCCAAAACACCATCTAAAGTCACAACATTTTAACAACTGGCAGTTGAGTTATGGCTGCAGATGGTAAAATACCCAAGGGTTGGTGTATACCTACGGGGATTACACGGAAATATTTATCGTTTGGGCAGAAAACTATGGCTAGCTTACTGCATTAAATCTGTGTGTAATTTAAGTTTTACATAAAGGGTCTTTGTGTTTAGTATTTAATAAATATTTATTAAATACCTTAAGTATACATTAGATTCTTAACTCATTTCAGTTCTCCCTAAAATCAATAAAATACCGTTTTATTTACCCCCTTCGCTATTTATTTTTTCCCGAGTTACTTCGCCCCACAATACCGCCTGTGAGAAATGCGTGTTTCCACCTCACTTCCCTTCTGCAGGTGAGAAATTGACATCATTGATCAGTGTCAGATTGGATATGAGAACCTTTCGGATCTGACACATAACAAATTGCGTTTCACTTAAACCCAGAGCTAGACTAACATTGCAAGTGATTGGACCGCTTTAATTTGGACTTATTTTAATGTCTGAAAAGTCTCCATTATCCGCAATTAAGTGGCTCAAGTTGTAGGCGGAGGGATAATTTGCATAAGCGGAATAAGCACGGATTAGGCGAAATCTGAAGAGGATCAGCGCCAGTCCATTACAAATCAAAATCACAATGCCCCAAAAATGACAGCCGGAGTGCGGCGGAATGTCCTTGCTGTCTGGGAAAAGGCTCCTTGTCATTAGCCTTGTGGGAGACAACGAGCACGTCCCTGCTCCTTGAGGTCAGGCACCCTAATCTGCTTTGTGCTCTGCGGCAATCTTCAGTTCGTCCTTCTTGTCTCGGTTCTTGGAGGTTAACAACGTGAGAATTAATTTAGCTTATTTTCATGTTGTTCCTGCTTGTCTCCTCGGCCGTTATTGTTGTCCCGCGACGATGAGTACATAAATCGAATGAATAATTAATGAAGCTTATGAATCAGCATTTATGCATAATTCTTGGAAACCCAATTTTAAGATGTAAAACTCAAAATGTGTGAGCTTAGATGAAATAGTCTAAGGAATTTTTAGGAACTTGCCAGTGATTAAAAGGCTTCCATGAAAACTAACAATGCGAGAATATTTTGTTGTAATCCCCTTGTACTTAATACAAAGGATATAGGATTTAAGGATATTTTTTTGTGCCTAAAAAATAATACTAAATCTATCTTGTATCCCTTTTTAATTCTTCATATTCCGATTGGGCGACTCCTGAATTATTCAGCTGCCCAGCTTTGGGAAAGTTAAATGATATTTTAAATATTAAAATGGTTCGATGTTAGTTTTAACCGGAACCGCAATTTTCGGTGTGGTGCCAGCTGGATCGAAGCCAAGAGCGTCCTTACTCCATATTCCATATCCCATTTCCATTCCAACCGTTTCCGCCACAATTACAGGCACATTGTGCGGCAGAATCCTTAGGCCAGATGTTGCCACAATCACGAGGCACAATAAAAGTCCCGGCCAGACTGTACTCGGCATAATGAGGCATTACAATGGATTCCTTTTTTGAAGGGCCACGCCTTATTGGCTGCTAACAGGACATTTGCCAAGAGGATGCCGTTTGTCGCTTCATTTGTATGACAGACACCCAGAAGTTTGACAATTTCGCACAAAAACATGCTCAAGCTGTGTTCGCATCAGATTTAAATAAATTCTTGTCCTTTTCGTTAGTATAAATTATGAATATTCAATATTCAACGAATCTTTGCTTACCACAAGTTTGATTTTAATTTATTTTATTCTAAAATATACTGAACAAAAATATTTTGCATTGATTACCCTAAAAACTGACAATTTTCTTAGGAAAATGAGTAAAATATTTCACTACTCAACTGATTTCTATACGTTTTTTCCCCAAGCTTGTCTGAAAGGTCTTTGTTTGATGAACAATGACATGAGATGTGGGTGGATTCTTCCCCCAGGACCTAGCCCGTCACAAAGGATAAGGCCAACTGCGAGCAATGCTGGATTTCCACTTCACAAATTTATGGCGACAGTCTGAAATTCACTTTCTTGAATAATAATATAAAATTGTTTGTGCAATGGGGTGCAAATGTCATTCTTAATTTATATAAAACAATTAAGGAAGCCGAAAAGCCGAAGTTTACATACCCTTGCAGTTTGCTAATTCAGAAAAGGCATACAAAAGCCAAAATTGCATGTATTTCAATTCGGATATCTTTTCTGCGCTTGTTTTTAATAAATTAATAAATCTGCATATTGAGTTTAGCAATTAAAAAAATATTTAATGATGTAACCCCTTCAAAAAAATTATGGTACCCTCTGCAAATAACCATTATATTTTCATCATCAAAATTCCCTTTACCCCAAGCTAAGCCCAACACTTGTTCCTTCCAGCCACTAAGAGCCCTAATCATATTCGGATGAGAGAGCTCAGGTTTTTTTTTAGATAAGCTGGCAGGAAGCATGTGTAGAGATTTCCGCAATGTTTGCATATTTGCTCAGTGAAAATGAGTGACAGTCAACAGAAAGACTAGGCATTATATCCATACATACTTACAACATAAACAATCGTGATTAAAGCCGTCTCATCAAAGTTTGTGATTACCACAATTTAAAAATTGCCTAAGCCCTACACCTTTAAATCAAGGGCTTCCTAGAGCTTAAATTAAATGTAAATTTTGCTACATAAATAAAGCATAAATAGGGTAAAATACCCTCTCTTTTTGTCATTAAAAACCAGTCAAGACATGTATTCACTCATTGTTAATATCCCAAAAGCAGCATTCTTAATTGGGAAAATCACTTTACATACATAGCAATTAATAAACCACTTTGGTATCACCGTAGGGCCCACAATTCAAATACCTCTGCGGCTCCGCAAAATTGCTGGCAACCAAAATGTCGCATTGTTGATTTACGACCGCAAGGATTGCCGAGGATGCCGAGGAAATTTCATTTCTCATGAGGGGAAAACGCAAGCTGCATCCACCGGCCTTCCTTCCTACTGGTTAAAGGTATATAAATGCCTTTATATGAAAGAAATAAAATATATTTACGCTTAAATGCTCTTTTACTAAGCCATCGTCAAATTAGCCAATTAAGAAGGACTTTACATTATTTTATTATTTTCTTTACTCAAATGAGATATTAATTAAGAAGTAAAATTTAAATAGCAACATTTTCTAGTTGTAAAAAATATATATTTATATTTCAAAATGCCCATTGAGAAACACTCTTAAGAAAAAAAAAACACCCCATTCAGCATTCTAGCTACAAATTTGGCTATATCCCGATTTGCCCTTGGCTCTGACATCGTGAACCCTTGTCAAGAAAGTGAGGGCAGCTCGGCTGATACCATCAATTGTTTAGTGCTTAATCATTGGGGCCTTTGGCTGGAGGGAAATTCCGTATTATGTGCAGATTATCATTGTCTGAGCCAAAGTTGAGCCGCTAATAAATCAATTCGAGCGAAGGGCAGGCTGCCCCCAATGACGGGCAGTGTAAATATTTCTATCTAAAATTAATGGAATATTCATTCATGCCAGCTCATACTTTCTGCCTTAAATGAGCCGAGAAATAAAGCCTTCTTATAGTATATTTTCTATTAAATATAGTTGAATGTCTTATAAATTATTTCGTGTATAATTTAAAAAGTTCAACGATTTGATAGGTTGACAAGCAGTTGAAATTGATTTCGACACTCGGCAATAAACAGCAAATATCCCCAGGCTAGTTGCGGCCATTCAATTTTGTGTCTGATTTTGACAAATATTTTCGTGAGTTCTGGGACTAGTTAGGGGAATATTCCCGGCAAATATTCAAGCGAATTCCAGCCTCCAATTCCGCCAAGCTCTAAGGTCTTCCTGCCTTAAAGTCCCACGCTCGCATTGCGAGCCCAAGGCCTCGGGCCTGTTGACGGCGCGCCTCTGCTTGAACATCCTGGTGGAGTGGGTCAGACAACAGGCTCCAAAGGATACTGCCTCCTTCGGCTTCGGCCTGGAGTTAAGCCAAATAAAAATGGTAGAAAACGATGAGCGCAAAGAAGCGGACCGTATTTGGGTCGGCCTCGAACGGCATATATATAAAAAATAACTGTGACTTTAATTTATTTCCAATTTTTCCATTTATGAAAATGTAAAGAAAAACCAAATTATTAAAATTCTTGCAACATACTTCCAATAAGAAACCTGTTTAACTCTATTTGAGAATCATAAATTTGGCATAGTTTACTTATCTTCTAGTTATTAATTGGCTACTTTTTGATATAGTCACTCTTTTACTTAAATTCAACCTGTTCTGGTTGAAGCTTGATGACATTTTAAAAATAAACAACAGAGACAAACAGCCTGCAGCTCCTAATGGCCAATATTTGCTTAACTGAAACATCGCTCCCTCGCCAATTTACGGATGCTGGAGGCAACGTGAAATTATTAGACAAACAGAGTAAGAAATACGAGACACTGCAAAACGTCAGTGTGCCAACAGGGCGTATAATTAATTTGCATACCCATGGTACATGGTAACAAAACAAGCCAGAAACCTAATACTAAAGCTTTGACCCTTAGCAGAATTTAGCTAGTAATTAATCACTGAGTGACTTTGATAGGTTAGAAGGCTGATTGAAGCCTGAGATTTTTAAATTGTTTAATTTTAGCTAATTTCATAGTTTCTCACACATAAACAATATACAATTAAAGACTTTAAGGAGACATTCACCCTTTGCGCACAGTCTCCGGCTTGGTTAAGCTCGCGCTGTGTTGGTTCATAAAATGCAAATATATTTTCCACTCAACTAAATGGAAAATGTTGCCTCTTTGATGAAAATGTTGGCGTACCTTGCGGTTGTTTAAATTTATGGAAGCGAATTAGCATTCACAGGCGGCCTTTTTGCGAATTCTCATTCGATTCAACATTAATTTGCATATTTAATTACAGCCTGTGGTTACAAGTTTTCCATTAATTCATGCCAAAACTTTAAAAGAAGAGAGCACGTTGCCACACTTTCAGGCGGAGAACTTAACTAATTCCGTGGAATTTCGCTTTCAACTCGAATTGTTCAGCGAGGATATATATATTTTTGCAGCTCATTTGTATGCGAGTCGGGTAAAGTTTCATAATTTAACAGCACTTCGCTTTTACTTTCGCTGATTGGGTTGCTGCGGGCAATCGTGCTCTTAACTGATTCGAGTCAATCCCCGAAAAGCACTCGCTTTCATTTATTGATTGTTAAGTCGGTACAAATTGATTGAGTCGCTGGGAGAAAAGCGCCACAGGTTTAAAATAACCTCAGCCATCTGGTGACATTTACATTTTGGAGACAGGCACTTGATCTATCTGAAGAAAAGTACTTACACATCATCATTGCGACAGGGCGTAAGGACCTCGTTACCGATTCGCATAAAATCTGGCAAATGTCGGGGCATTAAAATGTAATTAGGACACACACATGAACTGGCAGCCAGAGCGTCAAAATATTTATGGCTAATGCATGCTCGAAGCAGGCTCAAGGGTCTTCCGAACATGAGGTGAAATATTTTTTCCCTCCAGCGAGATTATTTACGACCTCAGAAGCCTCTCACAAGCCTGGTAGCAGGCAGTTATTGTCGCATTTACCTGTCCAGTGAGAAAGTGGCAACAGAGAGCCACTGCTGTTGACACACTAATTGGCCGAATTATATCTTGAATTACTTAAAGTGGTGATAATTGAATCAGTTAATCACAAGACCAATTCAGAAATAAACAGTGAATAAAGTAACTATATATTCATCAGAAATAAATAAACTTTTGTTTATTTTCGTGGGCTGCCAGCCGGTTTACAAATAAATTAGGCTTTCCACCTAGTTAAGCCCACACTTTATCTGGCCGCCGGATTTTCAACGATCCGTTTATTTTCAAGTCAGTCTACCTCCCTTTCCATTTCCTCATCCGCTGGTTGGTAATTCCCCGATGCGCTTTTTGGCTGCGTAATTGTGCGTGGCAAGGTCAATAGTCAAAACAGGCAATAAAGCGGCCTAAAGCAGCCAGTGCACCCATTGACCCCCACTTAATACAACTGGTAGTCAGCTCTGCCCACTAAAAGAGTTATTTGGAAAATGAACCCTTTATTGGTTAAGCGAGCTTAACTCTTTATTCTCCTCTACTTTCCGAATTAACTAATATTTAATTAAAAGATAAATTGAAAGAAATGCTAAGAAAATAAGATTTTTAAAATGAAATCTTTTCTTAGACAGAACCTACTTAGTAAATAAATTTCACCGCGACCTTTGTAATTCCAGCCTCCGTTTTAGAGAACTGTCAACAAACGTATTTCGGTGATGAAAGGTGAAAAAGGTATATGGATGTGGGACCCATTTTTGGGGCAACCAAAAACCTCGGCCAAAAGCGCTGCATTTGCATCTGAAAATTAATGAAAGGGCGCCGAGCGACGAGTCAACAAAGGACTACAAGGGTTAACGCCACCTGGTCCCAAATGAGTCCGAACCGGAATGAGAATCGGGCTTGGGGATCGGGCACGTGTCCGTGAGCTGTGAGTTGTGGTAGCCGTAAACATGCAGCCGAAATCCCTAATTTAAAACACGGCAAGTAAATATTTGCTTTGGCCTCCTCTCATGTTGGCAGCTGGAACCGTTTGGGTGGGAAAATCTGTGGGCGGCTTTAAATGCTATTTGAGCTTAGCTAAATATTTAATCAGGACCGAACTGAAAGAATGAATTTTCAATAGGAATTAATTAGTTGAATATGTGAATATAGAATACATTGTTTCTAAAAAATACCCATATTTTTGATTTTACAACATGTACTTTGTTTTCCCTAAAGGTCTAACTTTATTTAACCTTTAAGAGAAAGCATTCACTTAAATTTAAGTCTGTTAATCAGTCGTTAATAGCACCTCAGAAGCCACACAATGATTCGTATTCGAATTAAATTTTTACAGGATTTCCAAGTTTAACTTTTGCATTCTATTAGCGGAAGCCCGTGAACTTATTTTTGCGTTTACTGCCATTTATTTCTGACGTTAATTCAACTCCAACACAGAAGCCAGCAGCAACAGGCAGCTAGATGGCACTCACAAAATGGAGTTGGCCATGAATTAGTCATAAATTATTTCCAGCAGAATCACTGGCCAAATTGGCAGCCGACCAAATTGCAAATATGGACACCCGGGGACGAATTAAAGCAGGAAATTACCATTTATACTGCATTATAACGCACCAACAGGGAAATTTGTAGATGGCCCTGAGAGCGAGGCGATGATACGAGTATCGAGCAATTTTCCACATGACGAATGCCTGTCTGGCTATTAATTTCGGCAATGGATCGCTAATTGGCTAAACGAGTCAGATTCAGGGCGATGTTAATCACACACTCGAGCCCCTCGAGCAAATCGTACGTTTATTACCAAGAGCTCAGTGGGTTTCGGCATTTATGTGCCCGAACAGACGTCATAAATAATTCAAAAGTAATCCCAGACTCGCATTTTTTTACAGAGTTAATAAATTAAACCATTAAAAGCGCTGAAAATGTGCGTACGTGAGTGGGTGGAAAATCCCTTCGGAGGATACTCAGGGGTATCGCTGCATTAGCTCGGTTAAAACTCAGCAATAAAATAAAAGAATATTCGCAATGGATGTAATAATATATGGGTTTTGATTTATGGCCAAGAATCCGATGCCGCAAATTTGCTGACGCGGCTTTAATGTGATATTTCAAGAGATTATTAGGGGGTTTTTCTCGCCAAAGAGATGAAAGCCACAAGCTTTGCGCAGAATGGGTTAAGTCCTAAAAGCATTTGCGTTCATAAATTAGATTAAATTGCAAGGCATCCCTTTTTGGCTGCCGCCTAATAACAAAGGCAATTTTAATTAGTTAATTGCTGTTTTTAAGGCTCTTTGGTACTTTTTAGCTTAGGTTTTAAGTCTTTTCCAGCCTTAAGTTAAATCAATGTCATTGCACTCAAATTTAAGAGCACCAAACTCTGGCCAATCACTCAATCAGCAAGTTTGTTTTAGCCAAACAGTCCGCCTCCTTTTGTTGGCCTTTCAATCAAAGTTTTTGCCCGGTGGTCTGTTCTTTGATGTGGCTTGGACAGGAGCAAAAACATCGCACAGAACGGCAAATTGTTTGTCACTCCACTGGCCTCATGTCGAGTGCCTGTCACTTCGACAGGCCAAAGGGGTTTAGATGTGATCCCAATAGAAGTTGTTCCAAAAACTTTTGCGAAATTTTCGGAGAACATTATCTACAGAAAAAGTTTTTCTTTACGTTTGAAACTGAAAGAGTTAAGCCATACTATAATTTAAGGAAATGCGTTTTTTTAGGAAATATAAAAGTTGTTTTTTTTGCCTTTAATATTTATAGGTTTTTTTAGTAAAAGTTAAAGGACAATTTTAGTTGAGAAGTTTGCCATCTGCATAGCCAACTTGTAGAAGGATTTATTGCTCATTTTTAAAACCAGTTCTGCTCTGTCAACATTAGGGGAGTCGTAACAAATTTGTTTTTATTTTTTTACATTATACCTACCACGGACTTTATGGGAAATCAATATAGACAGCAGTTTCCGCATCTAATATTTTATTTATTTCAAACCTTTCACACGAGCGGGCCTCCTTCAACTTTGACTTGGTCTGGCGCTGCTCTCTTCGCTTTTTACGACTCCTTTTTTATTGCAAGCCATTACTTGAATATTCCAGTAGCCCGGTTAGTGCCAGCTCCGATTTCGCTTGTCAGAAATCGATGAAGGCACACGGAGAGCGGCCTTTGTTTCAGCCAGACAAGGACATTTGTGAACCGAACTCCGGGCTCGCTCCGAGTTCAATGCTCGCCATTAACCAGCGCTCGCTGGCAGGCTCAGAGTCTCAGTCTCAGTCACTGGCTCAGGCTGCGTGGCATTAATGCTTTTCAATTATTTTTATTGGCTTACCATAAATTATAACGCCCTTCTGGCCTAGGCTGCCATATTTTTCGAGCACTTACCGCCTTGACGTGTACTTTGGCAAATGACTTTAACTTGAATTGCCTCGTAAACTTGCCGAAAATTCCGTCGGCATTGACACCGACATATGTTCCTGGAATCGGGCAAAAAACTTTTCCAGGAAGTTGGAAAAAGTTTCACTCACTCGAGTGAGATTCGTTTTAATCAAAAGGGAACTTTTGGTTACTGCGAAATTCTTTTAAGTAATTCAACCATTTAGTTAGCGATGTGACAAATTGAAAAATCGTTCCTTATTCATTATAGTTCAGGACAATTAGTCGCTGCATTCCTGAAACGCTTACAAAAGTTTCGTTTCGCCTTTGTGTGAATTTAATTATCGCACGGTGGGGGCTCCTTTTCGGTTTCTTTTCAAGGACTGCAACTTAGCTTGCAAGTGCAATTTCCGTGCTAAATATTTGCACATAAAGGCAAACAACTTTCCGCAAATTTCTTGCTTTTTCTTTCACAAGTCGAAGTTTTTCTTTCCTGTGGCAAGAACATTTTTAAAGTAAAGTAAGTACTAGACGTGAACGTTGTATCCATTTTCATTAATCCCTTGGCTGGCTGGTGGAAGCTTTTAATAATTTTTTTTAGCGAACTTTTCAACTCTTCACAGTTTCCGCAGCATTCTTCAAGTGCTTCGAGCTCTTTTGCAAATAAGCCTTGGATAATATAGAAAAAGAACAGAAAATATAGAATGTGGCAAAAGCAAAATTGTTTAAGAACTAAGAAAGTTTACGGTAGTGGCTAAGCTTGGTCAATCAAGTCCGTTTTTCTAGGTACCTAGGTACTTGGAACTTTAATATAAAGATTTTAAACAGTTAATTTTTTGCATTGGAAGTATTTTTGAGAGCTCGTATTTTAGGAAATATATTTTTAACAAATGTTTTGGTTTCACAGTTTCTTCCAGAGTATAAGTTTTTATTTATTTTAAGCTTAAATACAAAATCAATAAAGAAAATAGTCCGCTTGGGACCCATTGAGTCCTCTGGCAGCCACTGAAGCTCACGAGTAGTCAAATAAAATAAAATGCTTCGCTTCAGGGAAAAGGTTGCAAAGTTGCAAACACACACCAGACTGCAGATATAGCTGACCTGATTGCACAGTCCACGAAGCATGGCATCCCATGACCCATTTCGTATTCCGTCGCCTTCGCACGTCATAAGACTCCTAATTAGATCAAGGCAGAAGGCTGAGAAAAAACCCAATGAGCTGCTTTGCATTTAAGCAACTTTGAAATGGAACATTTCCCCTTATCTTTAAGTCGCTTCACTCGGGTGACATCCGTTATACTTATCCCTGAAAACGTCAGTTAAAAAAGCAGATACGAAACTTGAGCTTGAACCCAAAATATCCTCAGGGGACTGCACAACTAAATGGGTCACTTTACTTTCAAATACTTTATTGACTTTCCAATTACCCGCACCCAATCGTGAAATACCGGCAATCAAAGCGCACTCTCATTCAGATTCCATTTTCATTATTGACCCCAGTGTTTTCCAAAGCAATTAGCACGAAGCTGCACTGAACCGAGCGCGTAATTGGATTGTTTTTGTGGCTGCAGCGTGAATTGCGAATCTAAGCCCAACAATGTCGCACTATTCAACTATGTTTTGGCCATCGGCATCAGTGTAAATCGGTGGGGGGATCCAAAATGACATCGACAGACATCCTGGCCCATGGTTCGCATAAATATTTCTCCGCAAATATGAGCTGCGCCCACATTGCGTATACGCAATACCCACCGACATTCAGTAATTCCAGCCGAGGTATTTAAGTAATGTCCGTAAGTCGATACAAAAGGCAAGGCGGACTTGGCATCCCTTTGAATATTTTATCGAAAAATGCGAGCATGAAATGCTTTTGGTTTAAGGGGCTTTAACTTTTGCAGAAAATGAAATACAAGACAATTGAAGCATTTCCAAAGTATTTTTTACTTTGTTAATAATTCTTACGAGACTTTAATTGTCTTTTTATTTAAATTAAGATTTATTCCCCCGTATTGCTTTTAAACATATTTTTAAATTTTTAATGATCATTTTCTAAAATTTCTTTAATGTATTAAGATTTACCTTTACTAATAATATTTTTGTAAGAGCTACTTCTACATTAAACATTTTATTTTTAGCTCAAACATATTCAAGTAAAGCCCGCTTGCTCAAGCTATATATAGAAACACCCGTCGTGTCCTAGGATTTTAATACTTAATTAAACTTATTGCCCATTCGCCGCGTGGCCGTGGCCCCACATAAGAGCACTCATACGCACGCGGCCAGACAAAGTGGGTTAATTTTATTGCCGGGTTAAGGAACCTCTAAAACGCGACGGTTGCTAGGCGATGGCTTTGTCTCCGCTGCAAAGGGGCAACGGGGGGCAGCACAATTACCCGGCGAGCGGTCATTAAAAACAATCCTCGACGGGGCCTTCGTTCGGCAATACCGTGTCTAACTCGGTTCCCATGTGAGCGCAAAAATGCCTGTGAGTGACATTGTTTATTTTTTTGGCTTCACCAGAAGCCACCTTATAGTTTGCTGCTGGCAAACCAGAGATATTGAAGCATTTTTCCATGTCAAAATATAGTTTTCCTCACGATATCCGTTACCAGTACGTAAGGGTAAAAGAAAACGTTAAACACGCCACCTATAAACCAGTATTACGTAAAAGAAGTGGCGCCGCCATTTACGTTGTTTTCATATATGAAGAATTATAAAAATTGTTATAATTTAATCACTAAGTGAGTGTGTAAGTATAAAAAAATATGTAATTAAAATATAATAAATAAAACTTTTAGTTACGTTAACCTTTTTGTAAGAGCTTGGTCACATTGAAGCGCTGGAAAAAGCTTTCAGTAGCTAACAACAAATTCTGATTGCTGTAATATTGATACAAAGCTTTTACCAGCTTTCATACAAGGCGCAAAAATTTAAATTAGAAGAATAAAATATTTATTTTATATCAGTTTAATTAATTTTCTTTATTTATTTCTAAAAAGCCAGCTTGTAAATAATGAGAAAACAGTTCAGTTCATTGAATAAAGATCCGTTGTCACCAATCACAAGCGATAGATAAACCCAACTCTCAAGCCGAAGAACAACTTATCACTAACATAACTTAATCACATTTAGACTTAGCCTAATGACTTGGGGCGACAGCTAAATAATAAATAATAAGCGTAGGGATACATTTTTAGAAAGTCAAAGGAGCTGTCCTCATGCGCCACGCATCCTTAATCATATCCGCCGCCTTCTCGGCGATCATTATCACAATGGCATTGGTGTGGCCAGCGGGAACATTGGGCATCACGGAGGCGTCCACAACGCGAAGTCCCCGGATGCCGTGGACCCTCAGCTGGGAGTCCACCACGGTGGAGTCGTCCTCGGAGGGTCCCATCTTGCAGGTGCCCGACTGGTGCTGCAAGCTCGATCCGTATCTCCGGAGGCAGCACCGCCAGTACTCCTCGCTGGCGAACTTCAGGTGCTGGCAGCCAGGAAAGGGACGAGCATGGAAGCGAGTGCCCATCTTGACCATAGGCTTGGATCGGGCCAACTGGAGGATCTGGCAAGAACATGAGAATTAAAATCACAAATAAATCAAATAAAAAATAAAATTTACCATTTCAATGCCCTCGATCATGGCCCGCACATCGTCCGGATGCTGCATGAAATTGGGCTCCATTCGCGGCCAGTGGAAGGGATTGCGGCTGCGCAGCGAGATGCGACCACGGCTCTTGGGACGCAGGAGCACCGGCACCAGGCCGAAGGTCTCCTTGTTCTGCAGATCCCCGAACATGGTGTCGTAGAACTCGTCTGTGATGCCCAGCAAGTTTCGCATAGTGCCAAAGCGATCGCCGCTCAAGGAGCCAGCTCCCAACACCAGCTCCATGTCCGGATAGTCCTTGGCTGTTTAAGAATAATAGTTAACAAACTTTAATCCAACTAGTTCTTATTACTCACCAAAACTGGAGCTGGGAGTCCGGACAAAGGCAAAGGCCTCGGCTCCGCCGGGAATAGTGTACGGTCCCTGGCCAGCAAAGATGTACCGGAAGATGTCCGAGGGATTCAGCAGTCGGGCGTCGTTCACCGTCGAATCGTTGACCACGAAGACCAGGCCGTTGAGCGTTATGTGATCCTGCAGGTTGTGGCCCACCGGCAAATCTTGCAGCACCGTGATGTTGTGCTCCCTCAGGTGATCCGCTGGCCCCACGCCGGACAGCATCAGCAACTGGGGACTGGCTATGGTTCCGGCGGAGAGGATAACCTCCTTCCGGGCCCGCACCACGAAGCGCTGGCGCTGCTTCATGAACTCCACTCCGGTGGCAGTCTTGGTGCGTGGATCAATGATCAGCCTGGTGACCCAGCTCTTCATGGAGATGTGCAGGTTCTTTCGCTGCACCACCGGCTGGATGAAGGCCTTGCTGGTGCTGCATCGCCTCCCGTTCCGTATGGTGGCCTGGGACCTGGCGAAGCCCATCAGGTGCTCGCCATTCGGATCGGTGATGTCGTAGCCCATCTCCCTGCCCGACTTGAGAAAGGCCTTCAGCAGCTGCGACCTGTAATCCGTGTACTGCACGTCGAGGGGACCGTTACGACCGTGATACGGGGACTTGTAGAGCTCGGGGATGCCAATCCTTTCGGATTTCCGGAAGTAAGGCAGCACCTCGTCGTAGGACCAGCCCGAGTTGTTGGCCGCCGCCCATTCATCATAGTCCCGGCGATGTCCTCGGGTGTAGAGCATGAAGTTGATGAGGCTGGTGCCACCAACCCCACGTCCCTTGGGCCAGTTGCAGACGCCGCCCTTTAAGCCCTGACAGGCGTGCGCCGTGGGCTCCGCCTTGTAGCCCCAGTTGTAGCGGGTCATCTGGGTGAGGGCCGCGGTCAGAGGGACGTCGCTGATGAAGGTCTCCTGGTCGCCGGCCTCCAGGAGCAGGACACTGGCCGAGGTGATCTCGCTCAGCCGGTTTGCCAGCACACAGCCACCACTGCCCGCGCCCACGATGATGAAGTCGTACTCCGGCAGGAAGCGAGTGGTGTCTGGAATCCGGGTGTTTAGCAGGGAGGTCTCGAAGTCGCGGGCCAAGTCCACCAGCAGCTGGGAGCGAGTGGCCTGCAGGAAGCTCAGGCAAAGAGCCAGCACTCCAAGGAGTCTCATTTTGTTCAGCAGACTGTGAGGGTGGGAAATACATTGAAAATATATTAATTTTTGAACATTAACTTAAATATTTCAATAATAGTTGTTCATTAGAAATATATATTTTAATTGTTTATGTTCTTTAGTAAACCATTTAGCACAATAATGCCTTTTTAAATATAATAAAATTAATTATTTTAGTCAAAATAAATTATAGTAATTAAAATCAATTAATAAATTCTCACTGGACAAGCTTCTAAGAACCAGAACACAATCCTCGCCTTTAAGTGAAAATCGTTAACTAGAATGTAAATATTCCAAGGGTAATCCAGAATTCTCAATTAGCAGCTTAATGCGAATTGCAGCAACCTTGAAACCGATTTCACTTTCGCCACATTTAAGTTCTGAAAGATATACATATATTCACGCCCCATCGACAGCCACTCTGTTAAGATCGTCCCGAACGCGTTTTGAGCTCAAGTTCAGCAGGTTTTTGGGGTTACAAGACGGCAAGAGAAAATCGAAAAGAGGCAATAAAAATAATGACTTTGCAAAAGGAGCGATATAAAGTTAATGCTAGCCAACCGGTTCGTGATCAAAACAAAACGAAAATGAAGAAGAAACCAAATCAAAGCAAACATTGCAAAAATGAAAAAATCAAAATAATTCGATCGCGGAGACGCAGCAAATATTTAAGCGTTGCCCCATAAACCGCACGCGGATGTCCATATCCCAACAACAGCAGTAAGGCCAAAATCGATCCGAAATTAAATTACTTAAAATTGTGGGCGCCAAAATGTTTTCTTATGCAAATCGTTTCAATTTGGGATTTTTTCGGACCGACATAAATTGCACAAATGTTAATAAATCATTTCAATTAACCCCAATTGAGTGGAGCACTTTGCGGGTGAGTCAATACAGTAGCTAAGTTCGAAAACTGGTTCAGATACACCCAGCACAACGATGAGATACCACGGCCTCTTGGGTTCTATAAAGCCCCAAAGCCTTGGCCTTGCCGCTGGCCATACTCGATTGGTTACGTTACAGCGCTTACAGAACTAGTGTGTGCTGTAAGTCATGCTGCCTTCACTCTCGAACCCGCCCTCCTCCGAAGGGCGTTGCATTCATTAAAGTTCTGGTTATCGACTCGATTTCAATCAATGCGGGTCATTAAACCGCGCTTAATTGGCTGAGACGTGCAGCTCGAAGATCTCGATTACAATGGCATCAAGTCGGCCATATACCGATAACAAAATCTTAATTGTGCTCATGTCCAATGCTGTGACTGAGCCCATTAACAGGCCTTAACACATTTCGCTTCTTGTAAGCTAATATCTTTGGCAAAATCACCAGGCCCATAAACTTTTATTTATTGTATTTTGAAGTTGTGAGATAGATATATATTCTTTTGAACTTTGAGCTATGTCATAATAAAAAAAAGATAATATAATAAACAAAAATTATTTATGTGAAATAACCACTAAAATGAAAGAATAAAATATCCATTAAAAAATTAAAAAATTTAAAACAAAATACGTTTTGAAACTGAAAAAAAGGTTCAATATAAAAATCAATTTTGTAGTCCTATATGTTCTTTCTTAAAAGGAAAATTTGATAAAAAATAACATTATAATATTATATTCTATAAATTTTATATTATATGATATAATTATATTATACAATTTCAATTTAAATTCCCTTTTGAGCACATAATTTATATTTAATTAAATAGAGATAGTTTTTAAGAATTTTGAATAAAGTCAAAGTCAATAAAATACACAATTAAATTCTAGTACGATACAAAATATTATCAAATATATTAAGTTGTTTTTTCCTTTATATTCTTTTAACAATATAAATCCACATATAAATAACTACACATATTTTTAACAAACACTCAAATTCAAACAAGTACAAGTAGCTCCACTTTAGGGGCGCACAGCACATGATGAATTTCATTAGCTGACTTTTTTAGTCTGTCAACCTAACAAGTTCTAAAAAAGAGCAATTCACTGCAAATAGTTAGCGTCATCAGACCAGATTTGAACACACACATCACAAGCACACACACACTGGACTGCAAATTGTCGCAAATTCTCTTGTGAAATTCTAAACACGTTTTGCCGATAGAATGCACTTACGAAATGCTCTGAATAAAAATTGCTACTCGCAATCACTGAAAAGGTACTATTTGAATAGTTTATAATTTTAATAATTGATCCAGATCGATAGTCCGATTTCTGATACAACTGCGCATGCGCGCCCGCTGATGTCCGGCGCTTAAATGAATCGTCGCTGGCCGGCTTGCAACGTTGAAGCCTAGCCATAGCGAAAAAGCCACAGTGAAAAACGGCAGGTAACAACGCAGGTAGCTGCCGGGCTAGTCGGTCAACGCGCTACGTTCCAGCGCTCACGAATAAGTGGCAGCGGCGGACTCGTCCACCAGATCTCTTACTCGCAGTGGACCATCTTTTTCAAGTTCATCGGGTGAACTTGCAAATTTTTTATGTGCCGATCGCCATCAGCCTTTTTTATGGGCTATTTTTGGGGAATTTGCTGCATGTTGATTAGCACCCCGCCTCGTTCGCTGTAATCATCGAATCAAATGGGATTGGATGATCATCGATGGATGATCTTCGATTTGTCGCTGACTTGTTAGCGCCGAGGTGCGAACGCGCTCAAGTGGGTTGAATTAAAGTGCTTCCGCTGTTTGCCGCTGGCCAATGTCCGATTTATTGGGACTACAATGGATCAAGTCATTGGACTTCTGGCGAAGTTCAATGTCAGGCGTCGGAGTGACGCTTTTCCGGATTCACAGACGACGGCCTTAGCTAAAAGTTTGGGTTACACGGGCCCCGGCGATCATTAAAATGGCATTCAGCGGATTACAAATGGCCGGGGTGACCCGGCTCATTTGCATACGAACGACGTCCAAATCATTTCATTAATGGGCCACTGAACAGATTTCGGCTCTAGAGCTGCTCGCCCGATTTCGCAGATACTTTCACAACCAACTCTATTTCTCGCTAGGTTTTTGGCAATATTCGGTGAATCGCTGACTGAGCTGACCTTGAGTACAAACCATGTTTCTCTCATATCTTTTTATAGATACAATCCAAGCACAAATATCGGTTTGAATGCATTTTTCAGTGGTCTATTTGCCCAGCTCATTTTTTGCATATTCATTTTGTGGATGACTCGGCAATATTTGAAACACAAGTGAGTATCTTGGTAATTTTTGTATCTATGTGCCACAAAGTGCTTGGCCCCACTCAATTCGAGAGCTGATAATTGATTAAAGATCAAATGGGGGAGACAATGCGCCTTGCTAATTAAATTTTAACTGCTGAACAAAAAGCCAAAATCTGATAATCGCGTGGGTGGTTTTCCCAGAAGTGATAGTGTTGCCTAGAGCAATAAATGAGACTGCAAAATCTTTTGACTTTGGTTATATTTTGGTATAAGTAATAACAATATTTTATAGTATAGTAATAATACACATTTAAATACCTTTCAAGTGTAATCCTAATTTAAAATCTCTCAAGCTAATAATTATATAAGTTCTTCATCTAAAGTTAAAACAATACAAATATTATTTAATGCCAAGTGACCCTGAATCCTTGTTTTTAATTATCTTAGTCTAATGCACAAGTTGTTTGCCAACGCATTGCAATTTACATACTCGTTTATGCACATTAGCTTACTTTTCTCAAGTGGCACTGACAATGTCAGTGTGAAGTGCGAAAATTAGCCCAAACAAACAAACGATGCAAGTGCAACAAACATACCTTGTAGCATTGGTGTTAGCCAGCGAATGTTATTTATAGGCCACTCCACCGCCTGACTCACCTCAAATTTATTTTACAAACCTTAATCGCTTGGACAAACATTCCCCAGAGACGACCTTGCCGAGGTAACCAGCCGGACGATCCGATTTTACACAACTATATTTTGTTAGCGATTTAACGGTTGGCCAAAACCGCGAAGAGGCGCGCAAACGGTGGCTGCCCAGACGGATATCAAAAAATACAAATTACCAAATACAGATCCAAATCACGGCATCAAAATAAACACAAATCAAGTTCAGGCCGCAACAGTTTCTGCACCGTTTGCCGGGTAATAAAACCTCTTCAGTGTCAAGTGGGCCGGGTCTTTCTGGAGTACATGAATCCCCCAGTATAACTGACTGCCTCTGACTGGGCGCCCATAAATCACGTGTCTCGAACAGATGAAGACGTGACCAGGGTGCGTAAAAAACCCAATAAAACAATATATAATGCCTGTAAACTAACAATAATAATAGCCCCACAAAGCCATAAACGCAGCCCGGTGATTGACCAACGTCAAAAGCGTTTCGGTAAAATTATGATTACGAATAGGCACTGAGTCTGAAATCTGGAATTGAGTGTCAAGTGTAAGACATGCTGACAAGGGTTTGCGTACCACCGCCATAATCACAATCTACGAGCTGAATGGCACTCAAAGGTCTTAGCCGGGTTAAGGAGGCCCGACTTAATTGAATGAACTTGAAACAATTGCTGAATAATTTGCTGCCTATCGTGCGGAGATGCATTACAGCCAGACATCATTATGGGGTGTTCTGAAGATCTTAACTTAAACGTGGAATAATACTATATAATAATAGAACAAAATTTGACAAAATTATTGCGGAAGAAAACATAAAATGCAGAACGTCTTGCTTAGTAAATATTTGCAGTGCTTCTTGTCTAACTTGGATTCAGCAAATATTTAACTAAATTTATGAGCCATAAGTAAGCAAGAAAATGATTGTCCAAATAAATAAACACCAGTTAAAGTCATATAACATATCATTTAAATAAGCATAAAAAGATGATACATTATTCTTCTAAAATTCCATGATTAGTTTATGAATTTAGACAAGACAGTTAAGCTAAACTTTTATTCTTCTGTAATCTTCCTGTTAATTTCACTTTTAATAATAAAACCCATTGGAATTTCAAAAAGAATTTTACATTTTCATTTTATTTATTTATTTAACTTTTTTTTTTTACCCACCATTTAAGAAACGTTTTTCGGAACATCCGCGGGTCTTCGAGACTGACTCGCTGACAGACTCCATGTCAAATCCGTACATCGAGACGGTCTTTGAACGCATTGATTGGGTGTTATTGACACGGCCAAAGTACTCACTTAGCCATGACTTGTTTGCCTTATTCGGATAGCGTACCATAGACACCCATAGACACCGCACCGGGGAAGTAAGTAAGCACCAAACATGTTTAATTTGTAACTAATTTTATTGATGAAATCATTTGTTGCGAGTTTCTGATGTTGTTTGATATCTTTCTAAGTATGTTTTGTGGAAAATGTCAGTAAAATTGAGTTGACTAAAAGTATTAGAATTGGAAAGATTTGCTTTTCGATAGTTTTCAATTTGGTTTTGCTTTGATTTGCGTTGCTTAGCATTTTGATAGTTTCCATATACCTAAGCATACATTTATATTGAGGGAAATCGGTTAGTTAGCTAATACCGACGTTCAATTACGTATAGTGGTTTTCTCTTTCGTCTCTTTTCTTTGTTTTAACCAATTGCTTTGCATATCAATCAAGTTTCACTAGAACTATTTGTTGTATAAAGCGAAAAGCGTCGTAGGGTTTCATTGATTATGCCTGGTTGGTTTTCTCTAGATATAGATATAGGTAGGTAATAGTTTAATATATTATAAATTAATTCTTGGGTGTAAAAACTGTAAAACATAAAATGTACTTAGCGGCTACAGATAAAGATACACTTTTGGACTTTTTTGGGATTTTTATAAATATTTTTTTGCTTGTAAATGTTAGCATAGCGTTTTTTTTTTCTTTCTGTTGTATATTTCAATTGTTAAGCTTTGATGCATTTTTATTTTCATAAAGTTAATCAGTACGAATTGCTCAAAACGAAGCCCGCTGACAAATATTCTTTTTTTCTGGACGTGTTAAAGTGTTAAATATTGTGGTTGAATAATATTAAATTTAAAAAAAAATAATATTATTTGTTGTGTTTTTGCTATAGATTTCGTTCTCTTGAATATGTAATGAATGAAATTGTACAAAATAATTTTATTATATATATTCCCCTTTATTATATCACTTTTGCTGTTGTATTTTTATAATGACTTTTAAAAACAAAATTGTCCATGATGTAAAATAAGGTACTTTTACATACATCTTAAGAGACCTTATACATTTCACCTACGCAGCCCACAAGTAGGCTACGAATTTCCTGGCAGCTTTGAAATGTTGCAGAAACATGTTGCCAAGTTGTGCTTTGGTGGAGAACCAAAAATAAAATAAATTTAACTATTTTGGGGGAACTCGGGAGAGTGAATATGGAATTTTTGTTTCGTTTAGAAGCCTAACACTCTAACACGTCCAAAATGAGGACTTAAATGTTAGGGTTTTCTAGTGGCGCAGCAGCACGTTGCTGACCTTTGCGTCCGCCTTGGGGGCGATCTTCTCGCGGAACTGCCGATTCTCCGGATTGGCCAGCACGGAGGCAATGAACTCCGAGGTCTCCAGCTGCAGCTGGGTCAGCCGCTTCTGGAGCAGCTTGTTGCGCTGCACCAGCTTGATGGTCTTGATAGCGATTGACAGCAGGCCGTCGCTGTTGTGGTGATGGTAGTGTTGCTGCTGGAGGTGGAACTCCTTGACCGGCGCGGGGCTGTACTCATAGCCACTGTCTATGCCAGTGTCGTCCTCCTCCTCGGTGGGCACCTCCTCGCAGAGCTTAAGGGCCGCCGCCGCGCGTCTGTGGTGTTTGTTACCGTAGGAGTTGGGCTGTAATACTGTCTTGATGTTGCTGTCGCTGCTGGAATGTTGCTGCTGCTGCTGCTGCTGGAGGTACTGAATCCTGGCGGCCGAGTAGCTGCCCTCGTCCAGCTGCATCCGGTTCACCGAGTCCATCTCCACCTCCGTCTCCACCCCGCTGCTAGTGTCTGTGGAGGAGTAAACCGTCTGGCGGGCAGCAAAGTTCGGCAGTCTTCGTTGTAGTCTCATCGGGCGACGACGATTCGAGGGGTTCATTGAACCTTTGGCCACTGCAAATAAATGAAAATATTGAAACGTAATTAGTTGAGCAACGAAGAGCTTGTTTACAGTGGGTTGAAATGAAGAAAATTATGTAATTTAGTATTTATTGATTTATTTTCAATGTTAAAAAAGAAGTCCTGATACTGTTGTCTTCTAAAGAAATAGAAGTAAATAGTAGAAGGTATTTTTGCAGTTATCAAATTACTGATACCGCTTTTATTTTAACATTTGCGGAGCCCACGGTTCAGTTGAACGCTCAAGTGCTAATTACTTAGTTGTCAACCAATGCCTCCATCTATGACCATGCCGTTCCCTTGAAAGTACGTGTCCGTATATACGTTTAAATATATCGAATATATATATATAGACATATTGGAATCGCGTGTGGGCTGGAAACGTGACCGGCACCAGGGCCAATCGCTCCGGCGTAGCGTCGACAACGCGTTTCGCATCAATTCGCAGTCACAACGCTTTTGTAACGTTCACTTCCCACTATCAGCTGTTGAAAGTCACGACTATGGGCCCCCACACTACACAAAAAATGTAAGCAAAATGTTACAAATTAAAAAGTCATAAATATAAAGCCAATGTATAATTTTAAATTAATAAAATTAAATGAATAAAAACTATACATACAGTCAACATGTAGAAAAATAAAATATCTTTAAATTATAAATTCGTTTTTTAAAAATATATACTAAATGTTCGGTGATGGTAACGGCTCTCAATTAAGTTTATATAACTTCTTCCGTCATTTAAAGAATTAAAACCTATTTCCTATTAATTCATTTCCTTAATTTCTCGTAATTTTTAAAATATTTCAGCTAAAACCTAATGGACAATGTAAGGTTTACCTTTGAACCATGTCACTTTACTACTTTCTCCAAGTGCAACCTTTTTCCACCCCACAAACAGCAGCGTATTGCGTAAAGCCTATTTTTCCATCACCACTTTTAGCGACTGTGTCTATGGTCAGGGTCATGACGCGTCGCCGCGCATTTAGCCCTGCACATGGCGGTGCACACCCTTGGATCCCTTGGAGCGGTACGGAGCTGATTGCGCCAACTGCTGGCCGCACACAGAGCCCAGTGCAATGCAACGTGAGAGTGCAGCTCAGGGGACAAGTGCATACGATGCAGCCCCACCTGGTTGATAACACCATCTTCTGACGGATGACGTATCGAGTGTTAAGTAAAGATTTCTATTAATACAGATGGGAGATGACTTGTTGTTACTCCCCAAAATACATGTAATGCCGATTTTATTTGGTATAAAACGAACTCCTGCAGATGGGATCTTTTTTGAACAAGTGTTTAGAAAAGTGCAAAATTATGGATAAATGCAATAGACTATTCCAGTGCTGCATTATCAAAAATTAAGAATTCAATTTGTTCACTGCTTTCACTACTGAATTTTTTGCCTGGCTGCTTTAGAATCGTAATTATTCGACATCAATGCGCATTCAGCTAAAACCCGGAAGTTGCCCCGCCCCGATGCCTTGGCATAAATACCACTGAATGCTCACCTTGTTGTATCCAATGTCAGTCATTCAATGCATGTTTGTATATTTTTACAGCTTTCTTTTAACTGCCAGTCAAAGGCACATGTACCTGTCATAGTTTATCTAACTAGCAGTTGTTATGGCTTCAACTTGCATTCCCCTGGTGCTACACAGAAACTTAAAAGGAATGCTATCTTCATGGAAGATTCAAAAAGAATTAAAAGAAAATGTTGGAAATAAAAATCTTGACTACAATTTATCTTGTCTTATAAATCTTACCCTTATAAGAACAAATTGAATAAGAATAATTAAATCTAGGTTTGCAATTATAGTTCATGGAAAATTTGTATCTAGTTTAATCTTTACGGTTTATATTTTCCCCCAGAATTTCATTATTATTGTAATATAAATATACATTTTCTCTCTGCAATATTTTTGCCACCCCAAAGCCCCAATCTTTTGCTTTTCTGGTGTACTTATTTTCCTCGTTTCGGCCTCGTCATCGATGAGTGTCTGGGTAACGGCGTGAGTGGGATTGCACGTGCCTCGTTCTGTTCTCGGTGAATTAGTCACCGGTGATGCTTGAAAATAAAAATTTTAAATGCCTAAGATAAAGGCAGAGGGCGGGAGGGAATTGGCCAACATTCCAGCCCCTGAGAAAGCAGTCGGAAAATGGAAAAGGGGAAGGGCTGGGCGGGCTGGGTGAAGTCCCAAGGGGCTCGCACGTGGCCTCGTCACACCCATTTTTGATTTAGACGTGTGTCGGTGTATTTCTTTCGGTTTATTTTTATGTGCTGCTGGAAATTAGCAGGCAACAACGAGCACAAATAAAACGGCAACAACAGCAGCAGCAGCGGCAGTGCTTTCAATGAATTCACATTGAATATGGCACCAATAAAGTCGGCACCAGAAACGCAAAAATAAAGAGCAAAGTTGGCTAAAAGCAAGCGGAGCAAATGTGCAAAACATGTAAATAAACCCAGCAAAAGTGGCACAGCAGCAACAAAAACGTGCGGAGGTTATGACACACACACTTATGTAGGACCCCCTCCCCTCCGTTTTCCGTTTCGTGAATTTGTGAAATATATTTCTTGGAAAAAATCTAGGTAAATATTCGTACAATAACACTTGGCTAATGAGTAATCAGTGAACATCATACGACGGGGCGGGGTTTGGATAAATATGTGTAGTAAAGACATTAACTTCGTTAACTGAATTTATTATGTGAATTATTTGAAATATCTTCCTGATATCTTTAATTATTTCAAACAACTTCTTAATAATGTCATAATGTTTTTAGATTATTTGCATCCTTTCCTTTCTCAAAAGCAAAGCTCTGCCTATAATCAGCAAATATCTATTTGCCTGTCATGAGTCATTATTTTAATAAATATAAATCCATTTTAGAAAATATCGTCAGCCTAGCTTGAATCGTTTTTTAAACTGATAAATATTCAATATTTTTCATCCAACTTCCAAGAAGTTTATCTTGTCACTGAACGAAGCTACTTAGCCTAATTACTATCACTATTTACCATTTACAATTTCTCGTTATAACAAGAAATAACAACTATTTTATTCTCTATAGTTATTCTTACAGTTATTCTCACTTTCAGAATAAATGTACTTCCTTTTGCGAATCCATTCCCTAATCCATTCCCTACTCAACCAATATCCATTTTCATTTCGTTGCCAGTCATGCGGCATTAGATCGCTTATATAAACGTGTCAGCCAGATTTGCCACTCGAGTCAGTCTTACCTAACAGCAGAAACGCAGGCGGAAGAGCAGCTGGAGCCAATTGCTGACGCAAATTGTTGTATTCTTGTGGCATAACCCAAAAACTCGCGTGCCCTCGATGCAGCAGCAGCAACAGCAGCAACATTAGGAGCTGTACAACACCAAGGCGGCAGCATGGAGGCCAACACGTGAAAATCCCAATGCGACCCATCGCACAGGGCACGTGCATTTGAGTTTTCTACTGCACAGCTGTGGTCACCATATTATTGGCATTGGTTTAACAGAAAAGTGGAAAAATTAATATTAAAAATTTAGAAACATCTAACTTAATTTTTTTAAATTTATTTCTTATATCCCTTGGACATATTTTTTCTCCTATCACTTTTGATTTGTTTACGGAATAAGACCTCTTTAGATAATAAAGGTTTAAAAATCAATTTAAATTTTTATTTATTAAAAAAACAAAATAAATAAAAATAAAAAGCTCTCAAGTTCTCATAGCTATTCCACTGACCGCAACTATAGTTGGCAATGAGGAAGTGGGAAATGAGAATCGAGCTCAGAACAGACACAGCAGTCACAACACAGAGATACTGTCCGGAGGTGGGTGGCCCAGTTTACATAAATTAATTAAACATGACCGAGTAACGTGAGCAGAGCAGTAACAGTAACAACAGTCGCATCAGCAAATCAGCAGGGGATTTTGACAATAAAGGGTACCAGAAAAAAACAACAAAATAAGACAAAGCGTAGATTGCAGTGAATGTATAAAGCAATGTTACGTATACGCCTCGTGCGCCCACCACAAGCTCGACAGTTAGCAGTCGTCAAGTCTGATTGCACTGTGCAAAAGCGACTTACGCAATGTGTTGTTTTAAATTAAAAAATAAATGGATTAATATTGCATACAATTAATGTCAAATTGAAAATTGTATGCATTTATTTAAATATTTAATTTCAAATTTAGCGAAAACTTATCTCTACCTATTGTCTATTTTATTTAAGTGTAATTTTCAATGATCTATAGTAGCGGAAAGTTAAAGTCTTTCTCTCTGTGCACTTAAGTACGCCCTCTTCACCGACTGTTTACTCACCGTAGGCAAGCACCGAGCTGGCTTGTGTGGCGGCAGCTGCAGATGTCGAGGCTGAAGTTGAGGATGAGGATGAGGACGATGACGAGGATGCGGCAGCTGTGGCGGCGGATGCTGTGGTGGCTGTGGCCACGCCATGATGTCGCCGCGTCTCGCGCAGCTGCTTCTTCTGCGAACATATGGTGGGCGCCATCTTTACGGGGACCTCTGGTTTTTTCTATTTCTGGCAGCGAATGTTAACACTGCAACGAGAATGGAAATAAAGGCAAAGAATTAATTTGTTGTCACATTGATTAACTGATTAATTGATTTAACGGTCTGCGTGCCTTAATAACCCAACGAACTGCACGCGCCGGACAGCAATCAAAATAAAATAAAATAATTAAATTCGTACGAGTTCGTTTAACTTTGCGCAATTGGATTGTCTGGATTTGTTGTCCGCCAGTAGCAGTGATTCCTTTGCAGAATTCAGAACACATTTCGAGAGAGGATATGGCGGGTCGTAAATTGTGTTTATTTCGGTGGCGATAAGAACAGCCAACGGAAGTTGACTAGCATCGTACTGTTCGCTTTAAAAAGTAAATCGTGAGGGAATTTCGAAAGATATGGAGTGCAATGTCTTAATCAGAGCTTCTAGAGATTTATTTTTATTTTGAATTCACACAATAAATGCTTAAAAAGAGGTGGTAACCTAGAATTCCAAGTAAATAAATATCTAATACCCACTTAAAGCAGAATCGGTTAGATGGCCTTAGCTAATCCTGATTTTAATAAAAAAAATTTTAATGAAAATAATTATAATTTCATCAGAATCCGTTAGTTTGCTTAGCCTTTAAAGATTATTTCCCAATCAAGACGGATTTAATTCTTAAAACCCCGCCGAACCAGATCAAACCAACTAAATCATTATAACTACATAAATCACTCGTGGCAAACAATCAGCGCTTGGCCTGCGAAAGTCCAGAGTTCAGAGTCCCAAGTCCAATCCCGACTTTGACATTTCGGATCGGCATCGTGAGCTTCGGCCCTGGCACCGAAACGAAACCCAAGATGACACACCGGGGCCCCGGACCCAAGCTCATTAAGCGTGCTCCAAATCCTGGCTAACGACCATCGGCCAGAGGTAAACAAACTTAAAGTGACTCGGCGGGAATGGGCTTCACGGGGTGGACAGAATATTGATGGGAAAGCATTTTGGCGGGCTCACGAAATTACCCAAGTGTTCGGCGCTGTCAGAGGATGAGTAGGAGCTTGGGAGCTGGGAACTGGGGGATGAGCCCCGCCTGACGGCAGTCAAATTCAAATTGAAAAACGCCCAAAAAGACCATGAACGACGAGGCTGTTGTCGGCACGTGTATCTCTTGAGTGTAATTACATTTGGTAAAAGCGCTCGCGACGATGATGAAATGTTTGCGTCCCCTGACGGCATTTTACCAACCTGTACCCGCCCCCAAGCCCTCCACCCAACCCTCTACCCGCAATATTTAAAATACTTGTGGGCGGCTAAGAAGATTGCCAGCCCCTTCTCAGGCCGCCATCACGTCCCTCGGTCTCAGTTCAATGTCAATGCGCCAATATGCGCTGAAATTACATTTCATTATTTATGCCTTATCCGTCATCCGATAGTTAAAGCCTCAGAGGCTGATCCAAAACAAGGCGACACAGTGAAAAATATATATTTATTGATTTTAGTATAACTTTTCTATGCCGCTTGAGTTAGATTAGTTTTACAGAAATAAATACAGCTGTTAAAAGTTATTACTTATTACTAAGTTTCTGTTCTCAATTTGCTGATAAAGTTTAAATAAAACAATATTGGGTCAGAAAAACTCTTCTAAAATATATTCGAAATTTAAATAGTTTGTTAATTTTAGGAAGTCAAATTTATTTTGTGTTTATTTTGTGTAATTTATATTGAACTATAAAAAAAGGATAAAATAAATTGTTCTCCGTGTAACTGTACCTACCGCTTGTCCCTTAAGCGGAGACTGAGAAATGTCTGTAACAAAAGACCGAAATGTGCGTAACAAATACTAAGCCTCAACGAATTGCCCCAGTGGCAAATTTAATGCGGCGCGTGCGGGCCTAAAGCGAAGAAGGCTGGTTCGGTGAGCCAGAGGGGGAATGTGTCCTGTGAAAAGGGACTTCTTCCATGAGACCGGGAAGTGTACAACACTTAAAGCACAGAGCAGATTTAAGGCTCATAATGGGGGGCCGGACTGCCAGCAACAATTTGAGACACGTTTCTCGCTCCGCTCAAGAAACACCTGTAGATCTGACTGACCTCCCGACCCTCCGGTGTCGGAGGTCAAGTCAATCAAGCCGCTGTGATGAGATTCCCGCTGCGTGCCTACAAATTAGCCAATAATTGTTCAACAAGACACGCCACAAAAAACGACAACAGACAGAGAGACACACGCACTGCTGTCAGCTGTCGAAAGCGAGAAGTAAGACAAAGCAGAAACTAAGGCGAAACAAAGGAATCTGCTTATGCCAATGACTTTTCACACGCCACCGAAACGGAAGGGAAATTTGATTTTCTCTTCTTTCCTTTTTTTTTTTTTGTATTTTTTGGTTGGCAAATTGTTGGGGCATCGTTGTGGCAGACAGTTGTGACCGCCGGCTACATCACAAAGACAAAATATTGTCGAAAGTGCCCACCGACGACAAATGAGAGTTCAGGGAACTCGTTCTTTATTATTTCGCTTTTGCAGGAACGTTCACATATTTTGAAGTTTATTTGTCATGTGTAATGCTAAACGCTGCGGGCACTACAATACCTCGCTTTGTTCCCTCACATGAGTTGAGGCACTCCCTCAGACATCATAGCAGACATACGTACACGGGAAAAAACGTATGCGAAGTTGGTTGAAATTTAAAGGCTTATTATTGGAAAATATAGGGAAATGTGACTTTAATATATGGTACTCTGAATCCTTACTTATCTTTTATTTATTATTTTAAATTGAATAATTATTTGGAAATAAACAAAAAACATTGTATGCAAAATGTGTATTGATTAATAATATAAAGAACCTAACTAAGCCATATTTTCCCACTGTGCATATAACCATGCACGTCTGGCTATAGACGACGTGTCTGGCCTTTGTGACTGTGTGCTCGGGAATCGTTTTAAATTGCACTGGGGTCTCGTTTTTCTAAATGCTGGCCTCCATCATCCGCCACATGCAGCAGCATTAGCCAGAAAGTGGGCTTGAAATATTCATAACCCAAATGATTCGGCTATTATTTACATGAAAAGTGCTCGAAGCAGCTTAAGCCAGAAGTGTGTGCGAGCAGCGGCAATAATATCGCCGTCCTTCGGGGCGTATACTTAATATTGTGCCAGCTTAGTGCCTCTTATTAAATTTTCCTTTTCCTTTCTAATTACAGACACGCCCGTGGCCTTGTGTAATCTTTAATGAACATTCCATTAATTTTTAGACCTTATCTAACAACTATACACGCGCCGCAAATTTTAAAAGACGCCGCTGGCTAACAGAAATCCCCCATCTATAGACTCAAATAAAACTTTCCACTGCATGTGTATTTTTATGACTATTTCTTACATTCATTGTTTACATGGGGCAGTGTTTGCTTGAGATTTGCGTTTTTGTTTGGGCTATACTCTATTGCTTAGAAGGGGTATATGTAAAATTAAGGGGGTTTATATAAGAGTTTGAAGTGAATTTCCAATTTAATATTAATAGAATTTTTGAGACTAGTTCATGGAAAATTTTTTATTATAAACTATTTATCTTAAAAATAATTCAATTAAACTTTTAAGCAATCATTCTGCGACTTTACAGGGCACTCTCTGTTTGTTTATTGAATTTATTTTCCATTACTTGTTTGCGCTTAGTGCAAAACTGCTCATGTTGCCCCATGGGCATGTCATTCTACCACAAATTCAAAGTGCTAATTTTCCTTCTTATCTCAGCACATGCGCCTGAAAGTCAGACAGCAACAGTGACAGAAAAAAATACAAAAAAAAAAAAAATCAGGTAAGAGCTGGCGGAACAGGGCAACAACAACTATATAGGCAATCAACATGCGTCATAATTGTATTTAGATACGCTTGGAGTTTGGGGAGAGAAACGTGCCAAAAGTGGGCTTGCCAACTTGCGACTGCTTTTTTCCAGCTATTATTTTTCGCATTTTGCAGTGTTTTTTCCCCACATTTGCTAAGAGTGGTCTAGACGAGGTCCAGAGATTAGCATTAGCATGTCCAATAGATCAGATCGAACCACAACTGCCGATGATGGCGATGAATTTTCGGTTGTCCAATTGAAGCCGCCGAAAGGCCATAAAAATTTACGATGGCAGACGAGGAAAGCAAATAAAAGCCGAAAACATTAAATGAGACACACGTGTGCCAAATTATGACTTCTCGATAAGAGGAATTCAATAACAGCCAAGAAATGACAGGGATAAAACAACGACCCGGAACAGCAACAAAATAAAACCACACGCACTGATGGGACAGTGTTTTGCGAGCCTGTCATTTTCGGGGTTTTATTGGCCGTCAGGCTAAGATTTTAAATAAAGACAAGCTAGCAACTAATCCCCTCTTAATCTGAAGCTTATCTGTCTGTATTGATTTTATATACCGGACAACTATGTAATACCTATATGCTTAAAAAATAAAACTAAAAAAAAAATGCTTACAAAAAATTAAAATTGATTTCCACCGAAACCTTAAAAATCTTAATAAATCAAAAATATTCCTGCATAAAAAAACCATAAATATAAATCCAAGCTACAAATCTAGCAACAATATATTCATAATAAATCGATCAAATTTAAACAAAGAATTCCTTCAAAAAATCAAGCTTCGGTTGATCGCATTTTTCAACTTTTCAATACATAAAATAGACATTAATTCCTTTGTTTTTATGTTCCGCTTTCAACCACACGTAAATTAATCAACAGTCTAATTAGCTAAATGTCCGAATGCCTAAAGCTTTAATAAAATTTTTTTATTGTCAAGCCCACAAGGCGAAACCAGATCTCCCAAAGAGACATAAAGCATAAAACGCAAATGTGATTGATACAAGTCGTGCGTCACTAATTAATAGATCTTTTGCATATCGAACATGAGAGACATAAGAGAGTGTTTCAAATTTCAGTTTCAGTGAATATATCTCGGCTTTTATTGTTCACCTTTTATTGGCTTCGATTGTGACGGCTAATTGGATCGTGGGCAGAGATGACGTTGAGTCTGTTCATTGTTGTCTTAGGATTTCAAATGAATTTAATGATTTGCGAATATATTTGGGTGTTTGACATTTTGTCAGCAATAATTCTGCCCGGCTCGTTTCATTGGCACATCATAAAAATGTTATGCGAAACATTTACCATTAATTAATTACTTTCCGCAGGCACGTGTGCTTCGATTTGCTTGGCAACAGAACGAATGCGGGAATTCGTAGTCTTGCACTCAATTACTAATGTTTTATTATTAAAAATACGTATTTTTAATTAACATTTCAGCAATGGCAATCCAATTAAAACAAATATTTCATGCTGAGTCACATAATGAAAAAAGTGCCTTCAATTGTGTTCAAATATAGGAAGCTGAAATGCGATTAAGATTATTAATAGCTAATCGCATATCGCCGATAAGCCAAAGCAATTATCGCCTTTTTATTTTCTGTCTGTACTACTGACTAAAAAATAAAGCCAATTAAATATAATCCTGATATGAGTTGCAATCATTTATTATCGGTTGTTAACTGCGAAGTCTGATGATAAATGATTCTGGGGAGAATTTCGTAATACCTAATTAATATGAAGAAACTTTTCAATGTTTATTTCTCAGATACAAGACAAGAACATGACCTTTAAGATTTGTTAAAAATTAAACACGTTGTATAAAGTCATTAAAAGCAAAAGAAAATTATTTATCAAGTAGGTCAAGGTCTGATTGTTTTCTGCCAGCATTATAAAGAAATAACAGTTCATGGTTCTCAAGAAAACATTGTCGATTAGATTTTTTTCCTGGAAACCAGAATCCCACTGGAAAGAGATTATTATTATGATAAAATGTAGACAATGGAGAACTATTCGCTCGTGGCTTCATAACATGGCCTTATGCTGTCTTGGCCAATGAGTCAGAGAGATCGACTCTTTCAAGATAGCCGACTCCAAGTTGGTCTTACAAAAGAGTCGCCAAATGGCCAAAACAGTTTCACCGACAGTAGCCGGCCCTGGGGCTTCCCCTGAAGAACTTCAAAATATATATATATTTTGACCAGAAGATGAGTGCGGACAGAAACCAGAAGCGGCGCGTGTTGGCCAATCCCCCTGAGCTTACCGCCCCGCCTTTGTTTAATTTATGTTTGCCTAGTCTCTGTCTCTACGCGTTGAATGGCAGTGAAATATAATTCCCTAATGTGGTCATAAAATGAGAAAAAAAATTATAGCGAAACGGGAGAAGGAAAGACAATAGAGACCATATTGCTCGTCTTAGCCGCACGTGTGGCTCATTTATGAAGGGGCCAATATAAATGCACATAACTCGGGGGTGGAGAAATTCGCTTTAATTTCCCTCAAACAAGTATTTCCGCTTGCCCCCGCCAACACATCGGCAAATACTGGCGCGTGCACTCACTCACAGTTACATTTGTGTTTGTATTTGTATTTATTAAGGCGTCGTGTGTCTCTCGTTATTGGGTCAGCAATTAGCTATATGGCCAGGCAGCTGGCCAAGTGTTTGCCCAACTTGGCCAAGTGCAAACAACGATGTGGGGCAGTTGAGGAGCCAGCTTCGAGTGGCAGCTACCACACCGAGAAAATTATATCAAATACCCTGATTAAAAGTACGGCACTCCACAGGCAAATTATTAATTTTAAATTAATCTTTTTATAATTCTTAACTAAAACTTTCTTGAAGAACAAAATAAAAAAAAACAATTTATAGACATTTTTATAAAATGAATTCTAGGCGTGATATCTGAACTCCGTGTAGAGAATAATAAACGGTGAGAAATCCCATTTATCATTCCGCCTTGTTGAACCTTGGTTGGGGCTAAACTTAATTGTCTGTCATTTTAATAACCGAACAGCAAATACTATAGTTATGTCACATAGCTGCCGCCACAACGGGAATTTCCGTTGTTAATGCAAATCAATTGGTAAATATTGCGTATACGACATGTGGTGGTCTCCCCAAATAAGTTAAAACTCAGAGGAATATTACAAAATTTACCTTATCTTTCATTGTATTTAAGAAGTTTTAAAAAAGTATTAAATACAAAAAATCGACCTTCCAAGAGAAATAAAGATATTATTAAGTAATAAATTATAATATTACTTTTATTATGATATTATTCCGTAATTCCCCTTAAAAGAAACTCCATTTGAGTTAGGGGTTATCCATTCTTAAACAAATTTCAGGAAACCCAAAACTTACAAAATTTAAAAGATCCTTTTCCCAAGAAAAATCTTCTCGAAATGGTGTTCGTTCTATTAATCTCTATATATTAATAGGCTAAGCCTTTTTTAGTAATCCCTTTTTCCCCTACTTCCCGTTAACCGATTTTGAAACGGAATATACCATTCGATTCGTATTAATTTGTAGATGTGCAGAATATGAAAAAAAATTGAATTTGACAATGTTACCTGTTAAGTGCAGGTAAACGAGAAATACGTATATGAAGCATACGAAACGGAAACAACAACAATTTAACGAAGCAAGCATTGGAAATCTTTTCCGTTCTATTGCGATAAATCAAAAGTTGTTCAAATTTAAGCAGAAAAAACTGGAGAAAATTGGTGAGTTTGGCAAAAGTGAATTGTGAATCCAAAGAACGTGGTTATTTTGAAAAGATAATTTCAGAATTGCGATTGTTCAAGTTATTCGTTATTCACATCGTAGAAGCGTCAGTCTAAAGGTTGTTTCGGTGAGTGTCTTTCATTCTATCACATCGATTAATTGTGGTTTTCAATTGAAGAATTTAGAATTTCGAACGCGTTATGCCTCGCCACCGAACAATTAATTCTTAATTGGATGTTACTGCACATAATCAGGGAATGTTTCAAATCTTCATTTTAATTCTTGATTGGATGTTACTGCACATAATCAGGGAATGTTTCAAATCTTCTTTCATTCAAAATAAAATGTTTCATTTGAAATAGAACATCGTTTGTTTGCATTATGAAAAGACGTCGACAGTTGGTAGAGTGGGGGATTTTCCCCCACTGGGCGATCCTAGTACACATTAATTTCCTTCCGGAAACGGTTAATTTATGCTCGGGGATTTGAATAAATCTCAATGGATCCCACAGCGTGATCCCCTTAATAAGCCATTAATTATACCATAGAAATTAGGCAATTTTTTATTGTTACTGCTGCGTCTCGTGTTTCACATTTGGCATTCATGGGGCCCGCACAGAAGCCGTTAGCATTTTCAGATGTTACAGTTTAAAATAATGCCCCACACACACAAGCTCTCAGCAGTCACACACTTAAGCACCCACCCCACACTCACACAAGCGTAAAGTGCCGCACACGTGCGACCGAACACAGACGCCAAACGACATGACCAAAAGCCACGGCGAAAAGAGAATTAATTTCGTAGTTGCCTGCATAAATTAAAAACGAAAAAAAGCACAGACAAAAACAAAGAAGACTTTGTCATTCTATCGCAGTCGCAGTCACAGCAGCAGTCGCCGTTGGCGTCGCCGTCGACGTCGTAGCCCACTTGGCGATAATTTCATAGACACGAGCACTGCGAGCAGGCAAGGGCGAAGCGAAGAGAAAACAATAAACTCATGCAAAGCACGGCGAAAAAAAATATTAAACAGCTTCCTTTGCATTCGGGTTATTAGTGGATTAATTCAATGAGTCATTAAATCAAGGATTTCAAGGGAAAACCTTAGAAGTATAATATGATATTTGATCAAAGCATTATTGCTGTGTAGATATTACATATTAAAGAATTATTCTAACAAAATTATAGCTACTTTCAATTCTCTAAAATTTAGTTATTTACAAAAATAGTTTTCTTTGCTTAAAAAGCTTAGAAATAGTTTAGAAAAGCTAATAAAAAAATCCTAATTAAGCTGCTTATAATTTTTTTTCCTGCCCAAACCCAAGGTAACATCTTTGAATGATGCCAATTAGCGCCTACCTCCCACCCACCTTTTTCTCGCTGTGCATGGAAGCCTACAGTATTGGAGAGAGAGACAAAGGAGAGCGATAAAAGCCGCTCTCACCCCGCTCCTTCCTTCGACCCTTAATCTCCAGCACAAGCCACGAGAGAGCCCGGCAAAAACAATGGCTCACACACACAAAGGGAAGCTCACATGCCGTTAATGAACTTTTATTCTACTATCTCCCTCCTTCCCACACTCGCGGCGGCCTAGAGAAAATGGCCGAGTTGCTCTGTTTTTTTTTTCGTGTGTATATTTTTTTTCTTGTGTGTATATTTTGTTTTATTTTTTTTTTATTGAATTAACGACGCACGTGTTGCGCCGCCCAAGCTGCGCGCGCTCCCGTTTCTCCACATTTGGGTTCAAAGCAGGCGTCGCCGTCGACGTCTCTGCCGATCCGCATATCAGCTTCGCATTTTTTGTGTTTTATTTTTTGTTTTGTTTTTGTATTTGCCCTCGTTGTTGTTTGTTTATATTTATATATCGGATGGGACTCATTTTTTTTCTCACCCGTTTTTGTATTGCTGTTTTGCTTGTTGTTGTAATGCGGAACGCGCGCGTTCGAGCAAAAATGATAAATCTACGATTATGGGCGTCATGGGGTGTCATGAATGGAGCGGCCACCCGAACACGCGCAAGAGTTACCTATCGCAGATATAGATATGGAATAGATATGGTCGGGGCAACGCCACCTGTACGTTATAATCGCCACGAATCTATGTATATATGGCAACTTCCTGTTGGGCCTCTAGGCCATAAAAACGAAGGGACACCAATGTAGACATCACCTTGACGAACGGAAGTTTTATATTTGGCACGCTACTATTATCACTGAATGGAAATCTCACCCTGTGTTGCTTAGAAAAGTGTATTTTTATGGATAAAATAAATAAGTTCGCCTAAAAAGTTTTATTTAGAAATACAAAATTTCCATACAATCTTCTTTTATAATTCAATCAATAATACTTGAGGTAAAAAACACCTTGAATATATTTTAATCCTGGTTTTGATTTACATTTCTTATTTTAGCATCTACATAATACCCCAATCGAAAGGCTGAGATTTATTTTCCCAATGGCTTGTCAAGCAGAAAGTCTTAGTTAAATAACTGCATTGGTTTCACAATAAATAAATAAATAAATAAACAAACAGCTGTCGATTGTAAAAGTCACTTTAGCTGAGACATCGCTTCTGTTTAGCACTTCATAAAAAAAGGCAGCTGCAAAGAGTGGCCCAGAAAAACCCCCAACTTCTCTATTCTTGATTTTTTCGGGTGAGATTTTATTCGGTGCTCTCTGCAAAGAAGTATTTCACACGCTTAGTTTTCAGGGTTTCTATGGTTGGAGAAAAACAAAATACCCATTAAGGTGTCTGGCTTTATCTTACTTCTTAGAATTCGAAGGCGAACATATAAAGAAAGAATAAGCTAAATGCCAAGACACAGTCTAGTTAAAGTTTATTTTCTTTTGTTGAGGGTAAATATGTCAGTATATTGGGGAAACTATACTACACCTTGGATATCCCCAGAGAAGAAATCCCATAGTCTTCTAAGTATAATTATTAAAGAAATTTATTATGGCCCTATACCTTTATTTGAACTATAATATATGGTTTTGTCTGAGGAATAAGAAGTTAAGGATTGTGATTTATAAAAATAGTATTTGTTTTTTTATTTCCGTAGAGCAAAAAATTAAAATTATCGGTTAAGTTGGTTCTGCCTTCTTTAAAATTGTTTTTCGTCTCCGAATTCGGGGCTTAGTTCTGTAAATAATGATTCCATCAAATTTCACCATAATGTAACTCACATATGCTTGAGCTGCTGTCTCTTTTGGTCTTTATTTATTTCCCTAATTTGTTTACTTTTCTAACTCCGAGCTTTAAAAGCCACACTCATTTGTTTGGACTTAAGCTCCCTTAAAAAAATCAATATTGCGCATACGCCATGTGACCCCGCCGCCGCACTGCAGTCAAAAGTTGCAACTTGCAGCGTGCAAAATGCCAAAGGGCATCATGGTATGCGTCATCTGACGATACCCACGGATCCTGACCTAAATTCGTCCTTCAGAAGGTGAGGCAAGCACAACAACAACAAAAAACACGAAATTGGTTCAAGGGGTCGGCAATCCAAGGCAGCAGCATCTCTAGTTGAGAGGAGGAGGAGCTTTCAGCATCGGAAGTCGGCTGTCAAGTGCAATTTTTTTTTTCTTTATTATTATGGTGCCGCGCGGCACGTGTGGCACACGAAATGTTGGCGAATGCTAAACGCTAATGCCCGGAGATTTATGGCCAAAACCTTTTCCCGAGCGATGGGACTTACCGAGAATAATGCTGGCTGGCGTGTGGGGGATGCTGGGTGCGCTGACTTTGTTTTTCCACTAGATTCCCCTAATTTAATGAACCCTCATTGGAAATAATGAGCATTATTTTTCCGCCTTTTTATATTTATATTTGTATTTATATTTATATTTGTTTTCGCACGCTTTTAATCTATTCTCGGTGACGGCGGACGTGTGTGTGCTAACTCATAGACGCCAATGGCAACACGCGCGCCAAACAAAACTTTCGCTTTCGTTGCGCGTGTGGCCGTCGCACAACAACACCAACAACAGCAACGATAACGACCGGGGCAAGCACAAAGTGCACACACACTGCGGCACTCTTTCACACAAACACACACCAGCGAACACACGCGCTGGCAAACAACAAACACGGATATGCCGATAGCCGATATGCGAACTCGGCGGTGCGGTGCGGTGCTCTCTCGTAACTCCCGAAACGCGCGCCGCTCTTCCAGTATTTTTTGCTCGAGTTGCTAACGCTTCGACCGCCCAAAGCAGAATGAACGCGACCCGTCGACCGACCGACGTTTTAACGGCAGCTCAGCAGTCGCTGCCAGTACTGTGCGCACCCCACAAAAGTGGCAAGGCGAAAGTGGCCAGCGATGCTGCAAAATTTAAATTTGTATATATTCTTTTTACTGGTTTAAGAGAAAATAAATTGTTTTTTTTTTTATTAGAAATTCAAAATGTTTTTTTTTTTAGTTTCTGCAAGAAATTAATATTTTTCTAATTTTTGTACAAAATTTTAATTCTGACCTAAGCTCTTCATCTAACCTAAATTTTAAAACTGTCTATGTATATATACAAATTTACAGCTTTCCTTTAAAATATATTTTATATGTTAGGTAATAGAAAATGTACATTTTCTGTAATATAAAGCTTATACAATTTGTTTAATCATTTCTCTATGAAATTTCTCAAATACATATTTTTGGGTTTGTTTCTTTTAACTACATTTCGAAGATCGAATATTATCTTATTATAAGATATTCAATTATATATTTTAATGATGATTTAATTTCCTCTAAAAAATCCACAAGGTTAACTTTATTTTTATTTACTTAGGTCTCTGAAATGGCTAGCTAAGATCTTGAATAAATAATTTTGGTGTATCATTTATAAAAATATCCTAAAAACAATTAAGCAAGAATAAAATATATTTCGGGATTTTGTTCTATAGTAAAAAACTAAACAAGTTACAAACCACAAAATTCCATATTTAATAAAATGTTACATTATTTAAAACACTTAATACCAATTTTTTTGACGCTCATATGTTCTATATACCAATAAAGCTTCTAACTTTAAAAGCACTTACCCTACAGACTCAGTATTCTACGTTTCATCTGATTAGTCACTAATTAACAAATTGACTTGTGCACGCAAATTAATTCCGCAATCACTATCGCTGGCGTTATCGGCGAAATATAATTCCAATAAATCGCGCTGCCAGACTTGGGTTATTTATTTGCACATGCTCAGGCTCATGTCTGAGCATCAATCAAAAATAAAAACTATTAATAGACCCGCCGAAGAACCATTGACACACATTCAACACTCACAATTTTCAAAGTCGCCAACGCATCTCCCTCAGTCGGAAGTGTTTCAGCAACAATGTTGAGGCAACAATGTTCGAGAGCTCACACTGCCAGAAAATAGGGGAACCCCCAAGCGATGGTAGGCCCACCGTTTGGGGTTGAGTTTGTTTTGGTTTTTTGCCTTTCTGGTTGCCTAAACCGGGGCCCTCGGGCACCAACCCCACACCACGCGGCGAACCCGACCCTGCCCGCCTGCGCCGCCATCCCTCCTCGGAAGGCAATTTTGTCGCACGTGTCGGAAATTTTGTTACGGCCGATTGCTTTCGCTTCCTCTCCCTCCCCCTCTGCTAGCAGCGCCTGTCTGTGTGTGTTTCAATGAGTTGCTTGGTCGTGTTTGCGCTGACGGGTGGATGGATATATGTGCATAAATACAGGCGAAATTCCCTTAACAAAAAACGTCCACTATTCAGAAAAAAAAAAAATATTTGGTTCCTAAAAATAGGAAAACGCCAAAAACAGTATGTAAAAATAGTGCAAAAAAATAATGAGATTAATGAATATATTATATATGAATTACAGCAAATATCGTGGATATTTTCGCTGTCAGTCGAATTTAGAATCCAAAAATAATATTTTATTTGTAAAATTTTTTTATAAAATTTGTAGTTAGTTTTAGACCGAAAAGGAAAATCAATGGTTTTTATTTTTTTTATTATTAGAAATCAAAACGTAGTCATTACTTTTTATAGGTACTGATTCAAATATTAAAAATTTATTTTATAGTCAGTTTAAGATCGAAAAATAAAATTATAAGATGGTTTTTTTTTTCATAATTTCCAAGCTTGTAGCATTACAAAAAATACTTGAATTTATAAAACATAGAAAATATATTAGACATTTTAATAATAACTGATTTTTTAACTGAACTTATTCGTATACTGAATATTTGTTAACAACCTTGATTACCCTTGATTACTTAGGGGGAGACAGTTTAAAACTAAGCCCTAACTAGAAAAGGGACTCTGATCCCTTAATTTTTCCAGCTCCCAGAAGTCTCACTGTATTTGTATATATTTCCAAGCCCGGCCTTTCTCGCCGTTGTCGTAATAAAAAGGCAATTCAATGGCCTTTGGCTTTAGTCAGCAGCCGGCAGCCTCAGTTGCCGCCTCAGTCACTGCTTGCGAAACTAACGGTAAACGGGACGATGGCTGATTTCCTGTTTCGCTTTAATCGTCTGCTTCTGACGAAGATGGCAGCAAAAGGCGAGCAGCGAACAATAAAAAGAGAAATTAGCATAAGACATGAATGGCTGCAGCAGCTCCTTCCCATTCTCTCCCCGCTTTCCACCTCGATTCGTATCATACGAGGCGTATGTGTGATTTTAATGGGCTCGTGGGTGTCTGTGGCGTGTAGACGCTTTTCTATTTCAATTGACGACACGTGTTAGCGCGTAAAACAAAGGGAACACGACCATAATGGCCGTTTCGCAGACGCACTCACACACAGAGGCACGCACATGTCTGCTGGCCATTTGCCTTTTTTTTCTTTTTGTTTTTTCGCGCCACCCACAATTTGAACCGCCGAAGGCCACCCATTTATTCGCCCATTTTATTCGCCAGCAAAGTGTCATTTAATTGCCATCCAAGCGAAGGGGCGGGCCATGGTCTTGCGTCAATGCAATGGGAGTCCCGTCCCTGAATCGCCCATAAACCCAAAGGGGAGCACTGAGTACGCGTTATATCGCAATATCGGCTTGTCCTGCCCACATAAATGCCCGTTAAATTAAAGTGCGTAATCAAATCTAATGCCAAATTTAGCCCAGCAAACACGCGTTGGTCAGGCAGGCGACCGGAAAAATAACAACTGATTAAGTAGTCACCGAAATAAACTATTCTTGTACCCAAAATAATCTTAGTTTTCGAAAACAACGTCGCGACGTCTCACTGATCATTAAATGCCTTTATAATGCAGGTTTATTTGGCGCAATTTATGCTAGAATTAGACTAAAGGCTGAAAAAATAAAATATTTGATGAACGTGAATTATAGGGATTTCATCATGACTTTATGAATAAAATGAGAACATTTTACAAAAATAAAAAATAAATAAAAAAAACCTTCATTTATTTAAAGACATAAGCAGTGGCGTCTGAATAATAAAAAAATTTCTTTTAATTCATATAATAAACTTAATATCTTAGTCTTTTGTAAATTAGACTAAATGGTTTTGGTAAGATTTAAATGAAAAATTAAACTTTATTTCCTTACATCTATATTATTAGTTTTGACATAAAACCTTTCGGGAATGAGTATATTTTTTTTTTCCACTACCCACATTTAAAGTGAAAATGAGTTTATTTATTTGTTAACAATTTTTGCGTTTAGTGTAAGTGATCGCGATTGCCAAAAAATCTTGTTTATTTTGTGCCGCAATTTCTTGGGAACAGAATTACTCGGCAAAAGCGGTTATCAATTGATTCGATACTCGGGCCGCGAGATGTTATATTTTTAGGCATATCAGCTTTTCGAATTTGCGACGGCTTTGGCCGTGTGTGTGTGAGCGAGCGTGTTCCGTGCCATTGTGTGGGTAACAATAGCAATAACAATAAGAGTGACATGCGCCGACCGCTCGGTACTCAGCGTACTCGATCTTTTTTTTTTTTGTGTTTATTTTTTTTTGCCGTTTTTTCCCGGCATGTGTCCGATCTGCATACCCTGTAGTCTTAGCGTATGAGAAGTTTATGGTTTTAGGGGAAAGATTGGTAGCAGTAGTCTTCTTTTCGACTTTTAATTGTAGATTTCATTGATAAAAAAAATTATGACAAGTAAGACTTTTAATCCATGAATTTTTCCGTTAGGTCATTTATGAAAATAATATTGTAACGCTGCACAAATGCCTTTTTAAATATACTTATCCTATAACTACAAACCTGCTTTCTGTATATTAGCTATAAGTTTCATTACAAATTATTTAATAACAGCAAAGTGACACCGGGTACCTTATAGTCGGACACTCGATCTTAACACTGTTACTAGTCACATTTTCTCTTTTGTATTTTTTTATTTTAATTATTCTTTTTCCTTTTTAGCTTCCCCCACACATGCCCAATGTCAAGGCCTTTTTCTCTGTCCCGTATAACCACGAAAACTTGCCAAAAATACACGCCGGTGAGTTAATTTGCATATAAATATTTGCATTATGTATATACATATGTGCTGTGCTCTATATGCAGGCTGTGGGAAACGGGAGAAAATAAAACAAGCCACGCGCCTCGTTAAGGGGAGCAAAATGCCGAGACACCATGCGTGGGGGCCAAAGCCAAAGCCGATGGCCCCCAGCAGCCCATACACAAATACACATAATTCTCGCTGATACCGACAATTTGATAGCGCCTTGCGAAGGAAAAACAATGTACGCACCGACAGCCCCCCGAAACACCTGGCAACAAAACTGGATTTTAAAATAATTTTAAAAATTTAAATATCAGGATTCATTCATAACTTGGACAGAGTTAAACTGTAAGAGCATAGTATTAATAGTAATATGATTTTTCCTTGTAGAATTTTCTATAAACATACGAGTAAATATCCGTAAATCAGTATCCCTTTAGAAGTAATTATATTTTATTTAAAATCAGAAAATACTTAAGATATTTTGTATAATTAGCAAAGGGCCATTACATTTAAGTTAAAAAAAATATAATATAAAGGTTTGACTGTATTGTTCAAAAGATTTAAGACTCTGCTGTTTAGTGTCTCACACTTTTTTTACGAACTAATTTATACGAGATCGCATTCAGCTGCAAATGCGTCAGAGCTCGCTATAAATAGAGTCTTAACAATAAAGTCTTTAAACAGACAAAGCTAAGATCTTGTTAAACGACATTAACGTGCTCTTTTACAAAATATTTATATTTTTATACAAATTTAATACAAATCTTAATACAAATTTATTACAAATTTAGAATATAAATATATATATTTACATTTCCTTACGTCTTAAGCAATGTAACCAATATTGTGTAGATTTCTGAATAAACATATTTAATTTCGAAAGTAAGCGGGCTCAAGCAGTAAGCAAGCAGTTTAGTTCGAAAAGCTTTTCTTTCAAGCGCAAGGCTAACAAACTCATACTTGCGTTGTACGCTGTGAGCCTAAAGCTTTGATTGCAAGCAGTGCTTGGCGGGAATTTTAAATAAGAATAAAGAAGCAAATATTTTAATACAAATTAATTAATACTATAGCTTCTAATTCAAGTATAAAGTTTATTTAAAAATCAGATACACTTTCATAGATTATTCATTAACATTTTTTAATTTTAACAAATGTACAAAATAATTAAGTAATAAAGATTAATGTAACTAAGATATATGACTTTTCATGATTATTTTATTGACTGTATAATTTTAGCTTAAGGGAAATCTATCAAATAAATATTATACGTATTCTTTCAGTTACCTTGTTAAAATGGAATCAAAAGAGCAAATATAGCCACATAATGGCCCGATGCCGATGGGCCATATAAAAGTCAATTGCTAAATTAAAACATTTCAATAAGCAATGCTAACAACATTGAAATCTGAAACCAGCTGAAGTCATTAAGCCACAACAGCCTCCTCTTCTCGCCTTACTCCGTCGGAGACCGGGCCCGAGACACCCAACAAACATCAATTTGGCCGCCAGCGAATCGCGAATCCAAAGGCAAAGGAGGAGATCCCGGGCGCAACAACAATGCGAAAAACTAATCAAAGCAGAACTCATTAAGCATAGTAAAAAATTATGCTATTGTAATAAAATGGTTAAGGCGAAGCCGAAATCGCGCTGGCAATCGAATTAAACGGCCGATGGCCAAAAGGCAAACAAATTGAACGGGGAAATCCCTGCGCGGCCCAGCGCATCGGGTTGCAAGTTGCTTTTCATCGATGGCGAATTTATTATGCAAAGCAGAAGCGGTGAAAGATCAAAGCGCAGCGATAGCAGATAACACGCTTTGCACTCCCAGCTAGCCAGCCGCCTCCGACTGCACTGGGCGAAAGAAGGTAGTGGAAATACGTTAATTTATAGAAACAAATCCTTATATAATAAAAATGTCCATTAAATTAAGTGAAATTATCAAAAAGATAACATTTATAAGAACATTTTCTTATTAAAAAATTTTTTCAGGATAAGAAATAGAAAAGAATGAATAATTACATGCCATAAATAATATAATATTCTTAGTGTAACAATGGTTTTCTAAATTAATTAATTAACAAGCTTATTTTTTAATGTTTCCAATAGCTTTCGTTTAAGTAAAAGATTTTTACAATTTTTTAAATAAATCATAAAAATCAACAAACAATCATCATAATCAAATTATAATAGATTTTTAAACACCTTTTTTTACTCCGTTTTAAAAAATCCCCCTTTTTTTCTACAGTGCTCAACCAGCCTCCGATCGGGGATGCGGCTTAGCCCCTCGATCCGAGCTCGAGCAGGCGGCCCTTTTAGCCGCACAAATAGATTAGTTTCACATGGCCATGGAGCCGGGGTTCCAGGGCGCCATAATGCACACAGAGGGCCGCCAGGCGCTGGCCGCCGCAGAAGTTATGAAAAATTAATAATAATGTCGAATCGATTGATTTCAGAGTGGACCGGGGCACCTCCACCGCCCCAACCACCGCAAGGGGCTAGCACCACCTAGACGGCTAGTCGTCGTCACCATGGTGCACCACCGTCGTCGTCATCGTCATCATCGTCGGCCAGTCGAGAGGATTGTCTTGGCCAAGTCCACAGCAACCCCGGGGCGTCTGCTTGGGTATCTCGTCCTCGCTTTCTTTGGGTGTGTGTGGAACTGTAACTAAATAAAAGGAATGAGATGGTTGCCAGTCGAACTTCATGCGGGATACTCTATGTCTATGATTAGCAGATCATATTATGCATATCAACGAATCACTATAATTATTGGCATATCAGGAAATTATTACAATAATTAAATCTTATGGATGATTTATGTGCAGATAACTATTTAAGATCAATATAAGCATTTGTTTTATCATCATTTGATATTAATTATTCTTTTAAAAGAAATATTTTGTTGAGCCCCAAATATTACAAGCTGCCAGCAATAGCCAGGCATATACCCTAACCCATCCGCATCACCATAAAAAGTGAAATATTTTCTGTAAGCTCACTTAGCGCCTCCAGCCAAAGTCGTACATTTTCATCACCCGGCCCGGGAACAGGATCAGTCTCATGGATCCAGAGACAGAGCTAGAGCCACAGTTCATAAGCCAAGTTCTGGCCAAGTCCGGGCTCTGTCCAAGTTGTCGTCGCCATCGCCATCGTCGTCGTCGTCGTCGCCTGGATGCAAACGTTTTATGGTCTGCGGCCGGTCAAGTGATGCATTTTTCATGACCAGTTTGTACGATTTCCTTTCCGCAAACGCACCGAGCATTTTCATGTAATTCAATTCTGGATTTTCTCATCCTCCCCACTCCGATGTTCGTTCGGTGTGTTCTCCTTTCTGTTTTATTTTCTTCATTTTTCCCCCAATGTGTTTACAATTCTATTGGCAGTGCACTCGGGGCTGGGATATTGGTTTCGGGTCGGCATGTTGGGGGCATAATATCGAGAGGACCCAAGCTGCGTTAACATGAGCCGAGTCTAATGAAATACGACATTTGACTCGTGCTGGGGTCTCGCTTACGTTTTATAGGCGTGGGATTGCTCTGGGCCAAATTAATAAGGAAAAACAAAAGAGAAGGCCCCAATGGAATGTAAGCCAAGTAGAGCAATGTTTTTATTCAAAGAAAAGAGTCTTATTTTGCTTTAAAAGTTCTAACACTTCAAGTTATCCGGATTATATTTTTTTAACCTGAAATTAGATTTAATAAATCATTGAGAAAAAGAATTTAGTAAACAGAGAAAGATGTACTTGTATATGTAATTTTACTATTAAATATAATTGAATATAATATTATTTTCCTAAAAGGCTATTTTCTCTGTATTGTACTTTCAAATTAAGGTCACCACGTCTATGTGGTGGGAGTTTCCTAAGTTCCTAACACTTCCTGCAATTATATGGTCTGATCTTGTGCCAATCGGCCAAATAAAAGGCCTAGACCCTGGCGCGTGCCCGACTGACTGACTGCCTGACTTCCGCCGAGGTCGAGTCTCTGGCTTCAAAAACCTTTCCATGCGGGATGAAACATTCTGCTACCTTTCTCCCTAGTTAATATTCAAGCTGTCGACCGATAGTGGCGACGTGTTTGAGTCATCCAAGAGTGCAACTGAATGTGGCAACGGGTGACTCGTTCCTGTTCCCCATCCACGCGACCGCCAAGAGTTCAAAAGTCAAGCCGCAGGTCTTAACTACGACTTGATATATGTTTGCTTAACCCAAGGGCAAATGAGTCATCATCGCCGGTTAGTATGGGCTATTAAAATATATTTTCCTATTTTTGGGGGGATTTTATTGCCGGTTATTTATGTGTTTTCCCATAACAATATGTTTAAACATTTGTATAAGTTTCAGATAAAAATAATTATCAACATTAAAAAATTAAAAAACACAGGATTAGTGTAAATCTTTGTTGAAAACATAATGAAAGCGATATACCAATAAATTATTTTCGAATATCCTAAATGTGGGAATATTTATTACAACTTATTAAAAATCCTTTTTCTTTCTTTACAAATTTATGATTTCTTTATATTATTATGGTTTTTTTTCTCTTCATAAAAATGTACCTTCCTTTTAAATAAAATTAATGATCAACATTCATCAATAAATTTATAATTTCTTTATATTATTATGGTTTATTCTCTTCATAATAATGTACCATCCTTTTAATTAAAATTAATGATCAACATTCATCAATAAATTATTCAAAATGTTCCAAAGTGTATTCTGTTCCCAATCGGCAGCTTTGGCAATTAAGCATATTAATTTGTATGCAATTGTTAGCCTCTTGCTGTCTTACACCTCCTGAAATCGATTCGACTGGGAACCCTTTTTGGCTAATCGAATATTCATTGCATATAACGCACGACTTGTTTATGCTTCGCTTCGTTAAATGGTAATTTCCTTCCATGTCCCATAGCTGAAATTCTAAGCCAAGAGCTGAGAAAAAAACACCAAAACGGAAAGCAAAAGACACGAGTCCTGTTTCCCAGTCATTGACAGCAATTTGATGTTAAGTGTACCGGCTTCTGGCGGCGAAAGTCGTGATTTATTGGCCTATTTAGGACAGACCAATAAATTCTCTAAGATATTCAAGAAAATTACAAAATATATACAATTAAAGTAGATTTAAGAATTCAAACAGCACGTAGTGCTTTTCTGGAACAAAGTCCTTAAATTAAGGTAATAGAATCGTTTAAATTATGCAGGATCTGTATCTTAAGCGACACATTCAAGTCGATTTCATTTGAGTTCTCTTTATTGACATTTGTTCAGTTTTCATTTTTTGGCAATATACTTTATAAAGTCTTTAAGTTCTAATGTAAATACTTATAAAATTTAAAAGGCTTATTGTATAATTTTATAAAAACTCTTAAGTATACTTATCCTCTATCATTTATATTTTTATAATTCGTATTTAACTATTATTTTTAAAAATATCTTCCTAAATATCCTACGATTTACTGAGCCCAAATAAGTATAACTAACAATTTCCAAGTAGGATTCCCTTATTTCAGATGTACCTTTAGCCAATCGTGATAAAAATGTTCCACATTTTCTGTTCAAATAAATGCAATCAATCTCCATTTCCACATTCGAGCTGTGGCTAATCGAATGCAATTAAAGCCAGTCACTAGGACCCACAGATACACTCGCTCGCACACACGCACGCAAGGCCCAAAAAGAAAATAAAGAAAAAATCTGGAGAAATCAGATTTCTATTGGCTCGCACCGTTTAAGCCGCCTTTTGCGTTGACCACAGAAACTACGAAGGCCAAAACAAAGCAAAGCGAAAGAGAAAAAAATTGTAAATAGATTTTAAACGAGCAGTGCCAGCGGCAACCAATCAAAAACCAGTAATAGCACACACAGAAACCGGCCCACACACACGCGGGCACACACCGGCAGGTAAGTGTTAACCAAACAAATGAGCAGAGTTGCCAACGTATCGCAAAGTTAGTTCGCTCAGATTAAGAGCTGACTAAGCTCGCACTTAACTGGGAATTATGTAAAATATTCACTGATTATATCTGTATTTCCCCCCATGGACTGTTTTATTATAGCATTTATCGGCCTTAATTGATTTATGGCTAATTTGAATAGATTTACAGCTGAGTGGGAAGCAAAAAACCGGCAACAGTCACAGCGTCGGTGTGTGTGCGTCTTAGCCTGATGTTTGTGTGGAAGGAGGCGTCTACAAAATGATCGCTCCGCTGCTTGTATTGGTCAGTTTGGCCAAGACGGTGTGAGTGTGTGTTGGCTTGTTTGTGAACGGCTGATCATGAGCAGACCACAATACACTTGACGGAATTAATGTATATTTTATTAAAAATGTAATAAGAAAACTAAAGAGTCCCTACAAATAGTTCGTTCTTGATTTGATTATTTTTAAAAGTGCAGTTGTTTTAAAAACTTTTTAATTTTCTGCCTAAATAAATATAGAACAGTCGAATTAAAAAAATAAAATACGGATAAATACTTTAAAGATTTATATTTTAAGTCACTAGTAATATAAAAATAATAAGAAAATAAGTAACAGTCGAGTGTACCCGACTATAAGATAGCATGTTCCCAAATCTTTGTTAAATAAAATAAAATCTACAGTCATGAGTGCAGCTCAGAACTTTAATTAATTTTAGAAGATCTTTTGCATAATCCCAAGTATGTATTTATTCTAGAGAGTTGTTATTTTTATAGACTAACCATAACTATATTTTTTTCCTAATTTTCCGGCACTAAATATTCAAGTTATAACCACTTAATTCTGCCAGTGTGCGACCGGCAATCTCATTGGGTGAGCCACCGCCGAACAGGGACGTGCAGAGCCCAGCTGGTTACCGCCGGGTACTGGAGATTGGGGGACTGGGGGATTTGGGGGGACCGGAGCGAGGGATCTTGGCCCGATCCGAGCTGCGAACTGAACGAAAGCCGCCTTACCTGTTTCGAAATCAAGTTTGCCTTTGCCGCTTCTGTGTCGCTCCGGTGATCCGCACAGAAAGGTGCACGCGCGCATTCAACACGGTTGTGTGGCCCCCGATCCGAGGCCAGGTTGTTCTTGTGTGATTTCGTCAACTTATTCGATCGGAAACGGAACGGATTTTCACAGGCCGCCTGTAAGCCAACAAAAAAGCCGTCGGAATATTTCAATAAACCAAAATCGGAGACTTCATCGTCAATCACGTATATTATGTTGTGCGTCATTCGGGCCATTTGATTTGCAAATTCCATCAGAGCTTCTCTCGAAAAGAAACCCCATAAATCTTGATCATAGCAAAGTGATGTTGAATATGCAATGATTCTATGAATACATATGTAAGGGCCGCCAATAAAAGGAAATAAAAATAGTAAAAGCAAATATTGTGCAATAGAAACCACGTATTGGATCTAATGTTATTGGCAAATAATAATCACTGCCCGAAGCAATAAATTTAAGTAAATAAAGTAAATAGAAGCCATTGAGCAAGTGTCAAATACATTGTGGATGATCGAAGTAAATTATGAAATAATTATTATTATGCCAAAGCTGGCGCTATAACCAAATGGATATCTCAAATTGAATCTTTCGAGCTGAGAGGTAAGTTGGGACCAAGGTCTGCGCTACGCAAGCGCTCACCCCCATCCGCACCCGCACCCAAATTCAAATTCAAAATCAAATCATAATTTACCAATTTCATTATTAACTTTGATAGAAATCAAACAACAAAATACTCAAAAAAGCGAGCAAAAGCCAAAGCCAACTCAGAGTCAGAGTCAGTACAGACACAGGCACAGTCAGTCAGTCACAAAGAGATATATCTGCGGAGTTCTTCATTTCATTCAATGACTTTTGGTGGTCCCTATTCAAACAACTCCAAACAAATTCAAGCATCGACTCGATGACACTCCAAACGTCAACTCGAACAAATTTTCGTATATATATGAGTTCACTTGACAATGAGTTGCAACAAAGACCCGAAACCGAACACCGAAAACCCAAAACCCAAAAGCCAAAAGCCAGGCAAGATGCTAACCCACAGACGGTAGTGAATACTCGCACACTCAAGTTGGAAATTTGAAATTCATTTAACAAAACTAATTTCAATTGTTGCACTTTCCGCTGACCCGGACCCGGGGGAAGTTGTAGAATCCAGAATCTGGAGATTTTTTCGAGATTTTTCTTGGCGCCAGCCCAAGTGCCCTGGAAATGTGTGCTCTGTGTTTGCCTTGAATTTTCAACGAAAGTAATAGTGGGATGTTAGGGTTTTTTTTTATTAACTGGAGAAGCTAGAGCAGAAAAGTGAAATAATTGGGAAAACTAACTTGTGGGTCATTGCTTTAAAAATTTTACTTGAGGAATTAATATATAATAAATATATTTATCACTCTTCCAATAAGAATCCTTTTTAAGCAGTATGATTAATAGAGAAAGCTAATGTGGCTAAAATTAAAAAACGATTAAAAGTTGAGCCTAAAATACTATATATCTTATAAATATTATATTTAATTTAAAATATTTGTATGATAATTTGTTTCTATAAGAAACAAAACTCATATGTAAAATAGAAAAATTATTAAATATTAATTGGATTTGCTTTTAATACGTGCTAACATAAATTCAACCTAGAATTATAATTTATATAATTGATAATATTTTATATAAAACTTTTAATAATATTTAACTTCAATTTAAAATTATTGCCTAGTAAGAGAAAGTTCTTTAATATTTTATTTATCAAATTCAACCATTCAATTCCATTCAGTTCCATTGTTAATAATAGGAAGACTAGATTTATATGTCACTATTGATCCGATTTTTAGAATTTCCAAACCGGCTCATGAACTAAATTATTTACTTTCTGATCAAACTCAATAGCGAAGGATTTTTACTATAATAAGTGGAGTTTAAGCATTTCAATAAAGCTAACACCAATTTGTTTACCCATCGATCTGAAGATTTCCCTTTTAAAAGAAAACATTTATAAGCTCGAGTCAGTTCTCCTGAGCAAAATCTCAAATTGATTGATCATTATTTAAGACTTAACGAGTTTCAAATGTGATCAACACAGATCTTAACCCGAGGAGTGTTTAGTATTTGTGTTGTAAGACATTTCATTAACCCCTAGTTACTTATCCGCCATCGAAAACCAAGACCGAAAAGCAAGTCAAATGCCATAAATCATTTTCAGCCGGCTCCTTATGCAATCGAAAAGGTAGACACATAAATATATCTCCATAAAAGCGCCAACTCATCAGAGGGCATTTGGGATACTCCGAGAGCGGAGCGTAACAATTGTTCAAATAGGCAATAACAATACAAATCAGTTCCTCGGAGTCAATCGCCTTCAAAATACGCTTTTTGTGCCCCAGACCTGAACAATTCAGACAATAACACGGACTATTTCCATGGACTATATGTACTTTCTGATCCGATCCGAGCAACCTAATCAGCAATTGTTGTTTCATTTCATTAGCAAATCGGAGGAAAAAAAAATCGAGTCTGCAGACTTTCATTAAGATCTACATATTGATTGATATTATCGTTATTTTTTGCCCAAATAACCGTGACAATCCGAGACTCATACCCGAAAACGCCTTGTCATTTCTGCTTTTAGAATTTAAAGTTTCAATATTTGCGAACGTGCGACACATCGCCACGAAATGTATGCGGATAATAAACGTGGCCTAGACAAGGTGACGGCAGCCACACCGTCCACCCATCAGCAACATCCCCACCAGCAGCAGCAGCATCTGCATCACCATGTCCTGCAACTGCAGCAGCAGCAGCAACAGCAGCAGCAGCACCTCCAACAACAGCAGCAACATCACTTGCAGCACCAGATGCATACGCATCATAACTTTCAGGCACTCGAGACACCAGCAACATTGTCGCAGCAACAGCAGCAGCAACACATGCAGCAGCAGCAGCAGCAACAGTCGACGCAGCAGCAACACACAGCGGCACAGCAGCAGCAGCAGCAACAGACAGCCGGCATGTTTACAAGGTGAGTTCTTAGCGCCAACACTCCCGAGTGGAGCTTATCTACCCCGGGGAAAACTGCGCAAACATGCAAACTTTTAATTTCAATTTGTTTCGCACGCTTCGATATTTGTCAATTCGAATTTGAAATACGAGGCCAAGTTCGCATTTGGCAGCAGCGGAACTCCTTTCAGTCCATTCTCTCCCAGCTCCTCCGGCCGAGACTCCTTTCAGTTTCCACCTCGTCGTCGTTTTGTTTTGATTCGCATGGATTTTCACTGCTTTTGTTTTTTTTTCGGTTAGTTCTTCTTCTGCCACTGCACGGCACAAAATATATGACTATTAATTATTTATTATTATTATTTAATTTTTATCAATTTATATTTCATTCTTGTCAAAATTCTGTGAACAGAACAGTCGTAGTATTTATTATGTCTTGAATAATGCTATAGGCAAATATGTATACAGATAGTAAGTTTCCATTTAAAAGCCAAAATTTTAAATTTTAAAAGAAATTTCTTGATATAAGTTCAAAGTATATTTAATAATTATTTAGCCTAATAGATAAATAATAAATATTTAAGTGCCATTTAAACATTTTTAGACCTTCTTTATCTTGAACCATATTACATAAAGTAGATATTATATAAAGCTTAGCTTGGCAGCTTTATTTTGGTAAGATTTTTGATTTCATTTGATTCTAGAAGACCAGGTATTAAGTGGTCCGTGTTAATTTTTCTCCGTGCACTGATACTGCTGCTCCTGCTGCCGGTTTTAATGGCCTCTTGTATTGGCAACTTGTAGTTCGCAGTTATCTGGCCCTCGTAATCTCTCCGGTCGGTCTGCGTACCCCCAGCGCCAATTCGCGAGGAGCCGAAAAACGCGCAAAATTTGCTCCGGAGCTGGAGCTGAAGCTGAAGCTGGCTGGCTTACTGGCGATGCTGTGCCATTTTATTTAGCTCCAATTAATTAGTGCTTCAAATGTTTTGCCATAAGTTAAACCCGCACAGTGCGATTGACATTACCACGTTGGCAATCGGACGTCCACGAAGACGACGACGACGACGGCGTCGTTGGGTCCAAAAAAGGCGTCTCCACACCACTGGAACTGCAGGAACCCCGGGAACCACAGGCAGCCGCAGACACTGGAGATGCCAGCCAAGTTAGGCACATCTCCTGGCTGCCGTTGCTTCTGAAATGTGTAAAACTCACGTGTGATGTTGTTGATGGCTCGTTCTTTGTCTGCTGAGATTTTCCTTGTGGCTTGTTTTTTTTTTTAGGTGGAAAAATCTCCAGCCTTTGTGTGGGAGATTCTTGGGTAGGTGTTGCCCTGTTCCCTGATTTTTTTTTACATTTTATTTTTTGGGTGGGTGTCATTTTTTAGACGCTGACGGAAGCAATACCCGTTTAAAATTAGAGCATTTTGTAGTAGCAACTGGGCTAAGCCATTAACTTGTTGATAAGCCCCAGAGTAAGGCAATTGAGAAAAGGATTTAATTAAATGGCTTATTGAAGATAAAGTAAGACATTCAGAGCTTAATTAAGCGAATCGAATGTTAGCTGAATACAAAAAATATTTAATCTAAAATACATACCCGTAGAGGTGTACTATCAGCTGATTTCGGTTCATTCATCTGAATTTTACGTGACCCATGAAACTATCAATTAGCATATGAAATTTCTGGAATTCCCAGACTCAAAATAAAGCTTTAAACTTTTTTCTTTTGCTCCAAAAACACAAAAAAAAAGTTCATTGTTCGCACGACGAAGCACGCGCTTCTCCGCACAATCTGTAATGGGTTGGGGCGAGAAATGGTAGTAAAATCCGTCGGATTTCTATAAATATTTTCCGTGCGCCAACGAGAAGTGCCAACAACACGCCTCGCACTGAAACAAACAACCGTTAAACAACGAAAACTATATCAATATGCTCTAAATAATAAATGACACTAATTAAACCCCGAAGAAAACCCCGCGTTTGTTGTTTTTAACACATTCGGCCGTAGAGTCAACAAACCTGGCACCACTCGACCAGCAAAAAACAAAAAAAATCATCGAAAAAAAAGGAAGAAGTCCAACCAAAGTCAAGGAAAAGTCAGAGTCAAAGCCAGAGATACTCACCGGCCAAAGATACATTTGTAAGATGCATTTCCCGAGTGAAACTAGCCGAAACCGTTGCGTACGGATTCTGTTTGAGTTTGCGTTTGTGTTTGCTCTTGGGCCTGCTCCGTTGGTGTTAATTTTGGTAATTAGCATGCCCGCGGACAGATACAATTTCGTTCGAGTATCTGTATCTGTAACACTGCACAGCTCGGCTCACCGGCGGTGGCAGCAATTTTATGCTGCTAATTTCATTAACACATTTCACGAGAAAAGCGATCAGCCGAGCTGAGAGCTGAGCTAAGCCGGTGAAGCTATTTACTCAACTTGGCCATTGGTGCAGTGCAAGCGCTGCACTAGATCTCCATGTGGTCAATACACTGGGCCAATACAGATTTTGTTGGCAACAAAATTCATTAAGTAAATACCAATATAATTGCAAGGAAGTCATGAATTGTGTTTAGAAAATTTAATTAAAATTTTTTAAATCAATTTCTGTCTTTCTCCTCAAAAAGATTTATCTTGTTTCAATCTTTATAGATCATATAGTTTTTCTTTAAGAAAGATATATATTTAAATAAATATTTTACTTGAGCTTTTGAGACTTTGTTAGATTTCCTTCAAGTAAATTTTCTCGCAGTGACTGACTTCCGTCATCTAATTTCTTGAATCAATATTTGGTGACGCGCGTCGAAACGGATTTGGTCATTCCAAATCCGAATACACCATTTCTCCGACTCCGATCGACTTTGGAGTGCTGGGCAAATAAGTGCGCCACCTCCGCCTCGAGCCCGCAACAAAGATGGAGGAATCTAAGCCCGGGGCTTACCAAATTATTTAGTTGCGGCATCCCTGTGCTAATTGCCTGACGGTAAAGTGCAACAGCCGTCTCAGTAGCCAGCCATCAATCCCGAGAGTCACAGGCCGATGGAGCTGGAGCTGGAGCTGAAGCTGAAGCTGGAGCACAGCGCTGGTTGGGGTAATTTCTGGCCAAGCCACCGCCGGGCACAAAAGTATACAGACCAGGATCGAACCCGAACCCGAGACCGAGACCAAGACCAAGAACCAAGTCATGGGAAAATTTCCGTACACACACAATTTGGGGTTTGGCTTACGCTCGCAGGAGGAAAAAACTCAGTTTCGCACGCAAATTAAGATAATCGAAAGCAAATGCAGCAACGGTAGCCGCTCTCCATGGTTAGGCTCGAAAAAAACTAAAAAAGCTGCATAAAGCTACAGAAAAATCAGGCAAAAGAAACGGGTTTAGTACCCGGTAGCAACAAATCATAAAAATATGAAAAATTATGCGGCGGCGTCGGTGGCAACAGCAGTAGCAGGTCGCAGCAGCAGCATCCAGAGTCTCCTCTCCAGCTCTCCGAGCAAATGACGATGTCCAAGACCCAATCATCGAAGTGTGCTTTTGGCAGTCCATCATTAAATTGTGGCTAAGATTCCAATCAAACATACAAGACGGTGCCAGCTCGATTTCATTTCTCAGCTGCGGTCGATGCGGTTTTCGGTTGTCGGTTCTCGATCCCTGATTTTCGATGCCTGGCGTGGCATGGCTCGGATTTTTTGAAATATATGCGATGCGTCAAAATAAACACAGTAGCTGCCCGCCAGACTTCTTTATGGGCTTTTGAGAGCAGTAAATTATATGGCTGCGATTTACGGACATACTGACTCGTAAGTCGGCTAATTGATTGAGATAATTGAAGGATTGGCCCTTAAGGATATAGATTTGGGGGTTTCTTTTGAAGATTGGAGAGGATTAAAGCGAAAGTGAATTGCGTTCTTGCAATGATTACTAAATAACTCATCATAATTATTTTGTTGTCTTTATTTACCACAAATATTCTATATTTATAATATTTTAAAGCAGTTATTCTTTATAGAATATTTATTTTAAAGACACATCTCTATTTATTTTAAAGAATTAAAATCTATAGCACATGTATTTAATACCCAAGTTCTTTAACTTTTTAAAAGCCAATCACAGCATTACCTATAACCTTTTATATTTTGCTACAAATATTTCTTGTTTCAGCATACAATTTGTAGACATATTAATCGATCAGCCTTTAATTATGTTTCGCATTTTTTTACCATTAAAATATAAATACTAAAGTACAATTTCATTGCAAGAACAAAATATTGAAATATGTATCCTCTTGTAAAATTCTTTAGTTATAATAAAAGACCGATAAAACTGCTTTAAGATCTATAATTTATATAATATATATTCACAGGCAATATAAATGTAACCCCTATTGCGTATCCACCCATATAACCATAAAACCTTCCAAGACACCGCTCCTTCGCGCTCGACACTCCTCGCTCACCTGGGGCCGCCTCTCCTACCTCTTACCTATGTCCCGGCATATAATTTGGCTAAAGGCCGCAGCACCCCATGGTTATTAGATGGCCAACATTCTGTGCTGTTTTTTTCACTTCGAACTCCTTTTTTAACTCTTTTTTTTTCTGTGCTAAACGTCGCCCCGATGCTAATCTGTAGGTGTGTGGCAGCGAGTATGCGGCGGCAAAGGTATCGATTACTGCCACCGACTTACGCGGAATACAATAAGGCACCCGCGAAGTCCTGCAGACAAAACAAGTGTTTGCCGCACAAAAAATTCCAAGAAACACACGCAGATCCTCGAAAAGCCGAAGAATGGAAAGCATTGTGCGGCGCCGGGGCAATTAATTTGGCTCGAACTCTCGGACCTCGGCTCGGTGTGGGTTCAGTGCGGGTTTAGGGTTACCCAAAGTAAGCGTTGGACTCGATGGATGGATGGGAGATGGAGGGAGAACTGCCCATCAGTTTGAGAGGTCTGGCATTCATTATACGCCGTTTTGCACTATTTTTTTGCGCGCCCAGAGATGCTGCAAATCGGCGCAGTCGAAGGGCGGGCCGGAGCGGAGTGGCCAGAAATCATTAGAGCTGCCCGCAAGCCCAATAGCCAGGCCTGGCCGAACTATATCGTGGGAATATGGCAAATAAACTCGCCCAAATTACACACACACACACACACAGTGCTAGAAAGGAGAAAGGAGACGGGGGGAATTCTCCAGCCGAAGACTAGACAATTCGCACAAGTCAAGTCGATAGTCGAGAGGAAAGAGTAGAGCGGAGAGAGAAGACAAGACGCTCCAGGAAAAAGTGCAATAAAAATTTGCGCAAATTTCGTGTTTCTCTTGGCCTGCAATTGGTATTGACTGACTGAGTCTGGGAGTCTCTCTGGTCTGGTCTGGGAGTGGACTCCGCTGGACGGGGCTCCTCCAATCCGACGGACGCCCCTGATGCATATTAAAACTCGGCTTTGGATTGATACGCGCACCGAGCAAAAAATTTAATGAGTTGTTACGATAAAACCCATATGAAATATTATTTTACAAAAATTATACTTAAGTAAGGCTCCTTTCAATATATATTTAAACTGAAGATCATAAATTTAAACCACTTTTGTTTGAGCATCTTTTAATAAATTTCCTCAGAAAAATTTGGAAAATGCGATCATTTATATTTTAACCAAGATTATATAAAGTACTATGAAAGATTCAAGTCTTATTCAGACTTTATTGAATTTCCCCCAGTGCAGCCCTAGCGGGTGGAGTTCAAATAGGGTGAGTTAGAGAAGTTCAGTGGTCCTGTGATTTATTCGCTGCCCACATTTTTACGATGGCGCTCTGAGGGCCCTCCATAAAAATCACTTGGAAAACGAAGGATCTGAGACAGCCTCACAGATATGCGCATTTAAAATCCATTTAAGTTAATAGTTTGGCATTATGTTTCTGCCTCGGTATATGTGCTAATTAGTGGGGAATCGGGAGAAGACGACGATTGGCATTGAGATCATCGCAGGAATCTGAGCCAAACAAGATTTGTGCCTAATTTCTGTGGAGCACGTTAAGTTCCTTGGGGCCCCCAGCACACATATATATTTTTATCTAGCTGAGGGCCAAGTTCCTTTAGGAGCTGGGAGAGAAATCCCTGCTGGACCCCCGGCTTGATTAAGATCTCCTTGACTGCGCCAGTGGATCCCCAGTCGCAGATTAAGCATGTCGCTCCCGGGAGCCACTAGTGGCCACTGGCTGGACTGGATGATCCCACAACGCCTCGCTAAGAATCGTGTTTATGCTTTTAATTAGCAACAACAACTTGTACAGTAGTTGGTGCTACTTAGTGCAGATTTCAAGGTAGCGATAGATATATTAAGAAATGCTGACATGTCTGGCTCACTCAGATAAATTTTGATGTAGATTACACAGCGGCTCGGGGTCCGTTCTCCACCCGCTACACTCGCCTCTGATAAATCTCTGGCCATTAACACGTTTTTTGGATTTTTATTTTTCCTTTCTGTGCTTTTTTTTTTTTTGGGCATGTATTACGAAAGGATGATGGCATTATCATATTATCGCCTGGGCCACGGGCATCTTGTTTATGATAAATATTTGAGAAACTTATTAATTATGCCACAAATAGCCAGCCAGATAAACGATCGCAGAGAAGGCTTTTGACATTTTTAAGTAGCTAATTGGAAGAGGAGGAATGTTCCGAGCTGACTGCGTGGGAGGATGGCTTCGAGCACAGAGGTGGAGATGACCAAAGTTGGTCGAAGGAAGATACCGATCGCAAAGCAATATATGGCTAAATAGCTTTAAGGCTGTAATTTATTAAATAGAAATAGTGAATAAATATTTATAAATAAAATAAATTAATTTGAAGTCAGCTTTGATATATTGATATCTTAATTTATTTTATCCGCAAACCCTTCACCACAACCCACATCACATTTCACCCCTGATATGTCACCTGGTGGTCAACTAGTGAGCGTCTCGCAATCTCAGCCTTTAAATCAATATTCATTTTAATTGTACAAATCACCTTGACTTAAATGCGCCCGAGTTCGCTCTGAGAACCCCTCCGTCGACCACTCAATTTCAAGTGAATTCTCTGGCCTGGTGAGATCTGTTCTATTATGGCCAAGCTGCCACGTTTCCAAGTGGCCAAGCGAATATATTTCAAAGCCAGAAGGCGAACGAAGCGATCCGTATGGCCCCCAGGCTGTGCTGTGTGTGGATGGCGTTCGATTTGGTTGCAGATTGTGTGTGTTTTTTTTTTTTATGATTTCTGTAGTGCTTGTTGCATGCAACACTCGCGGACGCGGACGCAGTGAGATTGTTTTAAATGTTAACATGGCCATTTAGAGGCAATAACAGCGGCAAAATGGCAGACAGTCGAGACGAGAAAGCCAAAAAGGCGCGGGCACTTGCTGTTATTACAACAATATTACCAATATTTATCAAGAGGCTTGCAAAACCAAAGCCCCAGCCACTGCAACTGCGCCAACAACAAAAACAATGGACGCTCCAACGTCAGCATAAATATAAAAAAAATACTCTTACGCCGCATGCGCCGCCGCCGTCGCTGCATAAAAAGACAAATTTATGATTTATGAATTCAACCTTGTAAATAATATGCTCACAAAAGTACACGCGGACAGTTTTGCTAAACGTTTGTGCCGCTCGCCGCTTGCCCAAAGTCAGCAACAACAATTGCCAATGCAGGGCACTGAGAGAAAAATACATACAAATGGGAAAAAGAATTCAGAATCAAGAGATAATGAGAACCAAGCTTAAAACAAGAAAAAATATTCTTGATAAACTCATAGATAATTATAAAAAAAACTGAGAAAATATTCTCGATTAAACCATAGATAGATTTTACAAATACCTAAATACAAAATAATTCAAAAAGAAAAACCTTTTCTGAAACCTGAGTAATATTCCTGGTAATAAGTTTATTTAATCAAATATATTATTAAATATTAGTACAAATATTTTCTCGGTTCTCTGTGCATCCACAACTACAACCACAACGGTAGAATGAACAACGATCGACCAACGAATCGAAACTGACCAACCTACTTGCACAATTTTTCCGCACAAGGCATGTGGCAAGTGTGCCCCACATCAACCACTGCCACCACAGCACCACCGCCGACCTGCAACCACAGGCACATACCGCTGCATGTTGTATGATTTTTAAATGCGCGATGAGTTATTTATGCATCGGGCATCGCGCTTTCGGTATGTGCGAGCCATCCTTAACCCATTGTGGTCAGCGGATTAAAAAGCCAATTGCTGCGGTTTCAAGTCAATAAATATTTGTTTGATCGGTGGAGGGAAATGAAATATAAAACAATTAATTACAGTTAATGGTAATAGATATTTAGTGAAATATAAACTAAAATATTAGTTGTTTTAAATAACTTATTTTGACTTTTTTAAGGCAACTTAATAGCTAATTTTATATTTGGGTTTTATACAAGCTTAAATCCAAAGTGTTCTAGCACCCGCAAATATTTATCTCCAAACACCCATTGCTTTTATTTTTTATCTCACAAGACTGGCCTGTAATGTGTGTTAAAATGTGAATGGAAATGACTTAATATTTTTTCAATGACCATTAAAATGGTGCTTAGCGCTTAAGAAATTCCTCTACTGCCTTTTACTATACCCGCAATGGGTTAATAAGCCCCAGAGCCAGGCAAACTCACACACCCGAGTAGGCGGCTGTGAAAACACATGCAAGGCCTGGCGGCTAGAACGTATTTACTATGTTAAGTGTCCCCAGAGTACGGGGTCTTATTAAGCTGTGCCCGTGTTATCGAGCTCATATATTCTAATTGTTCCACTCCGTTTATTCTCCTATTTCCTTGCAGATTCGATGCGAACAAGTCGACGAAGGGCGCCTCCAAGATGCGACGCGATCTCATAAACGCGGAGATAGCCAATCTGAGGGATCTGCTGCCACTGCCCCAGTCCACCCGCCAGCGCCTCTCGCAGCTCCAGCTGATGGCTCTGGTCTGTGTCTATGTGCGGAAAGCCAACTACTTCCAGCAAGGTGAGTCTGCCACAACCATATCTCCCATATCCACATCCCGATCGCAGCCGAGCCTGGCCGATCCGCTGCATATATGCATGCTGATAATTGGCGCACGTTGATTGAATATGCATGAGTCATGAGAGCTCCGAGATTGTGATTGTGCGCAGCCGCGAAGATTGAGACTGCTGAGTGGAAGAGGAGGAGGACGCGGGCTCCGATTCGGACCCACCGCCGTCTGCACTTTGAAAATGGTTTGTAAGGAAAAGGATGATATTTTTGAGAAAACTGTGAGACAAATAGGCAAGGAAATGATTAAGGAATTGATTTGAGTGCAAATTAAGATTACTTTCAAGCTACAGAATTATTTCTTCACTTAGCTCTTGAAGAAAAATAAAAGAATTTTAAATAAAATTCCAAACAAACCCAATTTTAATTCCCCTAATTTTTCTCCAGTGCACAACTGAATTTCGTTTAAGTCGGAATGAAAAACCGCTACGCGCGCACGGCTTCGCTTTGCTTTAAACCAACATCATTCATATGTCGAGTGTCCCTCTATCACTGGCTTTCCGAATCCCCAAACTGCTCCGGTCCCCGGCATCCCCGATTCCCGACCCGCGGCTAAAATTGTTTTTGGCCAAGTAATTGCCAAAGCGTCTAGGCACGCACCCAGGCGGGCCAAAATTGCTGCGGGCCTCTCGGACCCATCGGAATCGGATCGGTCCCCGGTCCCCAGAGGTCCCAAATCCCATCCTCCTTTAATGCGCATGCGCGCAGGTCAACGCGCAACCGAACAAGATCGTTCGCTCTTTACTTACCTATTTTTTTTTTTGCTTTTTTTTTGTTTTTTTGTGGATAATTACGAAAATTGTTTTTCAAATTAGCGTTGTGCGGTACATAGGCCCATAGATAACACACCAGTAAGAGCCGAGGGAACTCTTAGCTCTTAACTCTCGGCTCGCATCGCGGACAGGAACGAGGCGAAGCCGAAGGAAGCCCCATGTGAAACTATTGCAGATCCGTGGCATACCATGGCAGACTCCTCCAACTCTGCGGTTTGCCCGGGCAATTTCACAATTGCAATGGTAACAACGAGCGTCTGCCTGGCACTGCTATAAATATTGCGATAAATCAAAATGTGCGATTTATGTGTTCTACAAATTGCAAAAAATTAAACTTAAGTACTGCTCCTTTTCCCATCCCCCATCTATATGCGGCACTGGGCTCGCTCTCTAAGTGTGAGAAATTGTCGGCGTCGTATCAGCATTGTATCTGTATCTCTCGGTTATTTGGGTGTGCTGTTGCTGGGTCTGAGTATTGTTGTTGTTCATTGTCATTGCACCGTTTAAAAGCATTTATAATCACAAATTGTGTTAATATTGGCACGCCATCGAAATCGCTTTTTATCTGCAAGTTCAATGGATTCGTTTGCTCTCCGTCTGAGCTTTCCGTGTGGGTGTGGCTTCGGCTTCGGCTTGGGCTTCGGCTCTGCAGATAGTCGCGATTAATGAAATACATATTTATAAAGCGAAATTGAGTTTTCAATACAATGAGAGACGATTCAAGTATTCCTTATCCCCGGCGGCTTGAATCACATTCAGATCGAAGACCGTATAATTGGCCCGCATTTAGTATTGTCGTGTTTGCTAGCGAATCCCACAGAAGGCGAATATGTGAAGCTGTGAAGTGGTCACGGATTAAAAATAGTTTTTTCGGTTGTAGTTCAAGGTGATCATAGCGTTTTGTTTATCTATTGGATCTCTTACAATATCATTTGCAATTCCAAGAGATTTAATTATTGAATAAAACAATTGTCAGGTCAGCTGAGGAATTTCTCTGTGGAATTAAATGGAAATTGAAACGTTGATTGGAATATTGGAAACTCTTAAACTCTTTGGCTGATTTAATATATTAATATAAACTACTAAACTTTTGTTCAAGTAATATTTAAGTATTACATCCAGCTATTATTATTAACAAAAGAAATATTTAATTTGAAATTAATAAAATTTTTTATTTACTGTCTTCTACATTTTTCTTTGCTTATGTAGGAGCTATTTAAATATTTATCAACTCAGCATCGACGCTTGTATGTTCAATTACTTTTTAAATTCTAAAAAAATCCTATGAGTTTAATGTTTAATTAATAAAAGGAATATTTATAGCATTCCATTGTCAGGGTTACGTTCGCTAAGAGCAGTACTGAAACCGACAACATTCCCTTGCCCTTGTAGTTACAGCTAAGTGGAAAAGCATTGCGCTTTCAGGCCACTCCCCTTTTATTTTTATTTTGGCTGAATCAGGTACGCTGACGACAGATTTTTTGGCAAAACGGATTTCTGAGTATTTTGCCCGGATGGCGTAGTGGGTAATATTAAGGCCCAGCGAAAATCTGACTGCATTCATGGCCTTTCCGTTCAAGTTCAATGAAATTACCAGTTGCAGTGGCTGTTGCAGTGCTGCTGCGGCTGCTGCAGTTGCTGTTGCCCCGGTGATTGTGGCCTGATGCTGATTTTGCGGCCGTTTCTTCTCGGTTTTTTGTTGTTTTTTGTTTTGTTTGCCAGGTGCGGGAGTATCTCGTAGTGTTTTAAAAATAATTGATCTTGATGCTGCCTGAAATGCAGCTGCAAAACAGCAATTGCACTCGCCGATCGCAGCCTGATGTTGCTGTTCGTTGCCACTATCGTTGATGTTGCTGCTGCTGCCGGTGCCGGTGCCTTGGTCTCACTGACAATGACACATTTTTCTTTTTGTGATTCACTTGTTTTTGCGAAGCGGCAAACATCGCCGCCTCATTGTATGTAGAATATAATCAATGAATTAACAATCAAAGGCATCTAACAATTGGCGTCACTGAGTGAGACAGAGACCGAGTCTATTATTAACAGATAGATTTTTAATTAGCCAGGCTTTTGCATACAAATTACAGCCATGGGAAAATACGAAAATACTCAATACGTACTCATATATCCACTAAGTGGATGTGTTTTCTCTGGGGCCTAGCAGGCCGCGCCTGCGCCTGCGTCTGTAGCTCTGTAGCTCACAAAAGGTCAATTAACTTAATTAGCATTATTTTCAAAGAATCCGTTTACCGTCTTCCCCTCGTTGCAGTTTTTAAACGTCACAATGCGATGCATCATCTCCACCACCAGACAGCAACACCAAATATTGGCTTCTCAAAGGTAAGCGGATGTGGATTTCCCTGAAAAAGACGACTACACTTGAAAAATAACTAATTAATAGACTTACTCTTATTTTAATCTTTTAAAAAATTAGATGCTTAAATTAAAAAATTAAATGCTTAAAAATAAAGATAAAAGATACACATTTAAGGTTTGACCAAGTAAAATTAATGTTTAGTATACTTTTCCTTCAGTTTTATTTTATATAAAATAAGTTAATATATATTTATAATTTTCATAATATTCCCCATCTCATCTAAGCTTTTTTTGTATAGTGTACAATTCATATTCAATCAGAGCGTAATTAGGAATCCTATCTGGCCTATCTGCGTTCATTTAGCATATAGCCTCTGCCGCTCTGACATTTCGATTCGGGCTCCCAGGGCAGCGAATGGAACAACTCAATTTAAGCCAAAAAGCAATCTCCGGTGACAACTTAACCGAAAGTTCCCGGGAAAACAACTCTATTAATGGCACAAAAGCCGGCCATATCATAAGTCAGAAATCGTTTTGCTCGCCGCCACTTGCTGCGCCTTTTGCCGAAAGCGAGAAGAGGAAGCCGAATAACAATAAATGCCCCGGGAAAGCCAGAGATTTGCAAGAGCAGTCACTAGCCACCGCCAGACAGTAGTCGGTAGTCAGTCAAGCTGCCTCCCAGCCTGCCTGCCTGGCACTGACTGCTCCAGTCGGCCGAGATTGATCTACATACCTGTGCACACTCGTGACTGAATTAAATACTGTTGCCAGTTGTCAACGTGGGTTTTGGCCGGGCTTTTGGCTCTCCGGTCTCTCGTCCCTGGTCTCTGGGCTTTGGGCTAACAATTTATTAGTGCAGAGACGCGAAAATGAATTTGCATTTTCAACACAAGATTCAATTTATGCTATTTCGAATAGAGGGTGTTAAGAGAGCAGAAGTTGTCCGGAGGCATGATAGGGCTCTTTCACATAAGTAGCCGGCTATTAACATAGTTAACTTAAATTGTGTTATATTTATGGCTAAATTGAGCCCAATCACAGGTAAAGGTAATAAACGACAATCAATTGTTTGGTTTTCTGTCGTCAATTCACGAGAGGCAATTGTTAGTTTGTTCAAATTATAATAAATAAGGAAATGAAGTCTGTTTTATCTGTTAATTTTTAGATTTATTATTAATATCTTTTACTTTTATAGTAGTCTTTGTACAATTAATATTTGTGTATTAAATATATAAAATAATTTTCATTAAATGATTGTAAATAATACTAACAATATTTATAGGTAATTTAGACTCTTATATTTAGTAACAGTTCATATTAGTAATATTAACATTTGTTTAATTATATATTTAATTTCTTTGTACATTAATTGAAACCCAAAGCACCCTGTATTCTCACACACTCGTATTTGTCTTTCCAGGCACTCTCCGGCTTTTTGATGATGCTCACACAGAATGGCAAATTGCTCTATATATCGGATAATGCGGCCGAGTACTTGGGCCATTCCATGGTAAGACTCTTTGGCTTTGCCTTTCTGAGGATTTTGCGAAAGTTTCAGTTTGGTTTTGGGCCTTGCAGTTGGGATTTCTGTTTTTCGGCGGGCCGGAATTGTTACAACCGTTGATACAAATCTCTGACAAGCGACAACAAGCAAACGACGATGCCTGTCGTCGTCAGAGCATGTCATAGTCTCCCAGCAGCAGCAACATTAGTGCCGCTGCAACATTAGCACAGCAGCAACATCGGCTTAGCAGTAGCAGCAACATATTTGTTGCACTTTTTGTGCTGTACTAGTTGCTAGTTACTAGCTGATGTTGTTGCTGCTCCCGTTGACAAGTTAGCAACTGTCTAAAGACCCAAAGAGCGACACACGGGGCCCGATTCATTGAGCTTATATAAATCCGTCCGTTGGAGTTGGAGGCTGGTTCCTTAAAAACCGCTGCTCGATTTTGCTGTTGTGTTTCAAGCTTTTGTTTATTGCACGTTTATGCCGCTTAAATAGCAAGGTTATACATGTCGGAATATATATTCAGGTATATATATATATATATATGCATGTCTACAATATATCTACACAGGAAGAAATGTAACAAAAAACCAAAAAAAAAAGTTTTTATTATGGTTGATATCTTTTAATAATAACAACATTATAAAATTGACTTAGAAAAGGTACTATCTACCTTTTTATATTTCTGTTAACATACATCAAATTAATCTTTGTACACAATATTAATTTGTATTCAATTAAATAAATATATAGGAAATAGTAATAGATGTAAATAAAATTAATAGTTCATTCAAAAAATTTCTTCGATTTCAAGTTATCAAAATTATCTTTCAGGATCATTATATTTTTTAAGGTTTTATTTAGCTCTTATAGCCATTTCTTAATTTTATGACAATTCTTTTAAAGAATTTCTAGCCTAGAAGTTAGCATTAAAAATCATCTATAAAATTTTCCCAGTGTACCCTATGTACCTGGCCTTTCACTTTGCATTTGAACCAACGTTTTTAAATAAATCTAACCGACCCGAGCGAGCACATGTGACATATCTCCGTTCCACATATAACACATGGTAGAACCGACATTGACAAAGGTACACGAGATTACTGCCCAGGTGATTGTCGGCTCTTCCAGTTCGAGTTCTTCGAGTGCAACGGGGCGTATGTGCAACGAAAATTATGCCATAAATCAGAGGCTGGCCTGTGATCCCAAAAAATGTGGGTAATAGTTTTTTTTTTTTTGGCCAGAACTAAAACCTTGATCGGAAAGGCAACCCTCCACTTGCTGTTTTATTTTATTTTTTTCTTCGGCCAGACAACCTTTCATATCAACTAAATGTTGCACTGCCCCCGCCGCTCCTCCATTCGCGAGAAGTCAATAAGTTGGACAAGAACAAGCCGAAAGCGGGACAGGGGCACAAAAAACCATGACATTTGACAGCCTTTTGGCCTCTGTGCCAGGCCTTATCAGGAGTTCGGAGGAGACTGGCAGTGGGAGTGTGTGGGACTACCACAGAGGAGGCAGCCACTAGGCTAAATGGTCAGTGGAGTTCATAAATTCGCTCGTATGCCATGTGTTGGCATAATTACGGGCACGGGCGCGGACGGAGCACAACAACAACGGAATTGCAATTGGTGTGCACATGGACAGGGCCCAAAAGTGGACTGCCCAACCTTTTAATTTGTGGCAAGGCTCTGAGTTAGTTAGCGGCGGGAAAACGGAGCTGAAACGGCAGCCACAGCTACCTACCGACCGACCGACCAAGTTAATTAACAAACTGCCAAAAATGTCAATAGATCTTGGCCACATTGTTGCTGCTTTTGCTGTTGCTGTTGCTTTTGCTTTAGCCGATGCTGCCGCTGTTGTTGGGCATCATAATTCGAATTCGATTTTTGCATATTCCCATAACAAGTTGCCATTGTCATGTGTCATGTAGCGACAGTGGCCATAAATAAATTACAAGCACAACGGCTATGGCCTGCCATTATAAATTGGCCGATCGCTTGCTTAGTTTCGGCTTGATCGCTGCTCTCTCCTTCTCTCTATCTCCCTGTTGGCCAGATCCGATCCGTGGCCATAATTGTCAACAATAATAAAAGCTCATGACATAAACGGCCAGCAGGCAATTGGCAACAAACATCGAAGCCATACAAAATGCCGATGAGCGTGCGAAAGCCGAAAAAAAAACAGACAGCAGCCGGCTGACACATCATTAACAAATTAAGGCAATCAAGTGACTAATTGAAATTAAATTATGAAACAAATGAAACAGAGTTGCTATAAGATGCAGGGACTAATATATATTCGAGATTTGAAGTGTGTAAAAAATTATAAAATATTTATTCCAACTTAACCCACTTAAAAACCTTCTATTAAATTTATTGACAATTAAATAAGTACTTTTAGACAGTTCTTAAAGCCCCTCTGCGGCTGTATTTCAACAATTTGCTGACCGGTGTAAGCCCGTGTTAACCATGTGTCCCCTCTGCCATTCTCGTTATACAGGAGGATCTGCTGATACACGGTGACTCCGTTTACGATATCATTGACAAACAGGATCACGCAACCATCCAGGCGGAGCTGAATCGGAACGTGCCCCAGCAGCCAGGTGGCCCGAGTCAGGCGGGCAGCGGTGGAGCCGTCGACTCAACGTCCAGCAATGGCAGTGCCGGTGGTGCTGGTGGTGCTGCTGGTGCTGGCGGTGCTGGTGGTGGCGCCTCCAGTCTCGAGGGCGAGCATCGCATGTTCCTCTGTCGCATGAATGTTAGCCGCAATGCGCGACGGCAAATGCGTTTTGGCGATCAAAAGGTGAGTGTTAATACACTGAGAAGAATGACTAATTATAATATATTTAAGTACATAAAATGTGGAGGTAGAATTGCCATAATTCTTTGCTTGCCTGTGAAGTATAACTTATTAGTGACTATATGTTGCCCGGGTCTATAAAAAAGATATTTCTTCTTGAAATATTTCTCTCCGTGCTCGCTTGTGTGTGGATGAGTAAGCGCGTGTAAGTCTCTGACAGAAATTGATGAATGAATCACCTGGGAAGCGTGTTGCGTGTAACACTTTACCACTCCGCAGGCTCCACTGTCGAGCTCCAGCTTCGACATCTTGCTCTGGCATGAATTATGCATGAAGGTAGGAAAATGGAAATGGAGATGGAGTTGGAGTTGCGGGTTTGGTTCGCTTCGGAGCAGAAGTCTTCGCTCCACCATGCGTTTGAGCCGGCGGCCAACTGGTCATACATCTTGGCAACGAGCCGGGTTTCCATAAGCTGACAAACGATGACAGTTGATGGGAAACGGGTGGGTGCCACAGTCTGCTCTGATTGGCCGCCTCTGAGGCTGAGGCTGAGACTGCGATGATGATGATGTGAATAAAACGAGGCAACCATATAAAGTTGTCAGAGTTGGCCGCTCTTCTGAGGCCTTCTCGGCCGCAGGTTGAACAAGACAAGACCAAATCTGTCAACGTGTTGAGCCGCGCGTTGGCTGTGGCAGCAGCACTTACCCGATTTGGGAATGGATGTGGATGTGGATGTGGATGTGGACGGGGGGAGACATGGTCGTTGGATCTCTGCTACCGTGCACATTGTGGTGGGCGGTCGCTTCACTTTTATTCATATCTCCGCCGATCCGCGTCGCGTCCATTTTTTCCCCCCCTTTTTTTTAGCCGCTTTTTGCGCAGATGCGCAGCGAGCGGAATTATGGAGATAAGGCCAGGCGTTGACAGTTGGCTGAAAACGTTTTTAATTAAGTTGAGTGTTGGCAGCTAAGGTGCAGGAAGTGCCTGCCATATGGGAGATTTTCACAGGCAGAAGAAAAGCTGGCAGCAAGGAAGGTAAAAAATGTTTGACAATTATTAAAGAAAAATATTTGCAGTTAGAAATATGATTTAAAATATATAATATTTACCTACTCTCGACAAATATTTACAAATACTTAAAACTAAATACCTTCAGGGAGATATCGGCCTTTCAAATCCATTCTCAGCCTTGCTCACAGCTCAAGTACCTAATCTAATCCGAGTCGACGAGTGTGCCTCGGCCCAAGAGCCACATGAACTGAACTGGCGATAACCCACGACGGAGTCGAGCCCCAGCCGGAGTCGGGCCAAATCCAAGCACATTCACTCCCAGGCCGGCACTCGTTAATATGCAATAAAAATGGACCAATAAATAATTATGAATGAGGTCAGGCATAGTTCAGAGCTACATAGTACCCCGTATGCCAGACGACGACCGAACCCCATAGACAAAAGGCCCGAATAAAGCCAGAAAAGCCAGGGAAAAAATAACAAGAAGAGACGGCGACAGCGCCAGCAGTGGCGCCTGCTCCCCGGCCTAAGGTCGTCTCATTTACCAAAAAAAAAAACGAATAAAAAGAATAAAAACCCCACAAACGACTGTGGCGTCTGCGTCATCCGACGGGTTTCTTGGGGGGATCAGGCGGATTGGGAGGATTGGGATTCGGTATCAGGATCGTCGGGCTGCATTTGCATTTAAGCAGAAGAGAAGCTGCGCCGGCAGCAGCACCCCATAAGCTTCGAAAATGCAATTGAAGTTGGGACGAAATAAATGCAGGCACGTTTTAATTGGGAGACAATGGCTCCGGCTTCGACTCTGGCTCCGTCTACGTCTCGGGCTTGGAGACTGCCTGTGGAGGAGTTTGGCATACAAACATTTCTGTGATTGCCTTTTTTAAATTATGGAATCAGAGTAAAATGTCTATGCGAGATTTTCGCCGGCATGCCGGTCCAAAAATGGCCATAATCCTACTACCTACATACTTATCCCTACTCCCAACTGTCCCACGTTGGGCGCCAATTTTCGTGGGAGCCAGTGAACAACTCCTCTTTGTCTCTTGCCTTGCAGGTTGTCCTGGTCCAGGGTCACTATTTGTCATACCTGCCGCTCTGCAGTCGCAACGAGCCCGTCTTTCTGGCCACCTGCACTCCGATCGCCATGCCCGAGACCAGGGAGTGTGTGGTGCAAGGTGCCACCAATGTGTTCACCACGATCCACTCGATGGACATGAAAATAGCCCACATCGACAAGAAGTGAGTAGTAATAATATCTAATATTAACTTAATTATATTTATGTGGAATAAATTCTTGCTCTTAGTGGCGAGTTTCACTTGGGCTACGACAAGAGCACGCTGCAGGGCACCTCCTGGTACAATCTGATTCACAGCGAGAACCTAAGGGAGGCGCAGAATAAACACAGACTAAGTAAGTACTGGCTAAAAATAGTTAAAATTAATATTAAAAGCTTAGTTGGTTTCTGGAACAAATTTAAAACAAAATCCACACTGGGAATGGTTTTTTCCAATTGAATTTAATAAATATAAAATTCAAATTTTGCATTCTTAGAACCAGTTTTCTGTTTGTGAAGATAGCATCAGCTTAAAGCGAAAGTTGATTGACGATTTTATTTAAAGGGGAATACATTTAATGAATAAATTATTTATAAACCAACTCTTATATGATTTTTTGCATTAATAGTTACGCAATCGGAACAGGACCGAAGTTGTATCCTTTTGGTGCGAATGCAGCGTTCTAGTGGCGAATATACGTGGGTTCACGTGGTCCTCCAGGTGCGCGATAGTCCCGATTCCACCCAACAGCCCGTCATTGTATGCACCAACCAAGTTCTCAAGTAAGTTTGTAATATTTCACCTATTTATTTTACTAGAAGTATTAATATAGAAGGCCCAAAGTATTAATTATCCTGACAATAAATTCTACACCTTACATCTGATAAATAAAGCCATTTCTGAATTTCTAATAAACATAGTTCTCTAGTTTTTAAATTATTAAATTTAATGTTAAGATCATTCTAAAAGACTTCTTGATCCACTCTCTCTCTTAGTGATCGCGAGGCCTCTATAATGCTGGCCAACTCCTGGCTGTATCACTACTATACCGTCCAGTCGAAGATTCAGTTTGGCATGCCGCTGGACAGCGGTATTCGAGTGCCACCCGGAACCCCTTCCAGCGCGGGATACTACAGCCCCCATGCGTCGCACCCGCCGACGACGCCGGGTGGCGCCACGCCCAGTCTGGGCATAAGTGGAACCTTTGGCAGCCATCACCATGCGCACCACCCGCATCAGCACCACCACCATCACCATCATCATCCAGCGGCCGCCTACCATCATCATCCCCACATGGGAACCTATGGCACAGGCGTTTATCACGCGGAGGCGGGCATAGAGATCAAGGAGGATCAGCCGCTGTTCAGTTTCCAGGAGCCAGTGGACTACAGTCAGGTGAACAGTCAGGTGAGCCCCCCGAACGCTGCCAGTACCCCAAATCCGCCCGTCTCCAAGTCCGCGACGCCGCCGCCACCAAAGAAGAGGGCCCGGAAGCTGGAGCCGCTCTACCTGCACGCTGAGCGTTCTCCGGCGGCGGCGATCACCCCGGAGCCGGACTGCTATGCCCTGCACTCGCATCCGGCGGCCGCCTATGCCACCTCCTCCTTGACGGTGGCCAGTAGCTCGGACGCCTCCGTGATATACGCCACGATAGTGCCGACAAGACCGCGGCTGCCCAACAAGACCCTGCCGCCCGATCCTGCCGACTTCATTGAGCAGTGGAACCCCAGTCCGCCGTGGTCGGAGTCGGCACAGAAGGCCTCGCTGGACAGCTTCGGGTCCTCGCACGAGCTTAGTCCCTGCATTACCACAACGCCGCCCACGCCGACCAGTGCCACGCCCCACAATAGCGGACTGGGCACGCATGGGAGTATGGGACCCGCCTTCAGCTTCGAGTGGATGTCCGATCCGTTGGTTCCGGTGACCTACCAGCAGTGGCCGCCCACGGGTGACCATCACCAGCACCTCTCCCAGCATCTGAGCCAGAGCCAGGCTCACCAGAACCCCCTGCTGCAGCAGCAGCTCGTCCAGCAGCAGCAGCAATCCCAGCAGCAGCAGCAGCAGCCGCATCCCCACCAGCAGCATCAGCACCTAACACTTCACTCCCTGGAGGGGGGCTCAGCGGCGACAGAACGGGGCATGGGGGTGGTGGTGGTGCCGCCACCGCCGCCGCCGCCATCGATACCCATATCGATACCCCTGTCGATACCCATTCCGATACCGATACCGATGCCAGCGGCCACGGGCCATGGGGATGCCGGGGAACCGGTTGAGATAGATAGAGGTTAGTACGTTATTATTTTCTTACATTTATTTTTGATTGGCACGATTTCCAGAAAGCTGCGGCCAATTGGCACTCGTCCGCTAAGTAATTAAGCCAGAGCCAGAGCCAAAACAAAGCCGAAAACTAGTAAAAACCATCTTAGTTATTGATAAGCTATAAGCTTCCGCCAGGCACATGCCGCATGCCACGCTTATGCTAATGCCCCCTCTAACAGCCGCCCTCCTATTCTTGCAGATCCCAAAAATTAGAGGCCAGCAAAGCTCGGAAATACCCGGGAATCGGAGCGGATCCGAGCGGTGCGCAGCGGAGCGGCCTGCCACGGCGGCCAGGTGATAATCACACTTAAATTAATTGCCACTTGTCATCTTAGCGTTTAAATTATTTGTATCTAACGAAGAAAACACAAAGCACACACACATAAGCTATAACACATTCGTTTCTCGATATATCAACTAATTTAAGCCGTAACCATTCAACATTTGTACGTGCAATCTGGAGAAAAAAAAAACCAACAACACTTAAAATTATATATCCGAGTTTGTGTATGGAAATAGCACTTGGAAATTAGGTTTGCGATAAACGGAAACTGAAGTGAAAAAATAAGTAAGAAAAAAAGCCAAGAGAGCTCTATTAGTTGTAGCTTCTTTATGAGCCTTATTTTTATGGCGCGCGCTCTTAAAAGTTTTACGAGTATTTTTATATTTTGTATTCGTAACATTGCAACTATTTGCTTAGACTATTAAGGTTAATTATTTTATTTTATTTATTTAAAAATCTATTTATACACATATTTATTACTATGCTTTCGTATTTTGCTTATTGAATAAACAAACTTGTAAAGTATATTTTCGTTTAAACGTTAATTGTGTATTTAAATGGGTAAGGTTTGGGCTTAAAAATGAAAAAAAGGAATGATGGAAACATTTTGATAATTTAGCATTCTACAATCTTTCAGGATATATACATTTAGTAATGAATTTAAACTTTATTTAATAAATTAAAAATAAATTCAGAAGGTTGAAACATAAATACAAATGTATTATATAATTTTCTTTTTATGATAAGCTTCGTTAACAAATTATATTAAAACCCATCCTTAAACGAACAACAATTTATAAAGATTTTTAACTAATCTCCTTTAAAAATTAATACCTGTTATGACCATTTTATTTAAATTTATTCAAAGTACCAATAATATCCCCTTTAACCATTAATGAGCTTCACTTGAGGCCTAAACGTATAATAAACAAGCCGAGAATCTCAGCAATTTACCATTCGATCAGTGATCACAAGAGGACAAAAATTCGATTACCATAATAGGGGAAAAGCGCTGGGAAAATGTCATGATTTTCTTTTGGGTCCATTAATGCCTTGCACTCTGAACCAGCAGCCGAATTCGAGTCTTTCGCTTTCGCCCAGAAAATCCAGGCAGCCCCAAGAGCCACTCCCACTCCCCACACCAATAGGCATTCATAGACATTTTCAATTTCGAACTACGAGTATAAGTATGAGTCGGAGTCCAAGTACGAGTACGAGTACGAGTAGACCACTTCATGGTGACGACGGACCGCCGATGAGACCCCAAAGACGACGCAGAACAGACGCCAGACGTTGGTTTCAGTTGGATTTCACACACAGGCCCACTCGAGGAGGCTGGATGGCTCCTTTTTTCGGCTGCGGCTGCTGCTGCTGCTGTTGCTGAGATCTTTTGGTGATATCCAACAAATATTGTAAGTAGAATGGGCAACAAAATAACCAAAAAAAAAAAAAAATGTAAGAAAAAACCCAAAACAAAGCAAACAAAAAACCAAGAGAGGAGAGAAAAAAACTTAACTGAACGGAACGGAACGCTGACGATGTAGACGCCGCAGCTGGCGCGATTGAATGACTCCTCGTCGTCGTCCGTCGTCGGTCGTCTGAGATACTGACTGGCTATGTGGATTCGAAAAGTGCACTTGGAGAAATATGATTTTTTGAGCATTAAGTACACTAGGTTTTTGGATTAAATTCCAACTCCTTTTGGTAAAATTTCGAGTAAACTTTAAAGCCCTGGGCTTAGTTGTATTATTTTAATAATACTAAAGATGAAATAGATTTTCCTGTCCCTTTTTTTTCTCCGTGTGACTGAAGCTGGCAATGGAGATGGAGACCTGGGACTGGACGACGACGACACACTTACAGGCGACGACGTCGGCCAACAGCAGCATTCTCAGAAATATTGGTGTAGGTCACAGTCGCAGATAACGCGCTAGGAGCTCGGTTCGGGATGGGGTTTTGGGATTCAGAGTTGGATTCGAATTCGGCTGGGGATTGGGGCTGTATGTGTGTGAGCGAGCGTCCGTTTGGGCCGCAGTCCTGGCCTCATTGTATGCAAATGTGCCACGATCGCCACCCGCCCAGGCCGATTCGATGATCCTCCCGCCCGGTCCTCTGATCTTCCCCTGCCATCCATCGGTCACCCGTGCTCTTCATGGGTGCCAGAATCGTTTTGTGTGCAAGTTACTCGCGTTCGCGTTTTCTGTTTCTCTTTTTTTGTATTTTTTGGTTTTTTTGTACGATTTTTTTGAGTTGTGCGATTTTTGGCATTTTTGCATTTCCTTTGTCCTAGCCAGAAGAGATGCTTATGTAAGCGACAACGACCGACGACGACTCCTGGCCGAGGCTGCAGGAGCAGCACGAGGACTGTTACATATTTCCTTTAAGCCTTTAATATTAGCCAAAAGGGTAAAAATCACATAAAAGACCTGACGGGGTTGGATAAATATATATCAAACTCGACTTATACCCTTTTGAAATTACTTAAACTTGATTGTTTAAGTTTAAAGTTAAAAAAAAGTGTGAAGTTTCTTCTATAAAATATTTTTCAAGATTTACACAACATTTTAATTGTTTACTTTTTACTTACATTAATTATCTTACTATTTAAAATCAATATACATTTTTTGTAAGCCTTAAATAATAATTTTATAAATATTTAACTTTGTTGTAAGCCCATTAATAGAATGATTTGATAATTTTCTCTAAGATGCTATGAGCTAATATTTTTATTTTACTTATGTAAGTAATATTCCTTAGCAATTTTTAAATTAACAATTTGTACATGGTTATATGAAAAGTAAAATAATTTCCTCAAGACTCCTTGTCCTTAAACCTATCCATTAACTTTATGAAGGAACTCCCATTGAAAGTGTATTTCAAAAGGTAAACATCGCAAAGAAATTTATAAATAAACGTCGACGACAATGGGAATGCTGTGCAAACAAAACAAAACATTTCAACAGGAACAACATGTAATTTTTGTACCCACTGTCCCCTTGGATCTCCCCATCCTGCTGGGCCGCCAGAGTCTCCTCTAGAGCCTTTAAAGCCTCCCACAATCCCGGCCATATGCAATGCCTTGGCCGGGGTCACGACACTTTTTGTGGCAGCAGCAGCAGCAGCAGCAAAAGTCGCAGCAGCCACTGCAACGGCAGCAGGAGCAGCAGAGAGCAGGCCGAGTCAAATAGTGGGAGAAGTATGGCAAAGAGTCCCGACCCTCCCGAAGGCCCCCGGGCTCGTGGCTTATTGTCTTGGCCCCGGCTGGAGCTGGGAGCTTGGACATTGCGCAGACCCTGCAACTGAACCCGGACCCGAATCCGAGACCGAGACCGAGCCCGAGACCGAACCGATCTGTGGCGACTGCCTGGCGTCAAGAGAATGCGTCGAGCTTGTTGCCTTTTGGCTTTGATTTCGCATTGTGGAACTTTTCCTAGGAAAAAATGTTACATGAAATTAATAAATAGGCAAATAAATGTTAAACAGCTGCTGTTTTGTACGTGTTCTGTTGCACGCGCACGGTAGCCATTGTGCTGCGCACAGGGTGGTGCCTTGGAGCTGGAACTGCCTGGAGCAGATGCTGGTGGCGATGATGCTCCCCAGGTATTTGCATAACACCACGGACAGCCGAAGGATCACCGAGGAATCGAGGCCTGCTTCTATCGCTCTTTCCCAGGCCCTGACCATTTACTTCCTGCAATGCGAAACTTGAAGCTTCTAACCCAAAACAAGCTAGCACTGAGAATAAAGAATAATACCATCTTAAAGTATAAATTAATATTTTGCTAAGTTATTTATTCCTTGGTGAATACTTCAGAGGTGGTCATCATTTATTTCTATATTTGTAATCTTTACTTGATTTAATAATTGCAAACATACTGTTCATAATTTAAGATATTCTTTTTCTGTGTACTAAGCAGTCCCTCGAGGGCCTTTCGGGGGTCTGCGGATTGTCTTCGCTCTGCCACTGCATGCCAAATCATTTTTATGCAGTTCACAGCAATTGCCATCGGAACTAATGCCCAAGCACTCTTGAAAGCCAAATATATTCCGCTCCGCCCTCACCAAGAGCCATTCGCGAATATCGTAACTAAAATAACAAGAGCTTGAGGGGGAGCTGGCCATTAGAGTGTCCTACAAAGGAGGTTGCAGAGCATATTTGTCTTAATATTAAGATAAAATAAATACTTCGAGGTTCAAATTGCATTAACTTTGCAACGTATTAAAATATTAACTATGCTATTTATCTATATGTTAAATATAGTAATAAACCAAAGACCACTTTCCAGTTTTAAAAGAGCTTAATAAGTGAAATGTCATTAAAGTTTTATTATTGCATCAAATAAATATTTTATTTTAAGTTTACTTTATCCATCGCTTACTTATATGTATAAAGAAAATGAAACTTTGAGAAAATATTATTAATATTTTTTCCTCTTTTGCAAACATATTATACCGACTTCAGTTGAAGCCTCTCATTGATAGACACCCCCTTTCCATCTTTTGAATTTCAAATGTTTAAAGGCGGCCTTTTGGTGCTATATTAATATGTAAGCTGTGCCCCAACCAAACAGCAAACATAATAATTCGTCTATAATTTATACACAATTGTTGGTAAAATGTGTACAAGCATAATTTACACATAAACAAGGCAGAAAGCCAGCTAACAACGGCCAACACACACTCACACAAGGCTTAGAAGGGGAAAAGTAGAAGCGGCCGCAGCGAAGAAGATGAGTGCGGACCAGGTGACTGAGAAATTGATCAACGCTGTGGCGGGACATAAACTAAAAGCTTATTTAACATTAATTTCGCCACGAAAATCACAGAGCAATTTTAAACATAAGTTACACGGGGCGGGCGAGGAGGAGGAACCCCTTGGAAGCTGCTGCTGCTGCGGCCAACATGCGAAATCCTCGTACACCCCACACACCACCTGCCCATCGCTGTCCCGTGTAATCTAAGCTGCCATTAAACAAAATACAAGAAAAAACTTACGAAAACATATGCTACATATTACCTCTGTGGGCCAGGCGAGGTGTACAGCGACGGGGGGTGCTGGCGGAAGTAGGGAAGCGAACGGGTACCATGGGATTAAAGGGGATTTGCGTGGTAAGAAATAATATTTATTTATAATTTGTAATCCCAGAAAATTAATGAAAAGGGGAACACTTAAATTAGTTCTAGTATTTATTATAATATAATTATATTTTAGTGGTTAATATGAAAATTAAGTATTGTAAGTTACTTTGATATAGTCTTGGGGAAAATATATTTGTATTCTTTATAATGAAAAATAAAGTAAACATTTTTTAGGAAAAGAAACTAATTTTTTCGAAAAATCTAGGCTGTATAAAATGTCCACAAATAATATATTTATTCAATTTTCTTTTACTTTCTTAGATAAATATATAAAAATGTATTCTTACAGGCTGTAGACCTATAAATAAAATAAAATAAGGATCATAAGATTCTCAAAGATAAAAGCTGTTTTAAAATCTATAACCCCTCGAATTAATTAAAGATATTTCCCATTGTTCGGCGACCTGCCAGGCTGGTTGCACTTCGGCTGTTTGGCAGACAGTCGGGCCTTTAGTGGGAGACGCAGAAACATCTCTCCACGCTGAGCAATTGCACCTGCCCCGGCCTGATCTGCTCCGATCCACACGGCTGTGCTCTGGTTCGGATTCGGGTTTGGGTTTTGGCTGTGGCTCTGTCTGTGGCTGAGGCTTTGGCTTTGGCTTTGGTTTTCGGCCAGCTCCGGTAGGATCGCACTGTAGGATCGCCGGCGAGCGTACTCCGGCAAGCGAGCTACAAAGATTTAGAGCGACATTAGAGCAGTCAATCCATCATGACTGAACATTACCATAAATTACACAGAAATAATTGATTATTACGAGGAGACGGAGACGGAGAAGGACAGACGGGGCCGCAGCTTTTGCACATGCAACGGCTCCCACCGCAGCAGCCTCAACTCCTCTCCTCCCTGCACATGTGTGTGTCTCTTCGTGTACGTGTTAGTCTGGGCCAGGGCATCCCAGGCCAGGCAAGGGATCTCGAGGTGCTCTACGCAGCTTGGCCAGCGAACCGATTTAGTTTAAATTACGCTGGGAAGATGAGCGGCGACCAGGTCAACGCAAAAGGTAACTCCCCAGTCAAGTCATCCACTCAGTGGCAAATTAGCGGGCAACAGACTAAAATTCCTGCAGAGAGCAAAATATAACTATATCCTTTATACCTGACATATATAAATATAATATATAAATTAGTATATATTTCCTTAAGCTGCCAACATGAAATATCACTAAAATAGGCAACACATCTCTTGCGAAAAAAATTTATATTTAAATAAATTATTATTTTATTATCATAAGATTAAAGTTAAAACATAGTTTCCAGTTTACTTGAATTTTAAAGGCAGCCTCTCTGTATTATTTCTCTGTGTATCCTTCTCTTCGAACTTCTTTCAGGGCCCACTAAGCACTTTGAACTTGCAGAAATTACAGATGAACATTGGAGTATCCTACAGATATATTACGCCCGCTGCTGAGTAATTGCGAAATGAAAGCGCTTTAGACGGCAAAATTTAATCAAAGTAAACAAACAAATATTTGCCAATACTTCAAGCAAAGTGATCTGTCAGCTAAGATACCAAGGAAAGAAAATGTTTGCTTTACCGTTCTCCAACTTGGCTAGTTCCTTTTAGGCCGCTTAGACAAATTGCCAGCTATTTGCGTGATGTTTAAATAAAGTGCTCTTTGAGTTTTGGAGAGTTTGAAATTTAATTGGTACCGCTTTTGGGTGATAGAGAACGCTGCTAAGAGAATGCAACTTCAAAGAAAGTAATTTCATATTTTCTTGGGTTCATTTAATAAATAAGAAATGAGTAACAATTTAATTTTAGGTATAAAATAATATATAAGTACGTTTTCTATGGAATACTCATGAGTTTGAGTTCCTCTATATAATAAAATAACAGAATTAATTTAACCCAAGTATATTCCTGGTACCCCCTTAAAAGCACGTATTTACAACTTCACAAAATTCCAAACAATAAGTTTAATTGGGCTTTTCCAATTAAATGACAATTAAAGTTTCCCTTTCACCGCTGAAAACAACAGCCAGCCCAAGGTTATTGCGTCGCACAAACAAAGTGAAATTTTCCAATTTAGCCGATCGTAGCAAAAAAAAACCTTTTGTGAGTTCCGCCGCCTTATAAATACCCCAGTCTATAATGAGCCTCACACACAGATATCCGATGGTATCTGGAAATGGAATCGGAAAAGTAAAAATAGAGATACAGATACGGTGGCCACTGTGACAAAGTCTGCAAGCGAAACTTTGAATGATTGCGAAATGGCGATAATAGGTATATATAGGGATAAGGATTTGGATATTCGGACTGTCAGCTTGTCAAGCGGAGATTGCACTGACACCTGAAGTTTATTATCCACTGACGTTTCAATTCTGATTGGAAATGGTATTCGGACGAGTATTCGGATGGCTCCAAAACAAAAGCCCAGGGTTTCGATGGGAATCTGCTTCCTCGCAAGCTCCGGTCGACGGTCGATGGTTGAAATTGATTGATCGTTGAGTTTTTATTGAGTGATTGATATAAAGCGCTAGGGGAAGTAAGTGAGCTAGACCAGAAACAATAGTTTCAATTACAAAAGGTTTCCAACTGGAGAAGCTGAATATGTAGGCTGGAGTTATACGGCCAATTGGAGTAACAATTGCCGTCATAGAAGTAGAATTGACTGATTATGTTTTTAAAACTAACTGGAATATTTTTAAACCTGTTAAAGGAAACTTATTAATAGTTTTATAATAATTATAATACACAAATATTATATATTTTGATACATTTAATAAATATGAAGCCTCTCAACAATTATTAAAAATATTTTATATTTTTTAGATGCTGCAAATTTATGAACTGTTTAATCTGGAGGTAGCAGGGAATCGAAATAATTTTTATTTTGAACATAAAATAGTTTAAAACCAATATTATTATGTTTTCTTATCTGCTACTTAATACTATATATATAAACTTAAACGTAATGTATTTATGGAGAAATTTAACAGTACTATTAATGTAGTTTCCATTTCTTTTTATTTACTCGCATCTCTGATTTAAAAATACATTTCTTCCTCAAACTTTTATTTCGACCTCAGCTGTAGATGAGGCCGAAGCCCACAAAAAATTATTATTAGGCAATGAAATATAGAGCTTCCAAGGTGTTTGCACGCTCAGCTTCAAATCGCCATCGATTTCGACTTCGACTTCAACTTCAGAGCTCGAGTTCAGTTTCAACTTTGGCTCTCCTTCAGCTGAAGCTGAAGCTGAAAATGTTCGCCTGCCGTTTCTCGGCTTCTTATCAAGATGCTTTCAATGTTTCGTTTAGGATTTTCATTTGTAGCATTTAGCTGCTCTATAAAAATGCTGCGGCGACTCCTCTTCTGGCAATGTCAGTGCATAAAAATATATTTATATATATATATATATTCCGATATATATATAGATACACAATGGCCCGTTTGGCCGACACTCGTAAATTACAATAAATTATGTTGAAACTGATTATTCCATACAATTTATGGGGCCCTTTTAAGTGGGCGTGTGCACTTTTATTTTATTGTGAATGATGATGTAAATGATGTTGGCATCGAGCCCAAGTGGAAGCCTGAATTCAGGTCTTGGCCCGAGCTGGCCGGGATGGTATGGCTGTATGGCCGGCTGGCTGGGACGAAGTACGAAGTGCGCTGGAGTTGAGCCCGGGTCAAATTGTTTTCGGGGCTGATGGGTTAATGAGGTTCAAGTTCTTGTTGAGCGACCAGAGCGGCAGTGCACGTAATGACTCCTAAGATTGTGCCGCAGAAGAAGCTGATTCTGATTCTCTGGCTGGCTGTTTTGCCAAAAAATTTGTGAATGCACTTTCGGGCCGGCTAAAAAATTGTGGGAGTGTGTTAACTGCGGCAACAACGCCGGCTGCCTATCAAGGGCCACAAATCAGCGACTGAGCCAACAACATTCGACTTATAAAACACACACATCATCCCCATCTCCACCTACACCCCCACTATCATCATCGGCCGGATCTGGGGGATCGGGAATAGCCTTGGCAGCAGCGTAGCACAAAAAAAAATTTAATTAAGAAAATCAAGTCAAAGGCCCAAAAAAAAAAAAAAAAAAGCTGCGTTGCGACAACAACGGCGAAGACGCGCTCCAGCTTTCATATCTGATTGAAAAGCCCGAGACCGAGCAGGGAAGAGCCCAGCAGACACAGCCAGCCAGCAGGAAAAAAAAAAGGAAAAAACCGAGGGGAACAAGAAAACTGAGCTGAAAACGAGTGCAGCGAAAAATTTGATGCGATTTGGATCAGTGCGACACAATGAGGAGGCCAATGAGGCAGGGACCACCAAAAGAGGCAGGAGACACAGGGCCATGTAGCGCAGGCATACCATTTTTTTTGCTGCACGCGGAAAAAATTAGAGGATATTGATCATATTTCTGCAATTACTTAACAAAAGCTAAATAAACTCCTTATAAATAAATTTATAATATTAAATATTCCAATTTAGAATTAGAAAAAAAATAAATAAAAAAAACACAATATGTTGCTTATCTCTCGAAATAGTCTTCACAGGCTTCCAGTAAATTCTTTCGGTCTTCTTTGCTTTTGCCTAATTCTTAAAAATTGCCCGTTGATATATCCATAATGTAACTTCATGAATTAATGATCATTTTCCCAAACAAAATGGAAGAATATACCTTTAGAAAATAATTTAAGAAATAGTTTTTTTTTTTTGAGTGCCTTTTCTGTTGTTGTGGTTTTTTGTCAACGAACGGATTTCGATGATTATTCATTGGGCATGGCAGTCACTGGCTCACACACAGACACACACTTGTCTCTGTGGCAAACAATTTCAGCAATTAGAATATCAAGCTATGCAGATCTCCCTCGCTCTCTGCGATCCGCGGGCGATGCCGCCGCCAATTGACATTGGCTCAGGGAGAGATCAAAAGGCCCTCGCACACCCAGGCACACGAAGATATCTCTGTGTGGCGCTTTAATGACATTTCTGGGGAACAACAACAAGAGCAGAGCATCCCGGCCCGCTTAGCCCCGGCTTGAACAGATTTTTGCCTGTGTGTGGCAGGCCGAAACGAAAGACTTAGGACACAAACTTGCAAATTAAAGAACATTAATTTTCGCCCAACTTGCGCTCAAAGAGAGATCCCAAAGCGAACCGAAACCAGACCACAAGGACTGCCGTTCCAGCCAGCTCCTTGTGCTGATTGATTACACCAGCCAGTTAGCCAGCGAGCCAGCCAGCCGGGGCCAGCAGCAGAAAAGCCAGTCTGCGCTCCTCCCTTCTTAGCCTTTTGGCATGGGAAAAAATCATAATAATAATGATACATAATAAAAATGGAAAACTTCTAGACGCCATATAAATCAGAGCAAATATGAATTGCTGTTTGTGTCTGACTCTACTGACTGTTTATTTGTTTGTTACTCGCGTTTTGTTCTTTTCACCGAAGTGGTTGTTGTTATTGTTGTTGATCGCCAAGTACTTGGGGCTTTTGTCAATTGCCAAGGCACAGTGGTTGCGAAATAAGAGCGGAGTGAAAGTTATAAAGAGAGTGTCTCTTATCCTACATATGTATATAATTATAAAGATGAATTAAAGATGCCTTGGATATTTATTGATACAAGTAATTACTTGAATAAGGTGAGCTGCTGCTCCTCTGTTCTATGGCTTTTTCCATAAGTACTTTGCCAGTAAATAAAAGTTAATAAAAACTAAATGAGTTGGTCGAAGAGTTGGCTAATCTTAAATAGCCAAATTTGCGACCCACTGTATTCAATTGAACTGCCTGCATCTGGCATTGTTCCGCAGCTCGCAGCTCCGCTCTTGTAACTCTGTCTGGCTCCTTGCGAGCTTTTGTTGCAGTCGCAGCGCTCCTCTCGTATTGCATGCGGAGAGGCTAGGAGGAGATCTCCAAGATCCGAGACTGGAGACACCGAGACCGGGGCCAGACTCCGCCGCCGTTTGTCGCCGCTTTGTGGCCCATTGTCTCTGTGGGAAAAAGCGCGCAGCGCGACTTGAAAAAAAAAAATAACACAATGTATGCTAACCGATAGTTTTCAATGCCAAATGGTTTATGCATTCGACTGCTCATGGCAATCATAAAGCGAAAATGCATTGGCCGGACAATGCCTAAACGCCGCATAAATTTCGCTTTAAGCATCTCCCGGGAATCGTCGATAAGCATATGCGGCCAGTTTAACCTACATCTGCTGGACTCGGTTCCAGTCCCTGTCTCCAGCACCAATGCCCGCCAGCCAGGCAGATCTGGCGCGGACTGTGGTGCCAATCATTATATTTTAACAGCTTGTTTGCTCGCTTGTTTTACAAATTGAAATCGCCAACGAAAATGTTACAATAAATTTAAATAAACACAAGCATTTTGCCGACAACAACGACGGCCGATTGGGGAATACTTGGTGCCGTTTGCAGCGTTTGCAGCCTGTCGTCGTCCGCTGGCTTTTCTTTCTGCATCCCGAACCTAATCGCTGCGTTTAATTTACTTAAATTATACTAATGATCTTCAGCTGCCCCGGGTCCCAGAGCAGAGCAGACCGGAGCGGAGCGGAGCAGCCCCTCGTGGCAAGTCAGAGTCATTTGTTTTGGCTCGTTTATGGGGGAAGGCGGCTCAATTGATTTGGTTAAAGCAGCCGCCAAAGAGAGCCGCCAGTTGGAGACCAGGAGATGTGTCCAAGTCCCAGTCCAAGTCCGAGCGCACCGATCCCCGATCCGTGGCTAGTGCGAATCCGAGTGTTGCGAGTGTCGCTAGATATGGCCTGACATTTAGATGAAGTGTCTGTGAATCTGAGCCGAGTCGTCGGCGGCGGCCTCTCGGTTTCCAGCTGCGTTTGGCCCGGCTTCGCTGCTCTTTGGGCCATCTAAATGTCGTCGTGTAATTCCATTCATAAACAAAACTTTAATTTTATTGAACACCGAAAAAAAATCGAACTTATTTTATTATTTATAAAGATCTAAGTTTAGTACTTCCTTTTACAATTTATTTTTATTATATAATACTTTTGATCATCAAATTTGTAGATTAATTTGTTTTGTATATTTAAAAATTAATAATTATATATAAATATGTTATAAATAAATGTTTAATATTAAAGACCCTATTTTTTCTGTGTTCTCCGAGTTGACATAGTCGGACTCTTGGAAACTGCGAAGGCGTTGGCTTTGGCTGCTTGCTAGTCGTTTCTCCAGCTGCTGCTGCATCAAAAACGATTATCATAGACCTCGAAATGGCTCAATTAGTTCTCATGGAACCCCGAGAATCGAATTCCCCGCGGCGTCTTCACTCCGCGAAAGTTTATTGATTGGCACTGCATACCTGTTGAGTTGTAGTTTCGGCATAACTCCGAGTTGTTCCTCAGTCCGGACTAAGGAGAAACTTGCTGTGCCTTTTTTCTGCTTTTTTCGGTTAAAGACAAAGCACACTGCAGTGGCATTTTCCCCCCACTCACTTTCAGCATTCGTTTAGCCCATAAAATCGGTGTTCATGGGAGCTAAGTATGCCACACCATAAGGCCTGCCATTGACACCCATGCGATTGTTGTTAATTAATTAAAAAGAAATACTCATAGACGATTGCGTTGACAAGATAAAATGGCCAAGCCACACACAGATTCAGCTAAAATAAATAAAAATTAAACTGAAAACGGCAACGGCAACGGCTCGACCAAGACAGATGCAAACACGACTCCAGCCCCGTATGCAATAAATTCTGACAAAAAAAAATGAAACAAAAGTCGGCTACAAACTCTATATAAATATATTGACTATATGGCGTCAAGGTGTGACATTGACCCTGGATGCCTCTGTATTGGTTTTGGCCAAGGCCTGTGTGTGGCACAAATCTAAGCAACCAAGCAAAAACAAAAAAAAATTATAACGTTATCGGTGCAACTACAATAATGCATTGCATTTAAAAGTGCATAAAATGTTTATTGGAGTTGCAGTTTTCGGTTTACCACGCCACGACAAATGAACTACACTGGGCTGCAAGGAATGGAGACTTTAGGAAAGAGTTGTGGAAAAATAAACTCTTATTAATTTATGAATAATATAATAATATAATTTTTATGAATATAGTAAGAAATTAGTTTTAAATAATATCGAATAAGAATGTATCCCTATCAATGTCCCTAATAACATAATTCTTATTATTTTGATCATGCATTTGCTTAAGATGCTCAGATAAAGTATTAATTTCTCAGTTTAGACAGAGGAAAATTCAAATTTAAATAAAGAGCAAATGTTCTGAAAATGTAGTCCATTTATGTTTAAAGCAAGAACACTAATTCTCAATTTAAATACGTTTTTGTTCAAGTTTAAATGTTCTCATTCCCAATTTGTTAGGTTAAGGCAAATGGGAGCAAGGTATAAGGTTCCCTTCAATGAAAAAAAAAAAAATAAATAAATAAATAATCGTAATTGGTACGTAAAAATAAAAGCATAGGAAAATAACATTTTATAAGAGAAAAACCTTAAATTTGTTAGCCAGTAATAAGAGGCAGTCAGGGCCAAACTTAACCTTGCCAAAGCAGTTATTCTTGCTGTTGTTTCCACTGGTGGTGCCGCGTTTATTGCTATTGTTGTTGCAGCTGCAGGCAATGCCACACTTGCAACAACAACTATATAGAACACAGCTGTGCTTGGCACAAAAAAAAATGTAAAACAGATTATACCAAAGTATTGGTACTTGTTGGAAGACAACAAAAATTGTTGTATAAACAATTATTGCCATTAGCAAATTGCAAATATTTTCTGTGCTGTGGCTAGACTTCACGGTTTTTCTCACGGGTCGCAAGGAAAAGGCTTTCCTTTCACTAAGAAAACATTATCCCAATTGGTTTGTCAATAAGCACAATTGAAATCGGCCATCATCTTCGTAATTAGCCAGCAGCGAAAAGAACCACTGGCTGGCCGACTCTCTGGCTGGCTCGCTGTTGGTGTTAAAGTGAGAGGGGACGGGAAAAAATGTAATTTGTTTTCACACAACATAATCAACATGATAACCCCGGCCAAAAACGTCTTTAGATTGAGTCTAATGATGATAAACGCTTTTACTGTGAGGTAACTACAGACTCCTGACACCGACGCAAGACTCCAGGCCAGGCCCGGGACTCCGGACTCCGAGCTTGCGGACCACAGCCACAGATACACCCGAGCAGTCGCGCCAAAAGATACAGATACGAGGAGGGAGCTCGAGTCCGACTGTCCGTCCGTTAGTCGGCCTGCCTGCCTGGGCCAATAATAAGTCAACATTCCAAGGCGTGTTAAGAGATGCTCGATTAAATGCCTCAATTGTGGCTCATATTGAACACCAACGGGCACACCACAGCCAGCAGTCGAGGATCCAGCGGCCAACATCGACACCACACACCACCTGTCCGCAAAGGGTACGAGAGAAGAAGCAGCGGCAGCAAATAGCACGCCCCCACCAACGGTCAAGTTGTACACGACAAAAAAAATATTTACCACCTTTTAAGTGACTTACAGAAAATTATATTACATGTTAAGCAACTTTTTAGATGTCTGTAATTTGTTTAAAGGAGAACCAAACTAGCTATACCTCATGAAAACCTGTAATAATACTCAATTATATTTTATTTTCAATTGCAGAACTTGATAACAATTGTGATAAATTCGGGGAACAATTTTTATAGATTTTCTATAATTAAATTTAGTTTTAGATTCAGTTTTCATTTTTTCTTAGTATTATTTAATATCAAATATAACATTTTCATTCACTTTTAATTATTTTATTTTACTTATTATTTTTTACAGTGCAGCTGTTGGTTGTTACTGGCTGCAGTTGTTCCCGGGTTGGCTTTGCCTGACTTTTAGCACTGCTGCACCGCCGACGACTGGGCGAAATCGTTTAGTGTCGTACCTAACTAAGAAAACGTATTTTCAATATCGAAATTATTATTATTAGCTGACAGCAAATCGCAGTTTTCAACTGACTTTCTGCAGTTGTTGCTGTTGTTGTTGCCGGCTCATGTAATAAATGGACAGGACCCCAGTATTGTCTGTGTATACACTTTGTATGATATGCGAGAGTGCTAGCCAAAACAAAAAGGTTCACTGCACCAAGAAGGGTCAATTTGTAAATCGAGGCTTGATACGTGGCTCAAACTAGAGAATTTGATGACGAAGGGGGAAAATATTAGGCTTAACTCTCTCTGCAGTAACTAAGGCTTGAATACCATTTTATTATAACTTTATTTCCTCTCTTAAAATTTAATCAACTTTTCACAGAAATAATATATTATTTTATTAAAAATTTAAGCAACAACCCTAAGTTAGTTAATACTACCTAAAGTCAACGATTTCGATCGAAAATCGATTAATAACGACCCCTAAAAGATACAGTACTTATTACGTAACAAATCAATTTATAACAAAATTTAAATTATTTTAAATTTCTATCAAAGTTTATAATTACCCTGAAAATGTGAATTATTTATTTTCTATCAGCACCAAAAGGGTATCCACCATTTGACCATCCAAACCCCCAAGTCAGGCACTGGCTGCCATCAATTTTGCGCTCGTCCCCGCTCGCCACAAGCTTTTGAAACTTTGGGGCCGGCTTCTAAAGGTGAGAAACTGGCCATATTGCTGGCGGGTGTAAGGCTGCACCCTCTAATACACACACACACAACACAACACAACGCCATGCCGATGCCCATGCCCCGATGCTGGGACCACAGAGCCAGGCCGGCACAATTATATGCCATTTTAGCAAAAAAAAAAAAAATTTCAATAAAAATAATCATTTCCAAATGAAATTTATGCACAACTAAGCAGGTGTTTAGTGAGGAGTCAAGCGGATGGGGGCAACAGGCATTTTTTGGCCAAAGGTGAAAAGCAGAAAAGCCGAAAAGCGCCGGAGACCCAGAGACTCCAGCTCCAACTCCAACTCCGACACCGACTCCCCCGCGGAGCTGCATGGTGAAAATTCGATACAGTTGTCGATTCATCAAACAAGATAATTCGATGGGGCCCGCCGCATAACAAGGTGAGCTGTGATAAGCAACACGTTGCTATTGTCGGTATCAAATTACGGATCTTCCAATTAACTGACCAATAATGCGGCGTGGACCCTTTAATTCCCCCACAAATACTGCCGACTCACGCACCGCAGCAACATGTTGCCACTAGCCATGTTGCAAGCAAACACAATAGACACATTTTGTAAGCAACAACGGGGGGCTAATCAACTTCAAACGAGAACAATTGCGGCGAGTTTGTTTTTTAACGTTGTTTTTTTTTTGACAGGATCGATGGGAATTGCAAGTGCCTGGGAGGAGGGCGTAAAAATAAGTAAATAAAACTGAACTGTGAGCGATGACCGAGAACCCGCAGTTCGATCAAAGCGACATGATTGAATTTTTTAAATCATTTTTTAAAGAGAAAAGAAATTAATAGTAGTAGCAGTGTTTAAGGTTTAAAGACACATCAAATTAATTCTAGTTAAAATGCAGTGTTAATCAAGGTCTGGAGGTATTTTATTTAGGTTTCCGGAGTCTATTTATACCTATCTCTAAACATTTCCGCCCTCAAAAGCTTTTTAATGATCTTATTTATGGACTACAAGTACTGTATTATGTGAAGATAATCTCTTAGCTTTTCCTAACAAATTTTAAATCATTTACTATTTATTTTATCATTTTTATATAATTAATAAACATAAAAATTAGCCGCATTTACTTATTATTTCAGCTAATCACACACCGAACGATAACAATTACCGAGTGCGGAATCAATCGAACCCTCCAAGTCCTGGCAATGGAACAAGAAACAAAACTGAACTATTACCAAGAAACCTTTGCGATCGATTCAGAATGATTGAATCCAATATGAGGCTGGCACTTAACATCCATCAAAACACTAAACGAGGAGTATTTAGAACGGCGGCATTGGTAGCAGTAGTGCGGCAACAAGTTGCCGGCAGCATGTTGTTGCCGGTTGACATATGAGCAGGCAGCAGGCAGCAGCAGCAGGAGCAGCGGCAGCGGCTGAAAAAGAAGAAAGGAACTTTTGCCGCCACACCAAGTCCGAGCTAAAAGAGCGGCTACTACACAGAAATCCGGAGACCTAACAAGCAGCAGCACCAGCGGCGGCGGCGGCGGCCCAGAATTATGTAACAACTGTGCATGGGGCACTTCCAGGGGCCCGCAAATTTGCAAGTCAAGTCACTGGAGATGTCACTCTGCGCGCGGATCGGATGGACAACTCGGCGGACAGGACAGCTGAGCAAAGCGGCCGCCGCCTAGGCCGCCGTTGCTCTTGCCTGTTGAACTTAATCCCACAGCATGATGGTGCAACATTCGGCTGAGGCGAGTGTCCGTTGTCCTGGCAAGGTTGTTATGGACGCGCAACGCACACCGCTTGTTTGTTTGCCACGGTAAACACACACAGGTGAAGCCAAGTGGTGGTGGCGGAGTCAGTGGAGTAAGTGGAGTGTACGAGAAACCGCTAGAACCATCAACACTTATCCATCGAAGCAACCACCGAAGATGATCTCGCGCCGCGACAAATTGCTGCAGCAGCCGTGGGAGCAGCTGCGATACGCCCAACACCGCGAGAAGGTCATGTCCGCCCGCCCGGCCATCGACACCCATTCGCCGCGCGCCCACGAGCACGTTCAGCGCAAGTGGAAGAAACAGCAGGTCGAGCGGGAGCGCCAGCAGCAAATTGAGCGAGAGAACCTGCGCCTGCTGCAGAAGCTGGGCGACATCATGCGCACCAAGCGCATCAACAACCTCTGGCTGGAGCCGCGGCCCAAGTGAGTACGGTCCTGGAAAAGGAAAAATTATATATTCTCAATGTCCCATTCCACATTACTATTAATTATAGTTTCCTCAATCGCGAGAAGCTCTTTCCCACCCGCCCGTACTCCAGCCTCCCGGAAATCGTCACCATCTATGGAAAGCAGCCGCCAGGACCGCTCATCTATGGCATGCTGACCAAACCGAATGTCGTTGGCCGTTGCCCCACTTGTAGTGGCAATCCAGAACGCACCGAAGTGGCCATACCCGAGCAGCGTACACCTTGGGCCCCGGAGCGGAAGTCCTGGAACCGCAAGACCCAGGAGGTGGCGAAGCAGCAGCGCTGCTATCACTGCGGCTTTGTGAAGACCAGCGAGCGCAAGTTCTTCGAGGAGTTCTCCTACTCCTACTCATACGACGACGAATGATGATGAAAATCGGGTACGAGTAATAAAAATAAATGCAACTTTATTCAACATCAGGCCTTGGGTATATTCGGTGGCAACGTGGCGAAGGTAAGGAAACCCGTGTGACCGGGCAGCACTTGGGGATTGCTAGAGGTCAGGTACTTCTTCACCTCTTTGGGCGCTTTACTCTCCTCTGCATTTGCTGCTGTCGTCGTCGTCGTCGTCGTCGTCGTCTCATCGGACTTTGGATGTTTGAGGAACTCCAGATCGATGACGGGCAGAGTGCGGGTCTTGACCACGCTCTCCTGCTGCAGCACCTCCATGGAGACGATCTCGTTGAAGCCCAGCTTCGTCAGCTCCTGGATGCAGCGCTGCGACTGCTCGATGCAAGGCGAGAACGAACAGAAACGACCGCCTGTGGAAAAGTAGGGGGGAAATTCAGGTTTACACGAGTTTTTGCGGATTGAGATTTAAGAATATCATGTTCTCAATATATTCAAGTGTTTTTAGGGCACACTTTATTCATTATTTATATTATTAAATTAAGAATGAACTATCTGTGTTTTATTGTAGTTTAGGAGGTTTTTTGATGGCATTAAATTAGATAGAGACTCCGCTAGTAAAAAATCATAGAAGAAGAATGTAGTAACAATTGTAAGATTGTTCCTTTGGCTTCTGATCAGTTGGCAAAGATCTTGAAAATATAACCAATTCCTTAGTAAAATGTCATAGGAATGACCCCTTCCTATATCCCATTTAATTTGCCTTCTGTTTCATTTATCATATCGATGCCTAAGGTATTTTTGGTACCTTAGGTCCGGTGCAAACCTGTTGAACAATTGAAGTTCCCATCCGCCTAATGACAAACTCGCCCGGTCAGCCTGCCTTTGGCCGCTTCAAGTGTCAAAAGCGGGCTCATTCAATGTCAAACTGGGTGAAATGGCAACCCGACTGACTAGCTGACTGGATCTTTGGCTTACTGGATGGATCACTGACTGACTGACCGACCGACAGTGATGGGATTTTACAATGTAAGTTTTCTAGGCACTTATTTACTTAAATATGTTTGCTTACTTAGCTTAAGCTAGGCATATAAAGAAGTTAAAATAATAAAAAAAAAATAGTAATATTTGTTGTTCTCATATCTAGCCCAGTTCTGGAAATGCATAAATATATGTACATGTAAATATGTTTAGCATCTCTTTCGTACCTATCTTGTACCCAAGTCAAATTTAACAATAAAAGTACCCTGCCATCACTGATGACCGACGCGCAAGGCAAGATCGCCCGGCGAACGGCCGCTGACAACTTGTTGTCAACGCGACTATGGCCACTCACCGGACAGCTTCAACGCCTTGAAGGCATGCGGCACCGCCAGATCCGGTGCGGGCAGATCCAAGAACACCGCATCAGCCTTGCCGTCCAGTTCCTCGCTGAAGCCCAGATTGCACACATCCCGGTGATAGACGGTGACGAAGTCGGCCAGTCCGTGTCGGCGGAATTCATCGCGCGCCTGATCCGCTCGAGGCTCGTGGAAATCGAAGGTGTGCAGGTGGCCAGTGGGCTTAAGAGCGCGCAGGAAGTAGTGAGAGAGGGAGCCCGAGCCGGTGCCCGATTCAATGACCACCGCACCCGGACGCACCTCCAGTTGGTGCAGGATCATGCTGATATCCGGCGTATAAATAATCTGAGTGCGATGCGGCAGCGTTTGTGTCCACAGTTCAGGCGTCGGCTGCAGGACATGGGCCCAACCCTTGGAGAGCTCCACGCGACTTCCATACTCCACGCCAATGATATCTGGAATGGTGTTTGGTATTAAGAAGGAGCTAAAAAACCTCAAGAATTCCACTTACTTTCAACTTTCAGTGAGCCATAGTTGGTCTGGAAGATGTGCGGTATTGTTTCGCCCTTCTTGTTAACTATTTCAGGCACCGCCTCTATCGCGTGCATGGAGCTAACGCTCAAATACAGTATCACCACATCTCCTTTCTCTATGTGGGTCTTGGGTTTCAGAAAACTCATGATTAAAATGAAAATCCAAGAAAAGTCTCGTTTATTTACAAAATAAGCGCGTGTTTAAGAATTAGAGATGGAAGTTTCGATAGTGATAGTCCGGAAACAATCGATAGGGTCAAACTATCGATCACATCGGTGGAGTCATCGATGTTAAAACGGGCTCCAATTAGATTTTTTACGTAGCTGTTTGTGCCACTCGTTTTTCTTCTTCTTTATAAACTTATAAAATTTTTACAGTTACGAGTACGAGTAACTTAGGCCTCAAACATAGTGCGCGCTGAGACGAAGACGAAGACGAAGCTGAAGACGATTTGCTTGTGTTTTGTTGTTGTTCATACAAACACAAACACACAAAACACAAGCAAATCGTCTTCAGCTTCGTCTTCGTCTTCGTCTCAGCGCGCACTATGTTTGAGGCCTTACGTAGTTTGATTACGTCTTGTTCTTTTAGTGTGACCAGTTGACGCGGAGTGGAAAATCCTTTTTTTCTGGCGGGTTTCAGCATAATTAACGAGACCTGAAAACGGTCCCTTTCTTTAAGTTTTGTTGCTAAAAGTATGTATGTTTTATATTTAATTTTCCAAACAAATCCACAGACATCGAGCTAGTAAACGAAGATAAGCGTTTAATTAGCAGAGACAATGCTGCAGCAATATTTCGACCATGTTTTGTCAGCCAACTTACTTTGCCTTACTTTCGCTTCCTTCTATGAATTGTTTTTGACGATTGATTGTGGGTCCAAATAAATAAGCAGCCGCAAAATGGTGCAGCGCTTGACTCTGAGACGACGCCTGTCCTACAACACCCGCTCCAACAAGAGGCGCATGTGAGAAGCAGCTGAAATTGTCCAATATTTCTCGACCTTATCATTTTCCCGTTGTTTCACCTAGTGTCCGCACTCCCGGAGGTCGTCTGGTGTACCAGTACGTGAAGAAGAACAAGACTGTGCCACGCTGCGGCCAGTGCAAGGAGAAGCTTAAGGGCATCACCCCCTCCAGGCCCAGCGAGCGCCCCCGCCTGTCCAAGCGCCACAAGACCGTGTCCCGCACCTACGGTGGAGTCCTATGCCACGGCTGCCTGCGCGAGCGCATCGTCCGCGCCTTCCTCATCGAGGAGCAGAAGATCGTCAAGGCGCTAAAGAGCCAACGCGAGGCGCTCGTCAAGCCCGTTAAGAAAGTGGAGAAGAAGCCGGTGAAGACGGCCACAAAGAAGCTAGCGGCCAAGACCGGCGGTAAGCCGGGCGCCAAGGTCGCCGGCAAGAAGCCCGCCCCCAAGGGAGTTGTCAAGGCCAAGAAGTAAACTGTTAATACTACAAACCAATTCAAGTTATCAGCATGGAGCTCTGATATAGGACTAGACCGCATTTTGTAATAAAGAAACTAACATACAACCTGGAGGTGATAACACTTCAACTTTTACTCGGCTGTGGATAGTGCGTATGACAATCTGAATTGTTTAAAGAACTATATAAAACTATTTACACTTTGTGTATTTGGTGGGACTCTGCAAAAGCTTAGATCTGTGCTCGAGAAACTTTAAACTGTTCTTGGTTTTGTTTAAAAGGGTTTAATAAATATTTAATCGAAAGGTAAAAAAAAGAAAGCATTAAAAATGGTAAAAATTACAGGTTGCCTTTGAAAACAGCTGATGCAAGCTGTACGTGCTTCTTCTTGGTCTGCCATTCGCCTTTTCAGCTGACATGATCAAAACACTGCAGTTGGAGTATAAACTATTTTTATAATGCCACAAATTGCAAAAAAGCCGAATGAATCGTAAGTTTTTCAATAAATGGCTTAAAAATAGCATCTTTAGCTTTAATTCACCAAACAGCACAATAAGAGTGCCGTTCGAGACCCCGCGGCTGGCTGAAATCGCCTATAGAGTGCTAAGTGTTGACCAGGAACCACGCCGGAATTTCGTGAAGAAGGCCCTCAGCTTGGATGGCGATGTCCTGGTGGTTACATTCCAAGCCGACCAAGTGAAGAACCTGCGCACAGCGATTACCTCCTTCTTCGAGTGCCTGCTACTCTGCCAGGACACCATCAAGCAGTTCGGCGAGTCAACAGAGGAGAGAGCACTCCCGGAGAGCAACGACGACAATGCCGGAACACAGTCCGGCTCCGACTCCGCATAGGGCGATTTACGGCTTCGCCTTCTATATGCTGTTTACGGTCCTGTTTATCATCTACGTGGCTTGGGCCCTGCTGCCCGTTGAATTGGGTCTGCATTCGTATCTGCCGGATAAATATTTTGCCGTTTTCATTCCGTTTCTGGTGCTGGTCTTTGCCTGGTTCTTCGCCTTTCTCATCTATCCTGCCATAAACCTCTCGATGACAGTCAATGTGGACGATATTACCTCTGTGGTAGATCCCAAACTGGCTCTCCCCAAAGGAACAGAGTTCGCATCTTGGTCACAGTTGCAAAAAAAGAGAAATAGTTCGCAAGCAAAGCAGGATACCCCTTCGCCCGTAAACTGTAATATCTGCCGGACCCAGCACCAACCCGTAACGCGTGCTCCCATCGCACCACTTCGCTTTCTGGACCTCCAGGAAGTAAATACAGCGTATTACAACTAAAAAAAACTAACAATCTGGTTTAATTTATAAACAAATTCATTTTCTTCGCACCGTGGTCCAACCATCTTCAGGTTCCACGAATTCCTCCTTCTGCTTGCGGGCCTGCGAGCGTGTCACCCGCCCGCTGCTAGTCGGAGCCTCTTCTTGATCCTCCATTTCATCATCTTCGTCCTCGTCATCGTCCTCCATGTCGTCATCATCATCGGAGGAGGAGTCTCCTTCCACGGGGGTGTAGGTGATCTTTACATCCGGACGCAGCCACTCCTTGCCCGCTGGAAGTTTACTCAACTCTGCCTCGATCTGTGTATACTGATTTTGCTGCGCCAACTGCTTGTACCGCAAAAGATTCCGGCAGATCTCTGGGATGGAATTGTCATCACAGAGCGTGTTGAACTCCTGGTCCATCAACTCCTCCAGAACCTCCTGCAGCTCGCCCTGGGTGATGTTTTCATTGCCCACGCAGTACTGATAGGTATAGTCCATGATTTCTATGGCCACCTGGCAAGGAATTCGGAATAAGTTACACAAATGTCAGGTCTTAAGTAAAAGGTAAGACCCACCTGCTGGCCATTGCGTCCGCCCATGCCATGCTCCACGGCCAGCCGGAGATTCTGCCAGTGGTTGAATATCTTTTCAACAATTAGGCGAAAATTCTTTTGGAATTCAGTTTGTTGTGCGGCCGCCATCGCATGTGCTGATACAGTGTTGAAAAATATGTGTTATTTATTGCCATTCACAGGAAGCTCTTATGCACTGTTAAACACTCAATCCAGTGCTTAAAAGTGTCCAAAGTTGTTGCCTTTCCCAAAGAAATGAAAACAATTCCATTGCGCCAAAAACGGCAAGATAGAAAATACAAATAAATCCGTAAATCCATGTCTGATATAGAAGAGGTTCCAGAAACCCAGATGGAAAATGCAGGGAGCGATGGAGCTGCATTTGAGGAGGAGGATGACGACGACTTGGAACAGATAACAGCGCAAAAGGTGAGCGACGAACTCAGTTTAATCCTTAAAAACCATAGTAACCTGTTGCATTCGCTCTAAACCCGAAGGTCCTCGAGATATTGGAGACCGCCTGGATCAACGAAATGTGCGCCCCCGAAATCCTGCCCAGCCAGACGGACATGCTGGAGCTGATGGTCTCCCAGGTGGCCCATATGGAGGAGCAGATGCGCGACCTGGACAAGAACGATTTCCGGGCGGTGGTGCATGGCATGGAACTGGAGCGCGTTCGTTATATTATGGCCAGCTATCTAAGGTGTCGCCTCCAGAAGATTGAGACCTTCACCCAGCACATACTCAACCAGGAGGAAAGTCGTGAACCGGACGACAAGCGACTGTCGCCGGAGGAAACCAAGTTCGCCCAGGAATTCGCCAGCAATGTGGACGAGTACTTCCACAAAGTGGCCACCCAGTATATGCCCAACCAACAGAGAGGAGAGGCGGAGCAGCGCATTGTCACTCCCAACCTGATGAGCCATGTCTTCCTCAAGGCCAATGTGGCGGGTAAGCACTTCTTAGTGTATGTTTAATCTAGATGGTTTAACTATTTGGTTTTGATTTAGTGCCCGCTGTGATCGTGGGTGTTGATGATGAGGAGGTGGACATGGCAGCGGGCTCCCAGCACATTATTCCCTACCAACTAGTGGCTGACTTGATACAGAATAATCAGGCGCAGTTAATTTGATATAAAATATTTTAATAAATAAAAAAAAAAAAAAAGAATTGGGTTTTTATTAATGGTTAAAGCTTAGTACGCAGACAGGCGAAAAGTGTTCCTAAGCAGTGCGAGAGAGCGAGAGGGTGACTATTGACCTCTCGTTTTGACTCAATGCTTAGGAACACTTTTCGCCTGTCTGCGTACTAAGCTTAAAAGTGTATTTTTCAACGGGAGTTTACAAAGCCATCAATCGAGTTATCAACATTTTTAAGCGAGATAAAACTTTAAGGTTTTTTTAAATGTATTCATATTTAAAAATTATTTATTAGTACTTAGTTACTTATTAGTCTTTGGTCTCCGTAAATTCCAATTTCGGCTTACAGCGTTTTCCTCCAAATACTTTCTTTGGCAATAAAAGTTGTACTTTCTACTTTTTTATTTATCCGATACTTAATAATCCTGTTCCTGGTTCTATGATCACTGTTGCGCGGCCATTATTGCTACTTTTTGAACGCGGCCATTATTGCTACTTTTTGAACGCGGCCATTATTGCTACTTTTTCGAAGCTTCCTCTACGTAGATGCCGCCACTAGAAGACGCCAACGATAAAATGCGATCACAGTCATTTATCGAACTTGTTCCACCTCTGGATATCTGGACATTCTGGTATTCCCGGAAATATTAAAAGCACATGGTTTTTCGCAGTGAATGGAATATTTCTAAGCTACAGCAATGAGTTTGCAAGCAAATGACGAAAGTTTCCAGCGAGGAATAACCGAGCTAAGTGAGTTATTATTGGACATGGTAGGAATTCTCGGGGACAACGAGCCGGCTCTGACCCGCATGCTGCAGAGTCTCCGCTACCTACTGCAGGGCAACCTATTGTCCAGCCCCCAACTGATGCTTAAGCTCGTAGCCGCAGCGGTCTCTGACTGCATAGAGGACGAACCTACACGAGTTCGTTTGTTGGCCAACGTCCTTGACTGCGTCCAGTTGCAGGTGCGCCGGATCCCGGCCGGAGATGGAGACCTCCTGCTCCAGCAGATCCTTGCTTTGGTCACCGACACTTCATATGTCGCCCAGACTGTAGTGCACCTCTTCGACGATTTTGCGCTCGTGGTGGAAACCGGGGCATACGGGAAGCTACTCGAAGCGATGCAGAGCCTTCTGCAATCGGAGGACCGTAAAGATCGTACTTCCGCCTGCTTTTTGATGCACAAGATGCGGCGTAGGTTTAACCTAACGGCCAATGAGGATCATGCCATTTTGAAGTACCTCAAATGCAGTGGGCAGCAATTTTGCACATTTGCCTCCATCTTATCGTGCCTGGACGATCGGGAGCCACATCTGTGGGTTAAATCCCTCGGTTTCCAATTGCACGGCCTGAAGCTAATGTCTAGCCATATTGAAGACTGTTGGCTGGGATGGTTGCGCATTTTGTGCCTTCGACTCTTACAGGAAGACAGTGTCTTGGTGCTGCGCAAGACCCTCGACTACTTTTTAAACCATCTCAGCGTCGCCCAGCTCTGTCGCTTCCGACTGCTTCCAGAGTTCTTGGTGGCCACCAATAGAACCCAGTTGTTCGACCCAGAAGATGCCAACTGTCTGAAGGAGCTGCAGGCGCAGAAATTTGTGGCACGTGGTTGCGTGGAAGAACTTTTGAATGCCCTGGTGGCAGTTCCCTGGCACAGCGTCCCTCTGCTTTACTGGCTGCGCACCTTTGAAAAGAAGCAAGTGCCGATTGTTTCCAAGGAGCTGCTGCAGACGATGTGCTCTAGAGTTCGTGCCCTCGAAAATTGGGATCTTCGAATGGGTGCTCAGAATAGAGTGATCGATACGTTTGAGGTGAGTAGTTGGATCTAGTTAGACATCAGTCGGTAACCTTTCCTTCCTTGCAGGCCACACTTAACAGCCTGTCTTTGAGGGATTATATGATCTGCATGGAGATGTTGTTCAATGCAGAGGATGAGTGTCGAGATCACAAGCGATTAATATTAAAAATCAAAGATACTGACATCGAGGCACATACCGACTGCTTCAACCAACAATCATATGGCGTCTTTTTCTACCCTGAATCTGATCGTTGGTACCTACAGCTTGAGCTTTTTAGGACTTTTATGCTCAAAATTAAAGCAGTTCCAAAAGCTAAACAAGCTTGGTGGCGCTTGGCTCTTTTTATGAAAAGAGAAGACGGCGAAGTCATGGAGATCTATCGCACCGTTTACGAAGTGGACACCTCTTTGCTTCAGAAGGGTGCGCGGCTCGAGGAAATGAAAAATCACTTACTTGATAGACTAGACTGCCAGACGAGCGAGGAGAGATCTTTCCTAATGTCCCGATGCCTGGACTTATTTCTTTGGACAAACATGGAGTCATGGAGCCAATTGGAGGATCTGAATAATGGGCCCGCAGAATTGTTGCGTCAGGGTACCGCTGACACCCTTCGTGTCCTGACTAAATTATTAGCAGCACATGAAAATCCAGTGGAGGACGAGAACGTACTGCCCGCTCTGATTACTCGCTTGAAACATTTCGATGATGCGTAAGAAAAGGACTAACTGATTTTGTATTTATAATAATGATTTGGTTTTTAGGCTCAATATCTTAGAATATGCAAATAACAATCTCACAGGAGAGGCGTATGCCAAATGCGTATATCAGTTACTTGAACACAAATATATTAATATATTTTTCTTAATGGACAGTATCGATCTGTTTAAGCACGAATCTCTACATAATCTCATTCTAAAAGGAGAAATATCAACGGGATATGCTCGGTGAGTCCTAACATTTTTTCGATTGCAAATTCTGAACAATGACAAATTTTCCAGCGTTGAGGCCGCTTATGCATTTCATGTTTTAAGTATCGTAGAAGATAATGCTCTAATTCGAGATAATGCTATAAATTCGGCTTACTTAAATGGTAATTTTTTAAATGAAAGTGGCTTATGCGATAATCTGCTGAGCCTCAACAATGAACTGTCGATAAAGTTTCCGAGTTACATTGAAAACTCTGAAGTTCACCGAAAAAAAATACGCGTTGCCACTGCTTTGATAGCATTGAGTTATAAATTGACTTGGTCCAACGATTTGTGGGAGGCTTTGCTGTGCACAACCGATCACCTCAGTATAAACTTGATGTACGAGTTCCTGGTGGCAAAAATGCTGCCAAGCTTCGAGGTGCTACTGGACCAGCTGAAGCTGCTACCTACCCTGAAGCCTGGCCAGCAGGAATCGCTCCTTTCTGTCGCTAACATCTATGTGTCGAAGAATTTGATAAAACTTGAGGAAAACAATAAATTACAGGACATTATAACCTTACTCCCTGCACTCACAATGGGATTTAGTTATAAACCGCGTCTGCTCGCACAACAAATCCTGCATAGGTTGGCATCAGAGTGCAAGGATCATGGGTAAATCTTTTTATTTAATATGTAGTACAGGACAGACATTAAACCATCTCTGTTACAGCTTTCAGCTTCAGGTTGCAATTCCCCTGCAAAGCTCGATAATCGCTTCCTTGGGGGACAAACTTGACAAAATTAATAACGAGCATAGGCTTATTCTGCCAGAAATTTCATTTGAATACCTTAATAGCGCATATATATTATTATATATTACAAATGTGCCCTTTGATGAACTCAATATCAAACCAGATTACGAGGAAAAGGTTAATCGAGCTCGTGATGCTTTTAAGGCCAATATATTGCCATCATCCGTTAAGGAAGAACTACATCCAAATGTCCCCTATATTAATGTGGGCGTAGGACAACCAGAAAGTGGTTTTATTACGACAGTTCCCATATCCAACGATAAGGATATTATTGTAGTGGCTTCCCTTATCAGCAAGGAACAAAATTTTTGCAAATTGGCGCGTACCTGTGATGAGCTGGGAGTAAAAACGCTCATTTTGGGCCAAAAACCACCGTCGAAAAGGTAAGAAATACGTAGAAATAATATTTCAAATTGTTTAAGAGCTCTTGTGATTTTTTAGCTCAACTGCTCTGAACATAGTTCAAGTGAAGCCAGAATCTCTAACCGAATTCCTGCTATCCAAGCAGTTCGAAGGCTATAAAATCGTGGGCAGTGGATCTGGATCGTCCCAAACCATCAACTTCCTCGGCTTTGAGTTTCCTAAAAAGTGTATCTTACTACTGGGGTGAGTTGTTGCCCTCCGTCGATCCAAGCAGGAATATAACAAATATTTGCTTTCAGACAAGAGCTAAATGGGATTCCATCTAATCTCATTGAACTCCAAGACTATGCCGTGGTAGTTCCCCAATATTGCACGAGTGCGAACGAAATCGGAATCCTCTTTATTTCTGAGTATCATAAGCAGCATTTGACTGAGGAGTGAACATGCTTATATTACCCTATTTAGCCATTAACTTGAGTTACTTGTATGCACCTATCGCATAACGAATTCTAGTATTAAACACATGTCAATGCACTGTGGTCCAGAATCCCAAATTGGTGGCAGAAATTCAATTTTTTTTTTCAAGATTTCAGCAAAAACCATATTAGATTCCAGTAGAGTATTCCCAAGGGCAGTCTAAAAGCATAATTTTACAATTGAAATTGAAGCCCTCGCGATTTAGCCAGCCCTGGAAGTCAGCTGTTCATTTGCATTAAACTTTGCCTTTGCTAGCGTTGAAAGTTTTTACTAATTTCAAAGTGCTATAATTCAGTTATTTCTATGACTATAAATATAAAAAAACATGGAAAACATAGATAAAGGTATTTATAATAAGGGTGTATTCACACAATTATTATTTAATGTGTTTCGTCCTTGTTTATGTGTGCTTTTGTAATGTGATATTTTCAGCAATTCTAACCTCAAACTCGTTGTGTTTCATGGAATAAAAGTATGTTGTATTTGTGCGTATTAGTTGAACTAACAACGTAATGTTGTTGCTTAATGTGTGAATAATGCGACTGTACTAATATTTTTTGCCCGTTTTTGCCCCTTTTCCTAAAAATTGAATTTTTGTATGCAACATTAATTTCAATTCCGCTGAATTACTTGAGTTTTGGCTCGAAACGGAAAACGGTAATGAAGATGATTTGAGCACCTATGAATGTTTCGATGACTATTCCCATGATTTAGATGTGGAAAATGATTAATTAGTTCATTAAATGTATTAAAGTTTAATTCAATAGCAGAAAAAACAAAAAAGTTATGAATTTTAGTACAGGTTTGTATGGGGGCTATACCATCCAGTAATCCTAGGTTGTTGAAATTCACATGGTATGTGCATACTGGTCAAAAACTTATAGTGTCCACATTTCAACTTGATAACACACAAAAAAAAAAAGTTTTTCTAACAAAAACATTAATTTTAATATGGGGCTTGTATGGGGGCTACCACTACTAGCGGTCCGATTTGGCTGATTCTGACATATGTGCTTTGTGTGTGGAAAAGAAACCAATGTGCAAAATTTTAGCTCGCTAGCTTACAAATTAGAATTTCTGCCACTTATTTGGGATTCTGGACCACAGTGCAATGAATGGATATTTTTGAGTTTGTAAGGCCTAATGCCGAAGAATAATAACCTATAATACATGCGAGGAACGCCATGTCTTTAAATGTTAACCATTTTTCGAAAAAAATTATAGTTTCAACGTCTAAGGAATAATATTTGGTGAATGGTGATATTGTGGTCAACTGAGCATAGCCAGCAGCCAAAATAGCTACAGCTGTTCCTTGCGAGACAATCAAATCTATGATTAGTAAAATCGACTATATAATGTTATGGACATTTTTTTAAATACGCGCGCGCTTTTTGTAGTTTTTCAGCGCCGTCAGTGTTGGAAAGCGTAAGTCGGGTTAATCTTCCTCTTAACAATATTTTAGCATATTTCTTTTTTCAAAGCTTAGTTAAGCTTTTTTACGATCCGCTTCGATCAGCCATAAATGCTAGCCAGAATTGTAGCATGGCATGGAACTGGAGCGCGTTCGTTATATTATGGCCAGCTATCTGAGGTGTCACCTCCAGAAGATTGAGACCTTCACCCTGCACATACTCAACCAAGAGGAAAGTCGTGAGCCGGATGACAAGCGACTGTCGCCGGAGGAAGCCAAGTTCGCCCAGGAATTCGCCAGCAATGTGGAGGAGTACTTCCAAAACGTAGCCACCCAGTATATGCCCAACCAACAGAGAGGAGAGGCGGAGCAGCGCATTGTCACTCCCAACCTGATGAGCCATGTCTTCCTCAAGGCCAATGTGGCGGGCAAGCACTTCTTAATGTATGCTTAATCTAGATGGTTGACCTATTTGGTTTTGATTTAGTGCCCGCTGTGATCGTGGGTGTTGATGACGAGGAGGTGGACATGGTAGCGGGCTCCCAGCACATTATTCCCTACCAACTAGTGGCTGACTTGATACAGAATAATCAGGCGCAGTTAATTTGATATAAAATATTTTAATAAATTAAAAAAAAGAAAACAAAAATAATTGGGTTTTTATTAATGGTTAAATGTGTATTTTGCAACGGGAGTTCTCGAAGACATCAATCCAGTTATCAACTCTTATTTAGAAATTATTTATTAGTACTTATTTATTTATTAGTCTTTGGTCTCCGTAAATTCCAATTTCGGCTTACAGCGTTTTCCCCCAAATACTTAAACTAATTTCTTTGCCAATAAAAGTTGTACTTTCTACTTTTTTATTAATCCGATACTTAATAATTCTGTTCCTGGTTCTATGATCACTGTTGCGCTGTTGAACGCGGCCATTATTGCTACTTTTGCAAGCTTCTTCTATGTAGATGCCGCCACTAGAAGACGCCAACGATAAAAAGCGATCACAGTCATCTATCGAACTTGTTCCACCTCTGGGTATCCGGAAATTCTGGTATTCCCGGAAATATTAAAAGCACATGGTTTTTCGCAGTGAATGGAATATTTCTAAGCTACAGCAATGAGTTTGCAAGCAAATGACGAAAGTTTCCAGCGAGGGATAGCCGAGCTAAGTGAGTTATTATTGGACATGGTAGGAATTCTCGGGGACAACGAGCCAGCTCTGACCCGCATGCTGCAGAGTCTTCGCTACCTTCTGCAGGGCAACCTATTGTCCAGCCCCCAACTGATGCTTAAACTCGTAGCCGCAGCGGTCTCTGACTGCATAGAGGACGAACCTACACGAGTTCGTCTGTTGGCCAACGTCCTCGACTGCGTCCAGCTGCAGGTGCGCCGGATCCCGGCCGGAGATGGAGACCTCCTACTCCAGCAGATCCTTGCTTTGGTCACCGACACTTCCTTTGTCGCCCAGACTGTGGTGCACCTCTTCGACGATTTTGCGCTCGTGGTGGAAACCGAGGCATACGGTAAGCTACTAGAAGCGATGCAGAGCCTTCTGCAATCGGAGGACCGTAAAGATCGTACTTTCGCCTGCTTTTTGATGCACAAGATGCGGCGTAGGTTTAACCTAACGGCCAATGAGGATCATGCCATTTTGAAGTACCTCAAATGCAGTGGGCAGCAATTTTGCACACTTGCCTCCATCTTATCGTGCCTTGAGGATCGGGAGCCACATCTGTGGGTTAAATCCCTCGGCTTCCAGTTGCACGACCTGAAGCTAATGTCTACTAATATCGAAGACTGTTGGCTGGGATGGTTGCGCATTTTGTGCCTTCGACTCTTAAAGGAAGACAGTGTCCTGGTGCTGCGCAAGACCCTCGACTACTTCTTAAACCATCTCAACGTCGCCCAGCTCTGTCGCTTCCGACTGCTTCCAGAGTTCTTGGTGGCCACCAATAGAACCCAGTTGTTCGACCAAGAAGATGCCAACTGTCTGAAGGAGCTGCAGGCGCAGAAATTTGTGGCACGTGGTTGTGTGGAAGAACTTTTGGATGCCCTGGTAGCAGTTCCCTGGCACAGCGTCCCTCTGCTTTACTGGCTGCGCACCTTTGGCAAGGAGCAAGTGCCGATTGTTTCCAAGGAGCTGCTGCAAACGATGTGCTCTAGAGTTCGTGCCCTCGAAAATTGGGATCTTCGAAAGAGTGCCCAGAATAGAGTGATCGCTACGTTTGAGGTGAGTAGTTGGATCTAGTTGGACATCAGTCGGTAACCTTTCCTTCCTTGCAGGCCACACTTAACAGCCTGTCTTTGAGGGATTATATGATCTGCATGGAAATGTTGTTCAATGCAGGGGATGAGTGTCGAGATCACGACCGATTAATACTTAAAATCAAAGATACTGACATCGAGGCACATACCGACTGCTTCAACCAACAATCATATGACATCTTTTTCGGCCATGACCATGTTGATTGCCGTCTACAGCTTGAGCTTTTTAGGACTTTTATGCTCAAAATAAAAGCAGTTCCAAAAGCTAAACAAGCTTGGTGGCGCTTGGCCCTTTTTATGCAAAGAGGAGACAAAGAAGTCATGGAGATCTATCGCACCGTTTACGAAGTGGACACCACTTTGCTTCAGAAGGGTGTGCAGTTCGAGGAAATGAAAATTCACTTACTTGATAGACTAGACTGCCAGACGAGCGAGGAGAGATCTTTCCTAATGTCCCGATGCCTGGACTTATTTCTTTGGACAAACATGGAGTCATGGAGCCAATTGGAGGATCTGAATAATGGGCCCGCAGAATTGTTGCGTCAGGGTACCGCTGACACCCTTCGTGTGCTGACTGAATTATTGGCAGCACATGAAAGCCCAGTGGAGGACGAGGACGTACTGCCCGCTCTGATTACTCGCTTGAAACATCGCGTGGATGCGTAAGAAAAGGACTAACAGATTTGGCATTTATAATAATAATTTGATTTTTAGGCTCAATATCTTAGAATACGCAGATACGAATCTCACAGGAGAGGCTTATGCCAAATGCGTATATCAGCTAATTGAAAACAAATATAAGGAAGTACTTTCCTTAATGGACAGTATCGATCTGTTTAAGCACGAATCTCTACTTAATCTCATTCTAAAAGGAGAAATATCAACGGGAGATGCTCGGTGAGTCCTAATATTTTTTCGATTGCAAATTCTGAACAATGACAAATTTTCCAGCGTTGAGGCCGCTTATGCATTCCATGTTTTGAATATCCCAGAATATAATGCTCAAATTCGATTTAATGCTATGTATGCTTGCCTTCTTGATACTCCTTTAAGTGTAAGTGGCTTATGCGATAATATGCTGAGCCTCAACAATGAACTGTCGATAAAGTTTCCGAGTTACATTGAAAACTCTGAAGTTCACCGAAAAAAAATACGCATTGCCACTGCTTTGATAGCATTGAGATTTAGATGGACTTGGTCCAACGATTTGTGGGAGGCTTTGCTGTGCACAAACGATCACCTCAGTATAAACTTGATGTACGAGTTCCTGGTGGCACAAATGCTGCCAAGCCTCGAGGTGCTACTGGACCAGCTGAAGCTGCTACCAACTCTGAAGCCTGGCCAGCAGGAATCGCTCCTTTCTGTCGCTAACATCTATGTGTTGAAGAATTTGAGGAAACTTGAAGAAAACAATAAATTACAGGACATTCTAACCCTACTCCCTGCACTCACAATGGGATCTAGTTATAAACCGCGTCTGCTCGCACAACAAATCCTGCATAGGATGGCATCAGAGTGCAAGGATCATGGGTAAATCTTATCATATAATATGAAATACAGGACAGACATTAAACCATCTCTGTTTACAGCTTTCAGCTTCAGGTCGCAATTCCCCTGCAAAGCTCGATAATGGCTTCCTTGGGGGACAAACTTGACAAAATTAATAACGAGCATAGGCTTATTCTGCCAGAAATTGTAACATATAATGACTTTTATACTGTAGAAAAAGTATTATATATTACAAATGTGCCCTTTGATGAACTTGATATCACTCGAGATTACGAGGAAAAGTTAAAAAGAGCTCGTGATGCTTTTAAGGCCAATATATTGCCATCATCCATTAAGGAAGAACTACATCCAAATGTCCACTATATTAATGTAAGCGTAGGACAACCTGAAAGTGGTTTTATTACGACAGTCCCCATATCCAACGATATGGATATTATTGTAGTGGCTTCCCTTATCAGCAAGGAACACAATTTTTGCAAATTGGCGCGCACCTGTGATGAGCTGGGAGTAAAAACGCGTATTTTGGGCCAAAATCCACCTACGAAAAGGTAAGAAATACGTAGAAATAATATTTCAAATTGTTTAAGAGCTCATGTGATATTTTTAGCTCAGCTGCTCTGAACATAGTTCAAGTGAAGCCAGAATCTCTGACCGAATTCCTGCTATCCAAGCAGTTCGAAGGTTATAAAATCGTTGGCAGTGGATCGGGATCGTCCCAAACCATCAAATTTCTCGGCTTTGAGTTTCCTAAAAAGTGTATTTTACTACTGGGGTGAGTTGTTGCCCTCTGGCGATCAAAGACAGAAATATAACAAATGTTTGCTTTCAGACACGAGCTTAATGGGATTCCATCTAATCTCATTGAACTCCAAGACTATGCCGTGGTAGTTCCCAAATATTGCACGAATGCGAACGAAATCGGAATTCTCTTTATTTCTGAGTATCATAAGCAGCATTTGACTCAGGAGTGAAAATGCATATATTACCCTATTTAGCCATTAACTTGAGTTACTTGTATGCACCTATCGCATAACGAATTCTAGTATTAAACACATGTCAATGAATGGATATTTTTGAGTTTGTAAGGCCTAATGCCGAAGAATAATAACTTATAATACTTGCGAGGAACGCCATGCATATAAATGTTAACCATTTTTCGAATAAAATTATAGTTTCAACGTCTAAGAAATAATATTTGGTGAATGGTGCTATTGTGGTCAACTGAGTAAAGCCAGCAGCCAAAACAGCTACAGCTGTTTCTTGCGAGACAAATAAATCTATGATTAGCAAAATCGACTATATAATCTTATGGACATTTTTTTAAATACGCGCGCGCTTTTTGTAGTTTTCCAGCGCCGTCAGTGTTGGAAAGCGTAAGTCGGGTTATTCCTCCTCTTAAGAATATTTTAGCATATTTCTTTTTTCAAAGCTTAGTTAAGCTTTTTTACGATCCGAAGAGTTTATATGCGGCGTTACAATCCGCTTCGATCAGTCATAAATGCTAGCCAGAATGAGATTCGTGCAATACCTGCGCAAAGGTGACCTGGCCAAGCGCCTGGGCCTGCTGTCCGAGGACCAGAAGTCCCTGGTGGAGCTCGCCGGCCTGGAGGGAGTGCCCAGTGACCTGAAGAGTCTTATTGCGCAAAGCCCCAATCTGGAGGAGCTTGCTCAAAGGGCGGCCAAGCAGCCGCAGCTTGAGTTGGGCGATGACGTCACGCTGCTGCCACCGCTCAGCGATCCCGGCAAGATCATCTGCATTGGTGAGTGTTGGGGATACAGGGATACAGGACCTTGAAATGGTGATAATAGCGGGGTTGTTTTGTCGGCAGGTCTGAACTACCAGGACCACTGCGACGAGCAGAACAAGCCGGCGCCCAAGGAACCCATGTTCTTTAGCAAGTTCAACAACGCGCTGGTGGGCCCCCAAGATAATGTCATCGCCCACACGGCCAGCAGTGTACGTAAAGTGTCAGATAACGAGATATGTATGTAGGACCTTCGTCAGATTACACAAAACTTTCCACAGAAAATCGACTGGGAGGTTGAGTTGGTCTGTGTCATTGGCAAGGTCGCCCGCAAGGTGCCCAAAGCACAGGCCATGGACTATGTCTTCGGGTATAGTGTGGCCCAGGACATCTCTGCCCGCGATTGGCAGAAGGAGCGCAACGGCGGTCAGTTCCTTATCGGCAAGTCGATGGACACCTTCCTGCCGCTGGGCCCCTCGGTGGTACACAAGAGCCTGGTGAAGGATGTCTACAATCTGCAGCTGAAGACATGGGTTAACGACGTGGAAAAGCAGAACGGCAATACTGGCAATCTGATCTTTAAGCTGGACGACGTGATCAACCGTCTGTCGGAGACCATTACACTGCTGCCCGGCGATATCATCGTAACCGGAACGCCCAAGGGCGTGGGCATGCACCGCAATCCGCCAGAGTTCCTGAAGCCTGGGAATGTCGTCAAGTCGGAGATCGTCGGACTGGGCAAGCTCTGCAACAAGATCGTGGCCCCTTAAGTTCGGGATTTTTTATTATATGTTATATTTTATGTTTTTAAAACAAGTGCATTTAATCTGTGAGATTGGAGTTTTAATAGGGAGTGGATGGCGACGGTGTTTCGCTATAAGCATTAAATATTGTAGGCTTCTTCCAGTTCTCCACTTGATTGGAAAATGTCTGAAGCTCATTTCATTTCTTGTAATTTTTTACTAAAAAACAAAGTCCAAATGGAACAAAATCAAACCGAAGGCTAATTCCTTGGGTTAACATCTATAAAAGTCGATCATTGGATAAAATTAGACACTACAAAAGACTCTTGACAATTTGAAGAAATGGCATTTAATCAACAATAGGTTACACCTTGAAGGTCTTCGACTGGGTGGCATAGTACTCGTCCCGACTGTGATAGGGTCTGTACGGATCGTTGATGTAGTGCTTGGGCCGCCTCCAGTAGCTCGTGACCATCTTGTCCAGCAGCCAGCTCTGCGTGGCGTTGGTAAAGACGTGCTGCTTAAGGCGTCGACGCAGGGCGCCCGACTTCTTGAACAGCTTCTTTTGGCGGCCAGAGTGCGTTCTTATCCAAGCTCCCCACTCCAGGCGCTTGAATCGCTTCAGCACTGCCTTGGCCGTCTTCCTTTTGCCCTTGATCAGCGAGAACTTGGTCACGCTGCGTGTGGTTGGCGGAGATCCTAGGGCACCCAGACCTGCAGGCAGTTGGAGGAACTGTACAGAAGCGGATGACGCCAGCGAGGGGACAGGGAGCAAACTGGGCCGGGCTAGAGTAACAATGCTGGCACGTTGTGTTTGCTGGACCAGAGGAACCAGCACAGTAGCAGCCGGCGACTGACGGCAAACGCTGCGCAACGCTGTAAATGTTCGACAAATGTAAAAACCAAAATCTTATACTCGCCAGAAGCAGCCATACTCACCGCTTGTCACAATGGTTCGCAGCATTTCACTCAGCTAAAACGGCAAAACCCAAATAAACCAAAAATTCAATTTAAAATCCTAAAGCCTCTTCTTCCCGAATCGCGTAACAGCAGCCGAACAGCTGTTTGTCATTCTAAGCGAAGCGCCGACATACAAACCCGGTGCAAAGGAAACTTTGGATAGAGATGAGCATTTAATTTCGTGCTCGTTAAAAAACACGATTCTGTATAACTTCAAAATCATAACCATTTATATTTATAGTTATATCAAATAATTTCAGATATGATCTTAATAGCTTTTAAAGTTAGGATCCGTAGAAATGTTTACGGTTTGACAAAAGCCCTACAGTGTCGGCAAGCCACGACACTTGCTCATCCCTAAATTAAATGTTTTCTATCTGGCGTACAAAATAAATGCTGTTTTCAACACTTTGCTTGTCAAACACATAAAACCAAATTAAATAATCAAATTCCAGTTCTGCCAACGAAGGGGCCACAAGAAGAGATTAGCACAAAGGACGGACGACGGACCCAAGAGCAGGCGAACGTGCGTTGCTCGTGAGTGCGGGGGATGGAAGAAGAGGCAGCAGCACTGGCCAGCCACTCACACGCCAGCGCTGACGCAGTCGAGCCAGCTTTGAACGAATTGGACAAAATTTAGTTCACGCCGCCGGAATTTACGGAAATTCACGGGAGCAGCAGCAGGAGCCGGAGCAGCAGGAGCAGAGCGAATCGAGCGACACCCACGCAACACCATGTATCGGCTAGCGGTGCGAGATCAGTGCAAGTGCGCCCTGCAGGTGAGCTTTTTTCGGTTGCGGCGGCTATGTGATAACGTGAAAATCGATCGTCACGTTGCCCCCTCCGCCCTGCGGTTGGCAAAAATACAACAAGAGGCGCTGGTTATGTCATCTCCCAAGCCCAGGAATCGGCAAAAATGTTCCAAAATTCCAGTTGTCCCAGGACCTATGGTGTCTTGCGGTTTCCTGTCAAGGGGCGGGGATAGCTAGTCTGTCTCTAAATCTGAGAAAATGTTTACTTCATCCAGTGCCTTTGATTTCCCCAGCGTACGCTGCAGCAGACCACGACAAACAGGCAGCTCAGCAGCAGCTGCGGGAACAACAACAGCAACAGCAGCGGAAGTGGAAGCAGGGAGCAGGGCAGGCGGCAGCAAGGACACCAAGGATTCTATGGCCTGCCACCGCCACCGAATATGCGCGAAGCCGGCTTCGGCAAAGTGGTGCTCTTCGTCTCCCCGCTGGCCGCCGTTGGCGGAGTCATCACCTACGCCAAGTAAACAATCAGTACTTTTGATTTATGGCATTTATCCATCATTCTTTAAAAGAAATCCCTCATTAAGATACGAATCCCTTCCAGGTACGACGATGACTTCCGAAAATTGGTCGAGAAGAATGTTCCCGGCGCCGGTTCGGTCATCAAAGTGGCCCTGCAGGAGGAGCCACCATTCAAGGGCATCACTAAGAGTGTTAACGATCAAATCGATAAGGTCAAGTCTGGCTATGATACGGTCACCTCCAGCGTGGGCTCTGTTACCTCCAAGGTAACGGGTTTGTTTGGCGGCGGCAGCGGAGACGACAAGCCGACGAAGGCCAAGGCAGAACCCGTGAAAAGTGAGCCCGCCCCCGAAAAGAAATCCCCAACGACGTCCCAGGCCAGCAAGGCGGAACCCAAGCCAGTGGCGAAAGCGGAGAAGGTGGCTGCCACGCCTCCGCCTGCCCCCAAGCCTAAGGACGAACCCCTGCCCCGCGAGGTCGTTGAGCTGGAGAAGGCCATCGAGCTGTCAGCCCAGCTGGCCGTCAAGGAGTACAACAACGCCATTAGTGTGCTCAAGGGGTATGCCAAAATTTATCAAATATTTCCCTCTTTGGAAGTATTTAAAGAATTAAGTTAAATTAGCAAGGGCAAAGTTTTATTTAAAGATGATTCGATCATGCATTGCAGGGGGTGCTTAAGATATTTTAGCACATTACATAAATTGTTAATTATAGAAAAGACTTGTCATAGTGATGTCATTCGATTTCTACTTAACTTTCTGTTCACATTAAGGCTCATTTTTTTGTCCTCTTTAGCTTTAACGATGAAGTACGCAAGGTGGTCGACAAAGCGGTGGAGAATGGCGAGAACTCGCTGTGGACAACGCTGAGGAATCGCGCTAGTGCTCGGGACACGGCAGTGGCCACAGCAGAGCGTGCGGCGCGTGAGGCCCAGGAGAAGATTGGTAGGTCTAGAGACTCTTAAATATGCAAGATATTGAGGATATCACACGCTATTCAATTGCAGTTTCCTGCGAGATCGCCCTTAGTGCGGCGGCCACCGCACAGAACAGCAAGAAGGTGGAGGCGGTGCGCGATAAGATCAAGAAGCTGGTGGACCACATATCCAACGTCAAGGACGACCTGTACCGGCATAAGGACACTGCCAGCGTTTCGGACAAGTATTGGCGCAATGTAGAAAAGGCGCGAAACTACTTCATCGACGAGATCGAGTCCATCTTCCCCGGCCTGAGTCTGGCGGACAAGAAACTCAACCTGTCAAAGGAGGACCTCGACTTGTTCATCCTGCACGCCTACACCCATGTCCTGGCCTACCAGAAGGAGTTGCAGCGTCTGCAAACCGATGGCGAGCTGCGCCTGAAGCGGGCCATTGACTCGGTTCGCGGCGACAATGACTCGGAGGCACTGCGTGCCCAACTAGAATACCATTTGGAAGCCGAGAGGCGCAAGTTGGCCGTGGAGAGCCAGAAGAAGATCTTCCAGATCCATGCCGAGTCCGACAAGCAGCTGCGAATGCAGCTCAAGAAGCAGGCGGAGGCCCATACCGATCACATCAAGGATATCGTTGCACAGCGGGAGACCGATCTGACGCGCAGCTTTAAGCGCGAGCTGGAGGACAAGTTGGCTGCCGAAAAGGCCAACTACAAGCTACAGCTGGCTGCCATGCTCGGCAAGCTGCGTGGCATGGATGCGGCTCTAGCCGGTAAGTGACACTGGTTCCATTAATAGGTTATTGTGGTCTTTGCTGTGTATCTTGGCTAGACATGTAATCGTTTTTATGAACCTCTAAAACATGCTGCCCGTTTAGAAATAGAAGATGAGTTCCAAGGTATTTAGGTTTGCTTTAAAATTCTATTGAAGTAGCCTTTGTTTAAAAATTTGAATTTCTTTTTTAAACTCGTTGATTTTGTTACCATTTCGCAGAGCGTGCGGATGCGGAGCGTACTGCCAATCAGGCACAGGCCTTGTGGGCCGCCTGCCAGGCTCTGTGGGCCTCGGTGCGCACTGCCACTCCTGGAGTGCACTACTCGGAGAAACTGCGTCCGCTAAAGAACGAGATCAACGCCATTGCCAAGGTGGCCAGTAAGTGGAAATTATCTCTAACGAAGTCTCCGTGCTAATGCTATCATCAAATCCCTTTCAGAGGGCGACGACCTGGTGACGGCTGTGCTGCAGAGCATGCCGCAGGAGGCTCAGGAGCGCGGTGTCTATCCCGAGGATGCACTGCGCGAGCGTTTCCTCAATGTGGAGCGCGTGGCGCGCCGTCTGGCACTGGTGCCAGAAGAGGGAGCCAGTCTGCCCATCTATTTCCTGTCCTATCTTCAATCGCTGTTCATCTTGCGACCCGATAATCCCATTTCCAAGGATGAGCTCGAGAACAAACCTTTCGACTACAGCAAACTGGACACCTATGACATCCTAAACAGGGCCAGGTGAGAGGCTACAATCGCTGAGCTTTAGTAACCAGTTACTTATACCTATATGAAATATTTCAAAGGTACCATGTGGATCGCAGCGACTTCCTGCAGGCGCTGAAGTACTTGAATCTATTACAAGGTGCGTCCCGCAAGATCGCCGGCGAGTGGATGAAGGAGGCGCGCCTCATGCTGGAGACGCAGCAGGCAGCAAACACTCTGATGGCCCACGCCGCTGCCAGCGGCCTGTTGTATTTGTAGACTACGTCCCCTAACCCCATCCTCCAGAATCACACAGATACACTTATGATTTGTTATTAGTCCAGGAGAAGACGGAACGAAAGCCCATAAACGCGAAAGATAAACAGCAATATGTAATTTGTCCTATGAGAGAACACAGTTTAAATGAAGAAATAACACTTATATATTTGTAAAATTTTGTTTAGCTTCAATTATACAAATTATATTTAGAGAAAACTACATTAAATTCAAAGGAAATATACACATATTTGGGGGACATCTTGGCGGCGCTGTTGAATGTCTGTAAAAGAAAGCCAAACGATTGGTTGAGCATTAATTGAAAACACGTCTTATTCTTGAGGGTAACGAGAGCATTTCTCCATGTGTGATTCCACCGGTTGATGGTTCTATATCTGGTACTGATATACCGATTGGGTTAGATTTAATCCTTAGCAAACATTGTGATTAGTAAAGGGTACACGTAGCCATTTTACAGATCCCTTCACGCAACATTACAAATCTGGCATAAATCTGTTTCAAATCTTACGAATAAAAATCTCTGTATAGTTACATTCTATTTGTTTTTTCTCCAAACATTCAACTTGTAATTTTACATTTAATTATTTAGCCGACATATTTATTTTTAACTTGTTTGTAATGAAAGTTTGTTTAAAATTTACAATTAAAGTATTTTTTCAGAAATTTTGATGCCACCTGTAACGAAATGTGTTAGTAACTGTTATGTTAACTAACGGAAATTAAATAACATATAACGATATATTATTGATTAAATATAATTTTGGAGTTTTGTAGCCAAAGCAACTTAAAAAACTTCAAAACCTGCTGCTTTTATTATTTTTAAGAAGAAATCGCATAATAACTTTTTTTTTTGGAAACTAAACCTTAGATCCGAATAATGAAAATTTATATAAACCCAGCAATCCTAATTCATGCACTCACCTAAAATGTGGTTTCAAATGATTTTATTTTTGAATTAACACAAATATTTTCTTAACGAATTTCTTCCCGCTAAAATTGCGATTTTCAGACGTTGTCCAACCCTGGACGGTGAAGTTGTGGGACGGCAGGCGGCAGTTGCCAGCCCTGGTCAATCAGCTGGTTTGCGTGGTCGATTGAACTTTTCGGTTTGGCCCCGGAAAAAAGAACTCGAAATCAAATTCAATCAAATTCCCCGTGCCCACCAGGATCACGTCCTAATTTTTGAGCACCTGACGAACCGCTAGGGAACCGAGGAGCAACATGTCGATGCTGGCGAGAACCGTTGGACGCACCTTTATGCAGGTAAATTCGTCTCGAGTCCGGGAGCCTCTTACATAAACGCTCGCCCCGCGACGCTGTGCGAATATTCATTCAGCGAGCTGGGCGAGCTCTTTTTTTGAGGTTATAATCCTAGCCAGCAGCTCGCTCGCATCGGTCTGATCCGTGTCCATTCCACTCTATTCCGATATAGGCTGCGGCAGCTCGTAGTCTGCACACCACGACGGTCACCAGGGTGAGTTCCAACTGCATACAGATTCGCACTGTCACAGGCTTTAACTAATCAGATACGTCTGTCTTTGCAGGATGCTTATGGCGCCAACAGGACCACTTGCACACTGATTCCCGGCGATGGTGTGGGTCCCGAGCTGGTCTACTCCCTTCAAGAGGTCTTCAAGGTAGCTATGACACGTTAATCACTTCTATAACTTCTCGGAACACCTGTGTTTAGGATATAGATATTAAATACAAATCTCATTAAAAGGTAGATAATATTTTGGTGTATAAATTAAGATTTATAAAATGGAAGGTATATATATTTTTGCTTAATTCCAACTTTAGATCTATAAAAATGAGATAAGAGAGCATATTTATTTGTTTGTTTATTTATTCACCTGATATTTGTAACCCTAATAAGGTATTCACTATGTGAAACATTTTATTTTCATTAAAGCGGAATTCAGTGATTACTTAATATTCACGAGAACAGTAGCAATGCTTCAATTATATAAAACAAAACATTACCACTTATCTGGATCGTAAAGATAAGTGATAAGAGAATACTTACAAAGAAGGGATTCCGATTTATAGGACCCTCTTAAGCTTAAGTGCGCTTTGCTGATTTAAATCTGGGCTTAAATAGGGATTTGCTGTTTTAAGCTATTTTCTTACATACTTAAGAGCAAAATATAGATTCTAACTTTAAAATATACTTAGAAATTAACATAGTTGCTCTTAAATCTCGTAGGCAGCCAGTGTTCCAGTGGACTTCGAGTGTTATTTCCTCTCCGAAATCAATCCCGTGCTGAGTGCCAAGCTGGAGGATGTGGTGGCCTCCATCCAGAAGAACAAAGTGTGCATTAAGGTGAGCTGACATCACTAGCCTTTCGCTAAATTGGTCGTAACTACGATTTCTTGCAGGGCGTTTTGGCCACGCCCGACTACAGCAATGTGGGTGACCTGCAGACGCTCAACATGAAGCTCCGCACCGATCTGGACCTTTACGCCAACGTGGTCCATGTCCGGAGTTTGCCCGGTGTGAAGACTCGTCACTCCAACATCGATACGGTGATCATTCGTGAGCAGACCGAGGGCGAGTATTCGGCGCTGGAGCACGAGTCGGTGCCGGGCATCGTCGAGTGCCTGAAGATTGTCACCGCCAAGAAGTCGATGAGGATTGCCAAGTTCGCCTTCGACTACGCCACGAAGAACCAGCGCAAGAAGGTCACTGCTGTGCACAAGGCCAACATCATGAAGCTGGGCGATGGCCTTTTCCTTCGTTGCTGCGAAACGGTCTCTAAGCTCTATCCGCGCATCCAGTTCGAGAAGATGATTGTGGACAACACGACCATGCAGATGGTCTCCAATCCCAACCAGTTCGACGTGATGGTCACGCCCAATCTGTATGGCGCCATCGTTGACAACTTGGCCAGTGGCCTCGTCGGCGGTGCTGGTGTGGTGGCTGGTGCCTCCTACTCGTCGGAGACCGTGGTCTTTGAGCCGGTAAGGGAATCTATAGTTTTTAACTGACTAAACCCAGCCTAAACTTGTTCCTCTCGATTGCAGGGTGCACGTCACACATTCGCCGAGGCTGTGGGCAAGAATGTGGCCAATCCCACTGCCATGCTGCTCTGCGGCGTGAAACTGTTGCGCCACATCAACCTGCCCACCTACGGCGAGGTCATCCAGAATGCCATTAACAAGGTGCTCAATGACGGCAAGGTGCGCACCAAGGACTTGGGCGGTCAGTCGACCACGCAGGACTTCACCCACGCCATCATCCGGAACATGACCTAGGCGACGACGCGTCCTGGGCACCATCGTCATCGCCGGCGCGATCAGCAAACCTTAGCCACCATCAATGGGCAACAACGCTGGCGCTTATATAATTGACATTAGACAGTTTCTGTTGTTGCCGCAGCTAAATTTGAATTGTGAAAAAATACCCCGAGAGTTCTTAGTTTCCTTCTACGTCCAATTTTTTTATTTGTCCCTATGTCTATCTACAAAGCATTCATTTTGAGTATTATTTCCGGCGAATATTTAAGTTTAGTTCAATTGACCCCTGCAACGCCCCGACCCGGCCCGAATCCAAAGTCTTGAATCCTTTAGTTTTACCAATTGGCAGTAACACATTGATCCTTGATTATGTTGTAATTATTTACGTATTATTTTTCCTCAATTTATTGATTTTGCAAAAAACCAACTTCTACTTTATGTTTACCTTGTTGAAAAGCAACCAAAAAAAGAAAAAGCGAATGAAAATGAAAACGCTGATATTGCTAAACCAATTTAACTGATAGCGGACGGCTTTGAGTGGACCCACTCCACTGGAGCTGTGAGAATGATAACAATAAACTCAAATCTAAATTAATTATTATTTAAAAGCCATTGTCAGTCAGTTTGAGCTGTCTAAATTTTAAGTAATACAAACGAAAAAAAAAACCCAAAAAATATTCGAGAAACTTTGTTGTTTGCCTTTTGTGAGCTGAGCTGAGCTGAGCTGAGCTGTCATGTCGAAGAGCAGGAAGGCGCTACAACCCTTCTGGGCAAAGATGTTCCAAGACTATTCGAATCACGTCAAGCACTTGCAGACCCAGAACCCCACTTGGGAGCAAATGGTTAATCTGGAAAGGTATCGGCAGGCTCTTCTTGATTTTAGATTCAATCGAAAGTGTTCCAAACGTCGGTAGGTATTGGCTTACTTCCCCATTCAAGTGTTACTCTCACGTCAGCCATAATTGCTAGTGAGGGAATACGTTTGAGAGAGCTGCAAAAATTTACGGAAAGCAAGAAAATCAGGGACAGTCCTTACCTGAAGAGAAAGTTAAGCCAGTTAACTCGTGAGAAGTAAGTATGGCAAATAAAAATAGTACTGAACATTTTTAAATTCTTGTATTTTCTTCTATAAACCAATTACTTTTCCTTCAAGCGCCACACCCCAATCACAGGGAATGCCCACACTGCTACCCAGCCTAATCCCAGCAAGAAAATTACTACAACTGAACAACAAAGTCGTTCGTTTCTTGAACTTCCATTCAATGGCTTCCGATCGCCTGAAGGAGCTGGCCAAAAGTAAGAAGAGACCCGTGGTTTCTGAAGCTAGGCCTTGGAGACTGACCAGCGCAATGCGCCTTTTTGAGCCCAGTGATCGTCTGCTGAGTTTGGCCAGCCATAAGCCTTACAAGGAGCCTCGTGATCCATATAAGGTTCCCTCAAGAGCCCTGCTCTACGAAGGTTGAAACAAGACTAACTAATTCAATTTAAGCCGCCTTAATTATTACTTCCTTTGCCTTGGCAGCTACACCGAGGATTCTGCATCTGGCAGAGCCACACAAAAAGGGTCAAAGGGCACCTGAGCAACTGAGAAGTCCACCAAAGCAGGATTCCAAGGAAACCACTCAAAGGATCAGGGATCTGGCTAGGCCAAAGCTGCGTGAGGATAAAGCCAACCGGAGGATGCCCTACAAGGTGCCAGACCGTGCACTAAGGGCCAAGCCAACACCACGTCTTCTAGAGCTGGCACAGCCAAGAATGTAAACAGCAGCTCCAAAGAGCAAGGCCACGGTAGATTACGGGGATCGGTAGAGAGTCTGGAAACACTTTCGATCCTTTCCAGATCCCTGTTATCTGAAAATGTAATGTTTTTTTTATGTAATAAAATCCGCAACGGCAATTAAAGGTGAGAGCGATCTTAGAACAAACTTTTAAGATCTCTTTCACCCTTCATTAGCCGATTGAAGTTGGCCGAAATAAGCTATTTGTTTAAGGTGAAGAAAAATCACAGAGTAAGCTGAAATCATGTAAAACCAAATACAAATTTAATGGGAAACTCAATACCAAACATAGCCGAAAACCAAAAATATTAGAACACCAAAAAGTATAGCAGTATGAAGGAGCACTGACTCTGGACAGACTCTGGCTTCCAGATCCACATCTATCCGCCCTTGGGCTTGGCCAGCTCGATGAGACGAGGCGAGGCCTTGGCCTTGAGGGCGGCTCGCGAAATGGCGAAGGGATTCTCCCGGATGTGCGTGTTCTCGAACTCCTTGGGCTCCGCCAGCTCCTTGATGCGCGTCGATGGCTTGTACTTGAGGGCGTTGGGAGCAATGCCGAAGGGATTCTCCTTGACGTCGGCCAGTCCCTGGTTGGCATCTCGCGTCGTAAGCGGCTCGGACATCTCCTTGATGCGGGCACTCGCTGTGGAATAAATTAAAAGTGATTTTATAATATATCACATCGTTTTTCTCTAGTTAAAAATGGAGTAATTGGTCAAGGCTACATATTTATTTAAAGGATTTCGCTTCTTAAATTGTGTATTTAAAAATATGGAAGAGTTTTTAATGTTATAGCTATATGGAGGTATTATTGTATTATTCTAAAACTACTCACGTTTGTAACGAAGGGCATTCGGCGATACTTTCTCCGGTGTCTCGTTTATGTGCACATTCTCCCGTATGATGGGCCCTGCGATCTGCTTCAGTCTCTTCGATGCCTTAAAGGCCTTCATCTGGCTGGTCAGCTCCCACTTGGGCTTCACCTCCTCCACATAGGCCTTGGGTCTCGCAAGAGCCTTAATACGCGCAGTGCTGACATGGCGCTTATTTCGTTCCTGCGTAAAAAAAAAACACATTTTAAGGGTAAAAACTTATAGAACTGTGGCAGGAAAAATAGCTAGAATCGTATTTGGATATCCCACAGATTATAACTATAGCAAAATGTAAGAATAATAGTTCTTTACATACCGGCTTTGGTGGCTTTGGAGGAACCTTCGGCTTGGCCAGTTTTTCGATATATTTCTCGTGCTTGGCCTTCTGCTTCTCCGTCTTCTTCTTTTTCTTCTTACTGAAATCGATCAAATTTGTTAGAATGTTTGCTTTAGACTTTATATTTAATAATATTGATCTTTGGTAAATTAAAGTAAAAGGTAAAGTAAAAATATAATATTCCTTAAAAATTAAGGACAGACTTTAAGGTAAACTCACGGTTTCTGTAGCGGCTGAACGTTGGCTAGGCGGCTGTAGAGCGACAGGTAGCTGTAGCGCAGCCACCTGTTCAGGATGGACTCGCCGATCTGGTCGCCGGCTTGGATGGCCGCCCGGCGGCGCTGGAGCAGACGGCGCACAGGCGGCAGGGCCAGCTGCTCGGTGCGCGTGTAACTCTGCGCCTCGCAGGGATAGACCATCTCGATGTTCTTCGTAAAGGGACAGGCGCACTTGGGCACGAAGCGACACACTCGTACCCTGGGCACGGCCATCTCCATCAGGCGGCGTCGCTTCACGAACATGCGCTCGTGGCGCCGCGAAAGCTTCTCCAGCTCCTTGGAGATGTCTCGCACGAAACACTCGGCATCGTAGGGAATCGGATCGCGGATGCGACAGCAGTCGGGCCGGACAGCGTCCTTTAGCTGCAGACAGGTGGTAACCTCGGGGCTGAGGTCACACTTTAGTCTCTTGATGGTCATTCTAGGGATTTCCGAATTTTGCGGTTTTACTTTTAACCAATTTACCAATGTGAGTTTTTCTTTTTTTTTGCTTTTTATAAAAACATTTATCTGTCTGAATCAAACATGAAGTTCATTTGTCGAATTTCAATTACATTTGAATGAATAGGTAAAAGTTACGACAGAGCCAACTTGTTTTTAGGAAATATAGTTTTCTGGAAATATAGAAAACAATTCTTTGTGCCTTGGTTCTTCGTTGAATTATTATTTCCTGTTGGGTTCGAGGTTATAATAACATAGTACAGCTGATCAAGTTTGGAAACTAAAAAGATAAGTAATAAATAGTCTTGGCCGGAATTATTCCTCAAATTTGAGTAATGAAACATTTTATTTGCTGTGCATGACGAAGAAGAACCTGCGAAACATAGATAAGTTCGCAGCAGGGTGTTTCTCAACAAGTCCCCAGAAACGTTTGCTTAGAAACAGATTATTAAGCATTCCCCAGTGTAAGATTTAACAAAAAAAATTATTACACCAAGAATATCCTAAAGAGAAAGGTAAACTAAAATTTGTAAATATATTTCACTGTAATTTTTAAATTAATTTAAATTGAATTTTCTTGGCCGGAATTCAAGAGCTTATATAGATCTCCCCTTCCCTTGCCTGTCCATCTCAAATAAAACGAATCTTTAATGTTTTATTAATGTTTTATTGACAGTATTCATAAAAATACTGAGAGTATGCTCCAAGTTCACATCATTACAAGTTAATAGTTTTGTTTGGGGGCTTGCATTTCCTATGTCCCATCATCTGCGTGTTGTTCATTTCTGTAGTTTGGTTTCTGACATTATTGTATACACCTGCTATTTTTGTTCATTCTGTTCACATATACACAAATCTTATACTTTCATCGTTTTTATTTTTGTTGCAATTTTTGCCTGTATCCTTGTATCTTCCTCAACTGGTCGTCTGCTTTTATACTTTTTTACAATGTTTTTGCCATACACTTGATTTAGTTCGAAACGTTTGTTTTTTGTTTGTTTGTTTTTGTCAATATTTTCAACTCTTCTTGTTGTTGTTCTTCATTTTTTTGTTTGTTGCAATTCAATTGGAGTTCAGCACATCAGCACATGTTCTTGGTGTTGTTGCTCTCTTTGTTGGCTTTAATTTATTCAGTTTTCGATTTTGTTTACAAACAAAATAACTTGGTTAAGTGAAATCAAAGTGGTAAGCATAATGTTAATAATAAATGTTATACACTCACATCGAACTTATGCGATACACTCATACATATACAAATATGTACTATAAATTTGAATTTAGCATTTACTAGGTCATTTGTTTTTGGTTGACAAAAATTTTGCTAATTTGAATTTACTTTATTCTTGTTTGTTTTTGGGTTTACCATTATTCGATTTGTAGAAAATCCCAATCGATTTTGTTATTTACACCAAAGCAAAATAATAATTAGATCTATGTAAATTAGGGGCTTCCTCAATTATGTTTTTTGCTTTTGACTTTGCCATCCAAATATGTATGCATGTTTTTACACTTAATCCAGTTTTTAGTTTTAAATTATTCTCTCATATCGTATACAGTTTTTGCCTTACAAATAGAATTTTTTTGGTTTTCAAAATTATCCAAATTACTTTTGCCTGAAATACTTTCTTCTGCGCTCTTAGATAATTTTTGTTCCTTTAGATTTATTTTTTGACACGCTAAATATATATAATATATATGTATATAGATTACCAAAAGGGCTGCCTCCTCTTTTATGTACACACACATACAATTTTCGTCGGTTTTTCTATATAATTTTTTGGATTCCAAAGTTGTCTGAATTCTTAGTCATGTTTTTGTTTAATTTCCTTGCCTTTTAATTTCTTTAGGATATGCCTCGAAACTTGTTTTAGCTTTAGTTGTCTCCGTTTTAGGTTTTACATTTTACTTTGATTTACCAGTTGTCTTTAATTTAAATCATTTCTTCGTTAGTTGGTCCCTGAAGCTGTGTTGAGTTTAGATATACGATTCCTTTGGCTCGTCTGAAATAGTTTTTGCCTTTTATAGAGTTTTCTTTTGTTTTCTCGGAATAATGGGGTAAAAATCTCGAAAGTGAAGTTAAATAAAAACAAAACTCAATGAACCGAAGGTAAAGTTTCAATTGCCTTTGTTGTTGTTGTTCTGTTGGTTGTTGTTCTTGTTGTTGATAATTGCAATCCAATTGTTTTTGCTCATCTCTTGCATGTGAAAATGGAGCAAATATTGGCCATGTTAGAAAGATGTTCCGCCCCCTATCAGGGCCAATATTTACTTTGGGCTATTGTTCAGTTTATAGATATTTCTGTCATCTGTCAATTATAACTATTGCATATAATGGTATTAAGTATCTTGTTGCAATTGTTAGACTGTTGTGCTTAATTTAATATTCATATTTTTGTTTCTTACTTTCTGCATTGTGTCTCTGATTGGTTAAATGTGAAAAGAAAGCCTCCTGTGGTGATAGGTAAGTAATTGAAATGAAAAACAAATGGTTGAACTAAAATATTTTTGTTTTTATTAATAAACGTTCGTAATTCGTAAATATATTGTATATATCTGCTTTATTTTTGTTTGCGTTTAAAACATAATAAGTAAATAATAAGGATAACGAAAATTATAAACTTAATCTTAGTTATGTGTCTGTGTAATATAAAATAACAATTATGCACGCTTTACTAAACAGAAATTTTGCTCTTGCTCTGCTGCTGTAAATATTAATTTAAGGTTTACAATATATATTTATTACATTTATTTTTGTTTGTGTGTGTGTAATTCAAATTAAGCAAAACTTCAATATTATTATAAATTACTTATGAAATTAAACATATATATTTTGGATTTATTCATCTTCAACGCAGTATAAAATAAATTTCACACGTTTTGCTGCAGTTTAAGTTTTTCTCTCTTCACTTTCTGTTTTGTTTTTAAATCTCTGTTGTTTTTGTTTTTTTTTTCTTTCTGTCTTAGCTTTATTGCTAAATACATTTTGTGTACTTATGGGCTATTGCTAATAATAATGCGAATTTTTTTATTTGCTTATTGGCTTTTGTTTTTCGTAATTTTGTAGTTATTATGTAAATGCAAAAAAAAAGACTGCTTTATCTGTTCTATTTCTGTGTTTGTAGTTTACCAAAGGTCTAATTTTATGAATTGTACTTACATCAGTTGGTTTGTTTGTTGTAAAAATAATGGAAAATATTCTCAAAACTTTTGCCTGGCTAAGATTTAGGGTTGTTTGTAGTTGTTTATAGAGTTGTTAATGCCAATTGCTTATAACTATTGAAGTTGTGGTTTTTTACGGTTTGTTTGATTGATTAATTATGAATATTATTTTTCTAGGGCTATTGTTGTTGTTGTAACTGTAACTGTGTGGAGTTGATGTTGTTGTATTTAAAGTTAATAATTGAAATAAAAATTGTTTCGGTTTTTTTATATATTATTTAAAAAATTTGTTTGCCTTTGCAGATCGATTTCGTGCTGCTTCTTTTTTCTGATTCATGGATTATGATTTCTGATTTCCGATTCGGAGGCTGTATCTGTGAATGTATCTGTAGCTGGATTCTATCTTGTCATTTCTAATTATGTGGCTATTGTTTATGGTTATGTGGCTATGAATACAAATCTGTTTTGAAAAACGGCTTCTGTGTGTTTGGATTTTTATTAAAGTTAATTGCTGTGGCTATTTCTATTTTATTTGTGGCTATTTAAGTTCTGTAGTAAGAGTAGTACTATTGTTTAATAAAATTGTGGTTGCTGCTTGGTTGTTGTTGGTTGTATTTGTGGGTAGAAAAAAGAAAAGTACAATCGACTTTAGGCTGTTTGCTTGGCTTCAAACTTTTTCGCTTGAATATTTATCCATTTATTTTGTATATTAATTAATTATATAGTTTATTTTCTTGTTTAATTTTTTTGTTTTCAATTTTTAGTTCAATTATTTTTGGGCTATTGTTTGTTGGTTGGTTGTTGTCTGTGCTGGTTGTTGTCACGGCTGGGCTATTGTTTCTTAGCAGTTTTCGCTTGTTTTTGCTCGGATCTTTGCCGATCGATCTTAAGTTGTTTTCGGTCGCTCAAGTTAAACTTGGGAGAAAAGTTTTGAATTGTGATGTTTCAACAAATGTGAGAATGTGAAGAATTTGGCTTCGTTTTAAGGGTTTTTTAAAGTTTTCTTTTTTAGGTTGAAGCGTGCGCATAATAATTGGAAACCTAGGCGTAGTTTAAGACCTAATTAAAAAAAAGAGTTATGTGCACTTAAAATGATTTTTGATTTTCGATTCTTGCTTGATTCATCATATCCTTCTTGGCATTTTGGCAAAGAAAGCTTGTAAATTATATATTAATCGTTAATGTTAATATATTTGTTGTTGGTTGCTTGGTTTTGTTTGAAACAATTGCACTATAGTTCAAATGATGTTGCCCATTTAAGAAGTCAATAAAAATAGAGAATAATAATAATGCTAGTAATAATAAGTAATAGTTGTAAAAAATAGAGGAGAATACCATACAAAAAATGTTGTCTAATATGTACAAACCATAAATCGAGGCTAACAACGCGCTAATTATTTAATCGTTACAATAATAATAGAATAATAATTACGATTATATAATATTTAGTGTGTGTGTGTGTGTGAAAATAGAAGTGGATTGATTTATGTGAAGAAATTTTGGATTTGCCTACAGTTATAAAGATAGATCGTAACTAATGGTAATCATCTCGTAATCGTAATCATTTTAGGCGCTAAACTAAGGTCGAAAATAAACTCTAATTATATATGTATATGCACTTATATTCAGCAAATTTTGATTCGCATTGAACAAATTAGATTAGATTTTTTATACACAAATGTGAGCAATTTCATTAAGCACGCTAGAAACTCTCTCGCTCTCTCTTTCGCTGTTTTTGTTTTATATCTCAAACCACTTTAAACAATTATATTATGAATATATCAATTTTAGCTTGTTTCGTTAACGCGTTTTCATCGTATTTCCTTTTATACAAATATTAACTATTATGTTGTAGTAAAACAAAGAATAAGTAATGTATGGGTAATCAATCTTGTTTCTCTCCGAAAAAATAAAACACGTACCTGAGCGTTTTCGCATGCCCACCCCGAGCCGAAATCGAAATATTGGAAATATCCGAGATACTGATTCAGGTGAGCACGCAAAAATTCTATACAATTCAACATTCTCAAGCTGTTACTCAAATTACACTCGATTGGTTTGTTTTCTTTCATTTTGTGTTTAGACCTACCACTAGGTTGACATTTCGACTTTCGACTTCTGTTACTTCAATTACTATTTTATCTTTCCTTTGGGGTTTTCTATAGGTGACCTTGTGTGCCAAGTATCTTCCGATACAGTCACAAGGGCCAACGTGTTCTGTCCGTACAGTGCGTTTCAGATCTGTGAAACAATAGAGAGATTGCGAATAGTTCAAGTCAAGGCTAAAAAATCAAGCGTTGCTGGAGGTCTATTGCATGTCTTTTAGTTGAGAAACGCACTGTACTTTCGGGACATTTTTGTTGTCTGTTTTTTGTATGTTTCTTGTCATTATCAGTTGCCTTGGAATTTTTCTTTTTAGCTAAACATGCTTCGAAATATTTCTCTCTCTTCTTTTAACACATCTTGTTTTGTTTTTTATAACGTTTTCTTAAATTTGCTTATTTAATCCGTATAATTGCACTTTATCTTGTTTATTATTTTAAGTTTTTGATTTTTGTTTACCATTTTTTAATTTTTTACATCGATATTTTTGTCTTAGATTTTTAAATGTTCTTGCAAAATTGTATTTATAATTTCCTCTTGTATAATTTTGCATTATAAATGGCTTTTCGCATTTAATTTTGACGTGAACTGGTTAGTTTTCGAGTAAACATTATTCCAAAATATATACAACTATTTATGTTCTGAACAGTTTCATCCGTTGCTGTTTCTAGTGATGTTTGCCGTAGCTTAAGAAATTCTTTTGGCCAAATGCAGCTCCATTGGATCCCAATATCCGTTGGGATCCTGGGATACTGCAGTTGACTTAGCTTGTGCTTGGTTTAGTTTGGTTTTATTTCTTCTGTTGTTGTGTATGATTTGTATCCGATCTCTGTCTACAATTATCTTTACATGGGTGTGTGTTCCATCCATCGCTCCCTTCTTGGTTTTTGTCTTTTTGCATATGCGCCTAGCCAACATTATTTCAGAAAATGCTCTTCAAAATTTTGGATTATTAATCACAGATAGTGTGTCTAATATATATGTATGTATATAATAAATATGTATGTATACTTCAAATATAATTAAATTAGCAATAAATACTTTTTGATTTATTTCTTTCCATTCTTTCCCTACTCTCGTTCTTTTCCTCTTTTTTATATAATAAACAGTTTTTTTGCAGACAGAATCCCTTCTGTATTATGTTGCTTCTTTTGTTTGCTATTCCAAATGCATAATTTAATAATTTGTTTGTTTTTTACACTTTAGTTCCTAAATTTTAATTTAGTTTTCCGCTTGATTTTGATACTAAACCACAACATTTATGCACATCAAATTTAATTTGGGAGTTAAGCCAATACATTTTTTTTGTTTTCTTATCCATTTGCATCGTGGAAAGTATAATAATAATTTTGTTGAATATTAAAATGCCTTTAAATGATTTCAACGATTTTCCACAATTTTCCTTGCCATACTTTTGATTTTTCTTGTTTTATAATTTACTAAATATTTTCAAATATGTATTACCGACAATTCTTTTCGTTTCTTTTAAATATATTGTATATCGCTTTTGTATGTTTTTTTGTTTTTATCTTTTGACACTTACTAGCTAGCACACAAAATATGTTTTTAGGTACATTTATATATTTTTCTTCTATTTTTTCATGTTTTCATTTACGCAGACATTTAGTTAGTTGTTGTTTTTACCCATAGATAGAATTTCAAGTTCAAACGAAATATTTAGAGTTAGATACGTCGAAAGGAGGGCCAAAAGTTCAAGGGGAAAGAGGGCGGGCCGGGGGACGTTAACTGTGTAAATATGTTTTGCTCTCCTGTAAAAGAGTGTGTTGTAGAGTGTATAAGTACATTTTAAATATATTTAGTTGCTCAAAATGATCATGTGTTTGGTTTGAGGTATACGCGTAGTGATGAAGACACACACATACATAAATATACAAATATATATATCATATAGTATATAGTAATATAAAGTCTTTATATATTTATGCTTTTTTTTCTAGCTTTTGGTGGATAGGCGACGACTGTACATGAAATGTGTGTTCTCACAATAATTTCTTTTTTTAAGCCGATATCGTGAAATTTTGTGAAATTCTTGATATAAATTTTGATTTTAAAGCCTAAACACATTTTTTTTGTAATTTTCTCTTTTTTTATAAACACCGAAACACGTTTTAATTTAGCTTAATTTAGTTCAATATGTGTGCAATTTTAAAAAAAGAAAAATAATTTGTATGTGATTTTATGAAGAGGGATTATCATTTGGATTTCTTTTCCTTTTTTTTTTAATTTTGCAAAAACAAATGTTAATTGGGGATGATATTTTTTTTTAAATTTGCTTTTTGATCTGCGTTTTGGGTTTCTTTTCTTTTAATTATTATTTTGTGTGCTTTGTCCTAACGTTTCACTTTCGCTTTGCTTACTAATTTATTTAATTTGTAAATGTGAAGGCAGCTTTGTTTATTGATTTCCGTTTTTGTTTTCTTTTTCTCGTTTCTCTTTTTTGTTTGTTGTATTTTTCATCTTTTGTGAAATCATAAAGAATGTAGAATTTTTGTGGTTAATTTTCGGTTTCTCTTACGTTTTTTGAATTTAGCTATTTCTTGTGTGTGTGTGTTCCTTCTTTTGTATTTGTAGAGTCTCTTGTATTATTATTATTGCTGTTTGTTGTTGGTTGTTCTTGTTGTTATTGATCGGATATTGTAGATGTTGTTGTTGCTGTTATGGTCTTGTTGTAGTTATTGTAGTTGTTGGCTATATACTCATTCTGTCTATGTCGATGACGTCTGCATGGGGTATCATGGCGGGTACAATTCGTAGAAAATTGTAGAAGTATGGAACATAAGTACATTTACATATTGCTTATGGAATGTGTGAAAATCGAAGCTCAAGGGCCAAAAACCTATACATGCAGACGTCGATTAAGTTGTTGTTGGCTTGTAACTGCTTTGCTTTGTTTCTGCTATTTCCCATTGGACTGCTGGTTCTGTTCAATAAAAATATATATAGTACGAGGGGGCGCGAGAAATGTTCAGAGATTTAAAATCTCTTGAAAAAATGCTCATAAGTACGCAGTAAAATTTTCATATTGTCTACCTCTATGCGCATTTTCAAGTGACTTTAAATCTCTTATATCAGGTCTGCCCTAGAAATAGCTTTTGATTTCAAATCAATAACATAGTGTCCCAAAGTATGCAGTAAACTATTTAAAAACCTTTAGTCTTTGCTTTGATAGGGTGTGAAAATTTGTAGCATACTTTTAGTCACCATTTTAAATTCAATTCAAATCGAGAGCTATTTCTGTGGCACCCCTGCATATATTTCTACGGGCTTCCTGCCACTGATACCTAACCAAAAATGCAATTTAAAACAAAAAATGCAAAATGAAAATGGTTCTTGGTTTTTGCTCATTTGTTTTTTTGGTCTTAAGGTTTTAGATTTGTTTTTGTTTTTGTTTTTTCTTTAGGTTTGTACAAGAGAATGCCTATTTGTCGATTGTCAAAACGAAACAAAAATATACATATTGCATGTATGTTTCTTTGTTTGTTTGTTGGTTGTTTTTGTTTTATGTTTTTTGTTTTTTGTTTTATGTAGTTGATTACACATTAACTAAGAGCTAGCGCACATTTACCACTCTTGCGTCTATATATATCCTAGGTATATATTTCCATATAGTGCTTTGTATGGTACTATCAAAAAACGTGGCTTAATTTGGTTTAGTCCCTCAAATCCCCATACCAATACCGGACTCGATTCCGATCCCGATCCCGATTCCGATCCCGATCCCGTCTCCGATCCTTTAGAAGCTGTAGTAGTGGGCGGCCAGCGGTGGCCAGGCGAACGCTGGATGATTCGTGGCCATCGGCGGCTGCTCCTATAACTGCTGCTGCTCCACCTGCTCGGCCTTGATCTGGGCCAGCTTCTCGTGCAGTATGGGACTGCCCGATGGCCCCATTTCCGCCTCGGACTCGCACTTGATGTGACTGCCATTGAGATCCATTGATTTGTGGTTTTGGTGGTGGCCGCTCTCCGCGCTCTTTAAGCTGCTGGCATCCGTCTCCGAGTCGCGCGACGTCATCCGGCTGCTCCGTCCATTGCCATTGGCATTCACATGGCCCTGACCATTTCCGCTGGCGCCGAACGAGGATGAGGCGGAAACGCTTCCCTTGTTCTTGTTGTGCGCCAGATCGCTGTTGTTGTTGTTGGCCGGTGTGTGTCGGGAGTGCTCCTCGTCGCTGCTGCCGCCGCTCTCGGCGCTCAGGCGCTCCCGCTTGATGTCCGCATAGTTGCCAAGCGGACTGCCCGACCGCTTAACGCTCTCCGCACTGGCACTGGAACAGGTGGCGGCGTAGTCGTTGCTCCGCTGATTCGTGAACGGCAGCGGTGTCTTCTTCACCAGCAGCTGATCGAGCAGGGCATGGCCATGGCCATGGCCGTGGCCATTGCCATTGCTACTGCCGTTCCCGGCAGCACTGCCGTTCCCCGACGACGACGACTCGCTCGACTGCAGCGTCTTGCGGATGATGCCGTCGTACATATTCTCCGCCATCTCCGCCAGGGCGCTCTTCATCGGCCCGTGGTGATTGCCGCCTGCCCCTCGGGGTTGCTGCTGCCTAATCGCCTCCGCCATGCTGTTGAAGTCCAGGCCGTAGGGGTTCGTGGCATTCGGCTGGGGCCAGAACACGTTCGACTGGAACGGAAGCTGGTGAGGAGCGCCCTCGAAGAGGGGAAGTTTCAGGCCGTTGGGCGTGGCAGCCGCAGCAGCCGCCGCAGCGGCTGCCGCAGCCGCTGCCGCCTGGCTGTTGTTCTTGAGAGCGTTACTCAGCTTGGAGCCACTGTGGTTGCCCGGCTTCAGCTTGTCCAGGTGGATCTTGTTAGCGGGTCCCGTCAGGCCCACCAGATCCGGCTGCGGCTTGGGCTCCCTCTTTCGCGGCCTCATCAGATGCCGCTCCTTGACCTTGTACTCCAGCGTGGAGTGGGGCACGCCGTAGTAGCTGCCAGCTCGATGGACCGACATCTCGCCCCGCTGGACCGCCTTCACCGCCTCCACCAGGCTGTCGCGATCGTAGTTCCTGTATTTACCCCTCTTGGGCCTGGTGCCCTTGCCCGCCGCCAGAGCAGCCGCCTCCTGGGCACTCAGCTGCTGCTGCTGCTGCTGGTGGTGGCTGAGGTGGCCGGGATGGCCGGGGTGATGGTGCTGCTGCGACAGGAGATTGGGAGAGGCCCCAAAGCGAGAGGTGTCCGTGCCGCCGATGATCTTGGCCACCGAAATGCTGGGCTTCTTGTAGCCCATGGATGAGGAGGAGCTGCCGCCGCCGCCGCCACCATTGTTGCTGCTGCAATCGCTGGCATTGCCATTCCTCAGGCCATCCTGGCCGCTCTGCTCGTTAATCTGTCGTTGGATATTGCTGGCCATCATCTTCTGTATGCTGGACGAGGACGAGGGCAGCAGACTGTTGCCCGAGGAGTAGGCTCCCTGGGCCACCGCCGCGGCCAGCATGGGTGAGGCGGAGTGGGGACTGCGGTTGCTACCATTCCGGTTGCTGCTGCAGTTGCTGTTGTTGTTGTTGTTATTCAGAGGATGGTGACCCAGGCCCGGGGAGAGGCTGCTGCTGCTGGCCGGGCCGCTGACCTTGAAGGACGGAATCTTCAATATGGGATCCTCGCCCGCCTCGTTCGGATCCAGCGAGGAGTTCGTCTCCGGCGTCTCCGATTTGGGCAGGCGATGGCGAAAGGCGGCGGCCACGTGTTGCTGCTGCTGCTGCTGATGTTGATGCTGCTGCTGCTGCTGCTGGAGGAGCAATGAGGCATTGCCGTTGCTCTCCTGATTGGCGGCCAGCAGACTGAGCAGCGGCTCGGTCAACATCCCCCGGCTGTTGGCCACCAGCAGACCCTTGAACAGGTCACCAACCGTCTGCGATTCGTCCAGCTTGGGCATTGCTCCAATGCCGGCGGCCAGCATGAGGGTGTGCATCAGGACCTTGGCATCCAGTGGTATGGAGGGCAAGCCATCGGGATTACCACTGCCATTGCCGCCGCCACCTCCACCCGGAAGCCGTCCCAGCTTGGGAGACCCACTTCGATCGAGGTCCTCGCCCAGGTCACTGCCATTGTGGCTCAGTTTTCGGAGGGCAAAGTCCGCGGGATATCCGGGCGCCGGAGTGGACGCATTGCTGTCCACCTCCGCCTCGCCATCATCGTTGGAGTCCTCGGGATCTGGCTCCTGCTGATCCAGCTGCTCCTGGTCGCTGTCCTGCTGCTGCATCTTGAACAGCCGATTGACCAGAATGGAGCGGGGCACATGGTACTGGCTGGCCGCCTTGCGGGTGTCCAGCTTGTTGGCCAGCACATCCTGCAGGGCCCGGTTCAGGTCCTCCTCGCTGTACGCCCGCCTTCCGGTCGGCGTAGGCGTGGCACAGGCTCTGGAAATAATTGAATTAAAATATGCAGAGTAAGCAAGGGGTTTCAGAGAATATTAAACACCTTGTTTTGTAAATTATATAAAATTCAGAGGTATATATATTAAATTCCTTAACAAAGCTGTCATCAAATACAACTTCTTATCGCTCTTACTATATATTAAGGTTCTTTTTGGAAATCTAAGGCAATAATGATTGGTTTATTGCAAGATTATAAACGTCATTGCCTTACAGCCCTCAGGTGCTGCGATAAGATACCAATTCCCTGCGATTTCTGTTTGCATTTCCCTTAAATATATGATGATGATGACGGGTTCCTCTGTCTACCACTCTCTCTCTGGAGCAAGTCAATCAACTTTTATCTTCCGGCAATTTTTGCCAGTGGGTTCGAGTTCGGGTTCGAGGGTAATATTTTTTGGCAGCACCATCAAAGAACTTGACAGCCACTTCTTTCCTTTTTGGCTTAGTGGAAAGCACTCCTTTTTTTCGGCACTCGCATACACCCAGGCACTCGGGAGGACTGACAATGAGTGCTCCTTAAATGTCTGCAGCAGGGCAACATGGAAAAGGAGACACTGGTGTCAAAGGCAAAGCCAAGGATGCTATACAATCTTTTGCTTGTTTTTTTGTTCTCTCTCATTTTTGGTGGCCATTTTTTTTTTTTTTTTTTGGGTGCTGAGCCAGAGACAAAAGATGACAAGTCGGGGGAGTCTGGCCCAGAAGGGTGCGAGTATGGGGCCAAATATGTTTTTGAAGTTCATTAGACGAATCAAAAAAAAAAGCGTAGAAAAAAAAATCGGAATGAACATTTTTCACTTAATGCCAACGCGAGCGTGAGTCCAAGCGCATTTCCTATGACTCCCCCCTCTAACTCATCAGGAAAAGGCAACTTTTGTGTTCCGGCAACAACAACAAGGTTGCACTGGAAGAAAAATTACGATACGTAAAACTAAATAAGTTAAAAAATATATTGAAGATATTTACTGTAACTAAAATGATATTATACAGCGGTTACAGAAGCAAATATGAATTTTGTTCGATGTAGCTAAACATATTTCTGGAAACATTTATAAATAAACATTTTACTGTGCTTTTTCCGCCATGTATATATAAATAAAATGTTAAAGTAATAAAAAAAAAATAATTTAAAAAATGTGTTTTGGGCATGCTTTAGATTTACAATTATATATACAAATTATATCTAACTTCTTTGAGTTTTTAAATACCTTTGACCTTGTTTTACATAACTTTTAAGTAAAAAATTGGCAACAATTTTATAAAAAGATAAGATAAAAAAGATAAGTCATTCTTTTAGATTTTAAAATTATAAATAGTAAATTTTCTTATATCCCGTCCTTAGATATGAGTTTCTCTGAGTGCTGCAACTGCACGAAATATTTCTTTTCTTTTATGCGCAACCAGAAACGAGACGAGCTCGAGACCCTTTCTTTTTTCGTGGGCGGCTGGGGACATTGCACCGTCAAAAAGGGGGGCGGGCAGGGTGAGTGAGTATGAGTATGGGGAGGGAAAACGCACAGCTTCTTTGGCGCCCTTCGCTGAGGGCTGTGGCACAGCGGGAGGCGGCGGCCCTGGCAAAAGTTGATGGCAAAGTCATAGCAACTTTTTTACTTTTTTTTTGCCCATTTGTTACGGAGTCCTTGCGCGTCTGGAAAATGTCTGAAAATTGTGCAGACAACAAATAAAAAAAAAAATATATATATACAAAAATGCAGGCTAGAGGAAGAACAAGAAAAAGCGAGGCGAAAGCGGCAGCAGGTGGCAGTGAATGTTAAACTGTATGATAGCTCAAGGTTTTTTTTTCGGGAGCGCTTCAGCGGAAGTTTTGCGGAGGGCGGGAGGCGTGGCCTCTGCTGACCGTAAGTGGATTGGGCTGCGGGCGGTGATGGGCGGGCAGCGTCATTAATGGCGACAGTTTTTCGCATTTTTGCTCATTTTGCATATACAAAAATAATTTCCCCGAAAAAAAAGCGGAAGAGGAGAGGCGAAAAAAATTTGCATAATTGCAGGGGGATTTCCTCACCAAGAACTCGTTGCAGATGCAGTAAAAAACAAAAAAAATACATATAAAAAATGCCTTGGTTGAGGAACCAGACCATAAGATACCCAGGTTAATGAGTTAAGCTGTTATAAAATTCGTAGCATACCCGAAAGGGGTTTCCTTCGCTGGAATTCAAAGTACGACTAATGAAGTTTTGGCTTTTGAGGCTGGACATTTTTTTTATAAATCGTTTTAAATAAATAGTTAATAAAGATATGCAAATCTAAGTCTAAAGAGGTTTTAGAAAAATCTACATCCCTCTGTTTTTTATATTTCCTGAAATCAAGTTGTTTTCATCATTTGCCGGACAAACTGACGGACAAGCGGACATGTCAACTAAGGAGCGTTGCAAATGTGATAAAAAATATCATACAATTTGTAGGCTTCTTTAATTCCGTTGCACGAATGCAACAGACCCCGGGTTAAGGGGGGTATGGAAAAAAGGATGTCGCGCACAAAATAAATGAAAAATGTCATTTCAATGTCGTTTGGATTTTTTCGTTGGTGTCGTTTACCTTTTGGCTGCACTTCAATTGCAATTTGCCATTGCAACAGCTGCCTCGGCCTCCGTCGCTGGCTCTGCCTCAGCCTCTGTCGGCTGCAGCAGCAGCAGTTGTTGTACGACATGCATGCATTTTTTTGTTGCCGCCTTTGTTGTTTTTGTTGCATTTGCCGCTGCACACGCATGTGAAGAGCATTCATTTGCACCCAAAAAATAAGGAGAGAAAAAAAAACAGAGCGAACGAACCTCAAACCTTTACCTTTTTCTGTTTTTTACCCAGCTTTTTTCCTCGTTTTCCGTTGGCGTTGCAATTTTTCTGACATTTTGTTTTAATTTGTGGCAGCGGCAAAAGGGTTGATTTTTTTGTGTTTTTTTTTCGCGTGTCTGTGTGTGGTGTGTGTGTGTGTGTGGTGTGCGTGTGTGCATTTTTTGTTATTTTTGTTGTTGCAATTTTGACGCAACTGAAATTCATTTGGTTGCTGTTGTTGTTTTTATGCGCATATTGCATTTTTGTCGGTTCATCCCACACCTTTTGTTTGCTTTTGGTCACATGTATATATAGACTTATACATACGTAAGCCCCATCCTTGCCATCATTTTTTGGTTTATTCGGAGTAAAAATAAAAACCTACCATTGTGATTTCAACTTTAATAATAATTATATTTGGCCAGGTAATTGTGCAAATACATTGACTGAGGTATGTGTGCGGTTCCAAGGCAGAGGTCAAGCCAACTGTCAGTTGAAATTAAGGCTGAAAATATGGATGGGAGGTCCTGTTTAATTACAGGACTCCAATTGAAAACATTTCAGGCTTCAAACTTTAATTGTTCAAAACCCTACGGAATTTCCTATGATATTTTTACACAATTGATTGAAGGCTTATAGTTTGTACTTGTGGTTTTGTAAATACGTTTATTTATTGTTGTATAGTTAGGCCTGAATTTAAGCAGGAAGTTTATAAACTGGTGCAATTGGGTGATTAACTTAAAAGTTATTTATAAATTAAGTTGATCTGCACGCTGAACCTGTGCAACATCAATGTGTTTCGTCACCAATGCGTGTTGCCCAATATTTCTCTAGCTACATTTTCCTTTCCCTAGGAACCTTTTTCTTGGACTTGCCCTGATGTTAGATTTAAGTTTTCATACCCGATACCGCTTAAGTCAGAGCATAATTAGGCAATGTGACTTTATTTAAATTTAACAGACAAAGCTTTGAGTACCGGGTATTTCAGAGTCGGGTAAGCTGGCCCTCTTACTGAATCTTTTTCTTAAGAATTTAATTTTTAAAATCCAACAAAGAGGACCTATTTTTTATTGACTTTTCAATTAAAATATTCGGCTCTTCACTGCAGCTCTTAATTTTTTGTGTGTCTCTTTCTCTCACTCTATTTCGTTCGCGTGTTTGGTGGCCGCTAAATATGCCCGTTGAGGCGCAAGGGAAGGGAGGATCATGCCTGGCATTTCGCTGGAGGAACGGAATGTGTGGGGTTAATGGTTAAGGGGGTTAACGAAGGGTTGGGGGCGTAGGGACAGAGCGGGACGGGAGGAGCAGGAAGCCGGCGGCGCACAATGCCGTCAACTGTCCTCCGTTCCAAGCTCGTTCTTTTTTTTTATGTACATATATACACCCATGTGTGTGTGTGTTGACAACGTCGAATGCAATTTTGTTAAAAATGCATTAAGTGCATGTGTGTGTGTGTGTGTGTGTTGCTGTGGGGGGTGTGTGTGGGTATGAATGCAATTGCATGTTTGTTTTTGTTGCCAATGCAGCCTACACTTGATGCGTGCGCACCGAATACCGCCGCCCTCTGCCTCCCTACCACCCCTGGTACTCCCCCTCCTCCCACACACACACATACTTATGCATACATCAACCCATGCAAGATTCACACACACATTCATTGCAGTTGCATTTTTTCGGAAGATATGCACTCATTTTTTGTTCGACGTCGACGTCGTCGCCGCCGTCACCGCCGCCGCTGTTGCTGCTGCATTTTTGTATGCACTTACTTTACTTTTTGTTTCTATCTCGCTCATCCATCCACTCACGCATATAACGGCAATCAGGCAGGTTCAAAAAATGCAAATAAAAAAGGGTGTTTAAAGGACTAAAGTATACCCTGTTTAATTAATTAACAAAATATCAAAACAAAAAGAGAAAATAACGTTTCTCTTCGATCTTAAGAAACTAAAAGTATTCCCTATAAACTCGAATTTATAAAAAATAGATTTAATGTTTAAAATATATTTAATCCAAACTCAGCAACAGCGAACTTGTTAAAAGAATCCAAAATCATCAGTAGGGATGAATGCACAGTGGCGCATAAGCAACTTACTGAACGGTGAAGGATTTATGAGGTGGTTTGAGATTATTTATATTAATTTATATATTTTGTAAGAAAACTATTTTATTACTAATACGAATTGTATGAATCAAAGGATATTAAAATTTAATTTACTTAAAAAATACAAATCGCAAACATCTTACCCATAAAAAATTTTAAAATGCCAATATTAATCTTCATAATAATTAAATTAATTAAAATATCACCCCAATTAACTTGAGATTTATGTACTTAAGACTTCTCATTTAAAGCTGCCGTACAATGTAACCTTTCACCCCAAATTAAAGGGTATTATATCCAGCAAGACCTCCCAAATCGAGCCAGCCCATCCAACACTCATTGAAATGACAAAAAATATGAGGCAAAAAAAAGTAAATGAGAATTGGGAGGGAAAATGCTGGGAAAATAAAATAATGAAACCGTTTGGGCAGGGGCGGGTGGGAGCTTTAAAAAATTGCTGCCCTGCAACAATAACAATTGCAATGGGCAGTGCACGCATTAACCTTTTTTATACCGTTATTGTGGTTGTTGTACCTTATATATTTCCCCCCTTTTTTTTTGTTTTCGTATTTTTTGTTGTTGTGTATTTTTGGGGCCAAACGCAGCGGACAGCGCTGCCGACGTCGACGTCGTCACTCTTTTTGCCAGTTATTACGTTCGCAATCTCTCTGGTGTTTTTTTTTCGGTGCCGGTGTGTGTGTGCGTGGGTAGAATTTTTCGTAAACGAAAAATAATGAATATATACCCAGCGACAATCCACCGCTACTCTCTCCGCTAGCACCACCCCCTTAGCCCACCGCCGAAAGTGCATAGAAAAAAGTAGCAAAGAAGAAAGACCAAAAATACGGCAAAAAACACTGGCAAATACAGAGAGAAAAATAAGGCCATTAAATCAAAATATTTGTGAAGCGTTTATAGCACATTTTTAATATTATTCCATTTAAAAAGTGTTGAAAAATATTTATAAGAGTTGTAACATGCCAAATTCTAATTTAAATTTATTTTTCAAACTAAATTTTGGAGCTTGTGTATATTCTAAATGGTATTTGTTGCTTGGTAATTAAAATTCCAGAGAAATTATTTTTCAAATTTGTTACCAAATATATTTTTAAACTCTTAAGAAACAAACTAATTAAATGTTCCTCATTTTACCATTTAATTAATAACCAATCATAAATTAATGGAGTTACTTAATACCTTAAGACAATAAGGTGATTTTGTTTCCAGTGCACACTCATACATTTACAAAAAAAAAGCTCACACACACACAGAGAAAGTAAAACGCAGCGTGCAAAAAAAAAAGCGATCGATATGATGCACTCATTTTTGTCTGCTGCGCTGGGCGACGTCGACGTTGCCGTCGCTGCTTCAGCTGCTGCTGCTGCTGCTTCGAGGAGCAACGTCTCATCATCCTCAGCGGCAGCCGGAAAAAAATCTGTAATAATAAACGCTCGACGAAAAAAAAACTCCAAAAATTGCAGCGTCAGTGGCTTTTGTGCTTCAAGTGGTTTTGGATGGTCTGGGGGGATGCCTAAGGGGGTGGTTTTGGGTGGTCTTTCTGTGGTGTGAGGATGCTTCCCGGTCATCTAGTTGGCCCCCATTGATGAACACTTTAGACCGATCGTTGTCTTTATCACATGTCAAACCTTGACTTTTTAATTTAAAACAGAAAAATCCTCAAATAACAAGCCAAAATTAGTTTAAAAAATTCAAGTCCAAATGAGTTATTTATTCATATTTCAATTAATAGGCTAATATATGTCATATGCGGACAAGCAAATACCATAATAAATCAAGCAACATTTTATTTATGGTAAAATGTTGATTGTTTTAATTGATTAAATGGCCAAAAACTGCATAGAAATTAATTGCTTCAAATTAAAGCTAATTAATTTGTTTAATTTCTAGTTGAATACATTAATCTTTTGAAACCATATTAAAAGAGGCAACTGATAATAATAAAAAAAGAGAATTGCCTTTATATACTCTCTTAAAAAATAAGAGATAATACCTAATCCTTTAATTAAAAAATATTTGGACAAAAGGCTTTCCATTTGCGAGAGACTACTGTCTACCTTTTCTTATGCTTCCTGCCTTGCTTTTTCTTCCCTAAAGCAGACTTGCTATATCCCTATCGCTCCTTTTCTTACTTCCTTCAGCCCTTTATGTATTCATGGTTTCTGGTTTTTTTTTGTACATTTTTTGACACATCTTTCTTAGCTTTTTTTGTGTGTGACAATTAAAATAGGTGTACGAGATGGTGCATGGCGACGATGGCGGCTGCTAACAAACACTTGGCCATGCTTTAGACAATAGACAAGGACTCGTGCTTTGCGGCTCAAGTGGCAGCCGCCATCGTTGCCACAGTCACAAAAAAAAAAAATAGAAAGGAGGAAAGAAGGAAAGGGATTCAAACCAGAACCGCAAACAACAAAAAATCCCACCGAAAAAAGTAATGACAAAAATTGTGGAAAGTGCTGGGAAATTATGCACACGACACCCACGTACAAATACCTGTCGTCTGAAGTGCAGACTCACATATATACATATATATATATAAAGCAGCCGCCAAAGTAATAATAAAAGGTGCTGCTGAACATTTTAGAGTAATTAAAAAAATAGCAGGTAACGAAAAAAACAACCAAAAACGGAAAAGATTGCTCAAGGAGTTGGGATGCAGCCGCACAAAACGGAATACATAAATCCAGCATTCCTTTCTTCTTTCTGGTTTCTTTATTATTTTTTTTTTGGGAAAATTCATGTAAATTTATGCAGCCTGCCCACCTGCCTAACGCTGGTAATTAAGCGTGACTGCAACGGGGCGTATGTGTAATTTTCGGCATCGTTTCATAAACCACACTCACACACACATTGCCATAATTGCACAATTTTTACATAGGCGCAGCAACAATAAAGCCGCACAGCATCAGCATCAGCTCGTTGGGGGGCGTGAGTCTGGGGCAGCCCCGTTAAGTATGCTACAATAAGTGCAGTGTCAGAGGCGGCGGGCCAGCGCCCAAAGTGCAATTATCTCATGTATTGTCTGGCACACGATTCGGTGCGTTTTTTCCAGCTTTTTTTGGTGAACATAATACCCTAGATTCAATTGGGTTTAGTGAATTTTATAGATGGTTTGGGAGGGTAAAATTGAGTGAGAATTTTTGTATATATAGGATTTTTGGGAGAGTTTTTACCATGAGGTGCAGAGTTCTTAGGTAAGAATTAAATATTATGGAAAACTATGAGGTAAGTAATTATTTAAGGGACTGCTCTCTTAACTATTTCTAATCTTAAATTTAATTCCCTAATTCCAGTTCATAATAATTATACTTCCTATTCATATATCCTACTTTTAACAGATTTATTTTAAGACCTTTAAAAAAACCTCTAAAGAGCATCTTGTAGTCGCTTATGTAGGGCTTAATATGGCTTAATTTCCACCTATTTTTCTCCCTTTCGGTTTTACATGAATTTCCGCTTTTTTATGTATTGTTCCGGGGGTTTTTTATAATTTTTTTCGGCGTTTGCGCAGATTGCCAGATTTATATTGAATACATGCATATATACATGGGTATTTTATTTACCTCGCGCCCCCAGGAGATGGAAGGGGTATCAATTTGGGCAAACTCACCTGCTGGACTTGACATCGCCGCTAATCGATGAGTTCGGCGAGGGCTTGCTGCTAAGATCGAGTGGTGCATCGGCACTGGGACTGCTTGTATCTTTGAGTGCGGGACTGATTGCGGCTGCAGATACTTCTGAGGTAGTTGGCGTTACCGAACTAGCGATCTGTTGCTGTTGCTGCTGCTGCTGCTGTTGCTGTAGCTGCAGCGAGTTCATCAGGTTAATGTCCGCGAGCAGCGAGAACTGCGCCAGCTGGGCGGCCATTGAGTCCATCGATGTCATCTTGGCTGCCTGCTGGGTCAGCAGCTTGTACAGTTCCAGGGAATTTGCGGGAGTCGCTGCTGCAGTAGCCGTTGCAGTTGCAGTTGCAGCAGCAATGTGGCGTGGCCTGCTGCTGCAGTTGTTGTTGTTGTTTTGGTGGGGCAGTGATGCGCTCGAGTTGCTGTCACTGTCGAGCTGCTGGGACAAGAGTTGAAGGTTAATAATAAGTTCGGGGTAATTGGAAAATATCAGGAAAATAAATAGTAAAATATATATAAAAGCCATAGAGACAAGACTCTCTGAATTTTAGGTAAACATTCTAGAATAGATATACTTCGAACCCACCTGATGAATGTGGCTATTACTAATGCTACTAATCGTAGCTGTTGTTGCTGCTGTTTCGGCCACCAATTCGCCGTGGGCGTTCACCGTTAGCAGGCGACCGTTAACACAGAAATTGCACTTGGCCGACGGTCTCCAATCGTTGGGTTCTGGCGGTGGTGATGGTGTACTGGTGGCTGTCACTGTGGATCCAGGTGTCGGAGTACGTGATGAATCGTGTGATGTTTGGTTGTTTTCTGCAATAAAATATATTAGAAACTGAAAGGATCTATGGAGTCTATAAAAGAAAACTCACCAAAATCTTCCTCCAGCAGCCGGCTGTGATACTGCTCTAAACGGTGGTTCTCTGACTTACAGTGGTCCTTGCTGCTGTGGTTGTATTGCGGTGGCTCGTCCTCGGAACCGGAAACTATTGCTATGGGCTGCTGCTCCTCGATATTCAAGTGGCTGCGCGTCAGTTGCTCTTGGTAGTGTTTCCATTGCCTGCGACCCATAAATTCCTCAGCAACGCGTTCTAAGCCTGAAATTCAAGCAAATAAAATACGAAAATGTTAATTAAGCTAAGAAGAATATTACAAAACTTAATATAATATATAATATTTATTATTTCAAGCTTAAAATAACTTCTAGCTTAGCCAAGAAGGCTAAAGTGACCTGCATTAATTATTAAAAAAAAGAAACCGAGTTCCAGAGCTGTTCAAGAATGCTATGCCAGTTGCATGGCTTAATAAACTATAATTTGCCTAGTGGTGGCAATTAATAAACCTATTTTTCTGTTTTTTCCTTGGTTCTTCGGGGCAACGCGAGCTCTTATTCAATTTCGCCTGGGAATTTGAGCAGACATAAATTACTTAATTGAAATATAGGAGAAAAATGCTAGGTAAAAATCCAAAGAGAAAGAGAGAGAGAGAGAGCGGGAGGGAAAGAAAGGTAAAAGAAATGCTAACCCTATACTTAGAAGCAGCACACGCTGCGTATGCGTAATTATTGAATACGAAATGTGAGTGCGCGAGTGGAAAATTGATAGATTTGTGTTTTATTTGCTGTATATTCGTCCAACTCTAATTGCCACACAAAAGTTATGCAATTTAATGCAAAATGCATGGTCAGGAAGGGATGGGAAGCGGGAAAGCGGGAAAACGGAGGAAGTGGAGCTAACCCCGCCACTTGAAGGGTCAGGCATGCGTGGCTCAAAAGGAAAAGTTTTGCGCATATGGCAAAAGGCTACGCGTCAACTCACACGAAATGCGAATTAAGAAGACGAAGGCAGGCTGGAAAAAAAAAAATATATATATATGCGAAGCCAAATATAATATGGCAGACGTGGGGACAGAGGGCTGGGGAATCCCCGTAGCATTTTGTAGCATTTTTACAGCCAAAAAATGCAGTAAAAAGGCGGCATATATTTCCAAGTTCCGGAAGTTAGACGGGGCGGGCGGGGTGGTCGTCGTGTTGGGGAATTCTGGCACCCCATGTCCTTGCGGCTGAACCGTCGTCCTGATTGCGCACAAGTGCGTGTGTTCGGTGCGTGCGCTTGGGAATGGCAACTTGGGGCTGAAGTGGAGCAGCAGGAGCAGGAGGAGGTGGCGAATGCACGAGCTGAAGCAGGAGAAGCAGACGCACTGCAGCTGCTCATTCCGGCGCAAAAGTGGAGCGGCATGTTCAAACTTTTCGCAGTGTAAAAATTGCATTGCAACTGCAGTTTTTTAAGCGCTCAAATAAACAGGGTCGTCGTCGTCGTCGTTGTTGTTGTTGTCGTTGTTGTTGTTGTCGTTGTTGTCGTTGTGTTAGCGCTTCGGGGGTTGCGACGCCAACGTCAACGTTGCCACCGCTTTTTTCCCGCCTTTCCCGCCTTTCCCGCCTTTTCTGCATTTTCCCGCCATTCCCACCTGCCACACGCACCGAAAAAAGGCGAAAAAACGAGGTGAATGCACGCACGGAACGTACAAAACTCAAACTTTAAAATGCAACCAGTCCACAGACACACGCCTGCATTTTGTCGTTAAAAAATGCAGGGCACACCGTGTTGGCCTCTGCACGAAAAGTAAATGCTCTTCATTTGCATTTCGTTTGCTTAAAAAGTATTATTAAAAATTACCCAAGGTGATTCATTGAATTACTAATCGGATTGATTGTAGATTGTATTTTTTCACAATCCTTTTTTTGGGAATCTCTGAGGCAGAGTGTGGTAATATTAATATGAAGGACTTATAGATTTTTATGAACTTTACCCAGAATTTAATAATTAAAACTCCTAATTCAATATATTATATATTCGAGTTTCCCAAAAATAGTCCTAGAAGCAGCTCTCTTTGAGACATTTCTTTGACCTAAGCTAAGATTTCTGATACCGAAGCTCCCTCTATATACGTATTTTTCCAAGGATTTCTGACTGTATCAATTAGCTGCGACTCATCCATTCCCCTTTTCGCTTTTTAATAAGTTATCGTGTAATTCCAATTCATTACAAACCGAGCTACAAATTGCAGTCGGCCATCTGTGGACGAAGGGTGTGCGTGTGCGAAGGAAACCCTACGCACATGGAAAATATTTCGCCGGGGGTTCTGCTCCTACTTCTGCTGCTTCTTCTGGGTCTGCCAGATGCACTCATACAGGGGCAGACACACAATGCAGCGCACGCAATGTCTGTTTTGTCTCTGGCGTGCGAGTGTGAGTGCGAGTGCATGTGAGTTTGTTTTGTGCATGTGGTCGGGGCGACACACATTGCGTATACGCAATGTGAAGATGACGACGTCGACGGCCGCAAGGCGGGATTTCAATGCTTTCGGGTTCGGGTTCTGTTCTCTGGGTTTGGGTTTCGGGTTCTGTTCTCGGGGCATGCAGCCGGTTCTGGTTGGGTCTGGTGGTGGTGGTGCCATCATTGCTGTCTGCCCGCGTTCACATTATGCCAAGCAAGCAGCGCCAGAATGTATGCTAAATAGAATTTTTTTCGCTAGCCGCGAAATTACAGTGATAACTCGGAGTTAATGAGAGACTTAAATGGTGGTTAAGTTCATTGTATATTGTAGTTTATATATATTAAGTAAGCCAACTATTTCCTCAGAGCCTTTGCTTGGTGAAAATGGGGAAGGATTTAACATACATATCTTTTTAGGCTGTTAGCTGTTTATTTTCTTGTATTTGAATATTTCTTTTTATATTAATAATAGTTTTTAGATTTATAAAAATAATAAAATAGTGAAATCTTCTTAAAGCTAAAAATTCTGCGAGCCTTGCCTGTACTTGGAAAATAGAATAAAAATGGGTGTATGTCGTCGGCTTAGACTATGTCGATGGGCGGGTGTCCTATGACCTATGACTATGTCTGAGTGTGTGTGTCTCGGTGTGTTTGAATAGGTGCTGCGAGATAGACAGGGAAAGAGAGAGAGTTTGCCATTCAAGGCAACGCAACGTGACACGTCAGGTGGGAGGCTCGGGTTATCGGTTCCAGTTAGGAAGGGGAATAAGGCCGGGATGTCTGCCCATCCTGTCAGCCCGCCTGCCTGCCTGTCTGTCGGTCTGTCTGTCTGTTTGTTTGCTCTAGGGTCGCTGCGGTGCGGTGCCCTAAAACCAACTAACAGACAAACAAAAACGAAAGTGCGTTTAATCAAAGTTAGCTATTAAAGCCAAATGGCCAAACTAATTGTGACCCGCCGCAGCGTGGGGCGTATGATTTATATGCACATTTTGTAGGGGGATAGGGCTTTTTTATTCTCAAACCAAAAAAAAACAAAAAAAAAATAGCTGAAGCAATTAAACACGAAAACTCATATACAAACACATACATTTAACGGAATGCAAATGGCATGCGCCATGAGAGAGACAACGCATGAAAAGTGGCAAAAGAAATGGGAAACAACAACGACAACGACGAAAAAAAAAACCATCATACGAAAAAATGCAATTATCGATTAATGTACCACATTATATGGCTCATATACACATATATACAGGGGGAACCGACAGCGTGCGTGTGTCTGTAAGTAGATAAGCCCTTATGTATACATGCTACTTATGTACCAGGCATCCGTAGGTATGTTTCGGCCAGAAGTCATTAAAAAATTGTTGTTTTTCCCTCGGCCGAGGCAGCCGCCCAGGCTCATTGAGTTTTGTTCAATTCTCATCCTTAAATTGCATATTTTCCGGCGGCTGTCAAGTCGTTTACATAAGCAAATTACAGTAATGACACGGTGGTACATTATGTACGTTCCCTTCGAATACATAATTGTCTCACTATTGTCCGGAGTCGTCATTTGCATTAAAAGATATACTATATGTATGGAAAAATGTGCGCTGCATTTTCCCCTCTTTCTTCTCCCGCCCAGCGAGAACCTGACACACAAGACACGAGCACAATTTGACATTCTCCAACATTTTGCTGCGTTTCAGTTTGAGTTTTTTTTGGCGGCATACGTGCCGTAATCAAATGTCAAAAGTTGGCGCTAGCCTTGGGGGCGAATACGTAATATTACGTATACGCATTGTAATTTTTGCCCCATAAATACTGCATTAGATGAACTCTGGAAGGTGTTGGGCGCCTGGCCTAGTTCTCAGATAATTAGATTCTAACCGCAAGTGGAATATATAGTTCAATTTACACACATATGTATGTGCGAATAAAAATGAAAGCTATTAAATCCAATTGGCAGGCAATTGGAAAGCTCAATAGCCATTAATTAACTTGGGGCATCAAAGGTCTAACGAAAAGGTTAAGAAGTTTCTTGTAATTAATCCCTTTTGTTAATTTGTAAGGTCTGGTAATCCAAATTTACCTAAATAATATTTTACCATTTTTTTCTGCGATTTAATAGGTAGGTCCCATACATCCTTTTTTACTCTGATATGAATTTTCAACAAGGTTCCCCTATTTTCCCGCTTGTCACACCCACCCGAAAAAAGGGTTTTCTAGCCAAAAAGTCCACTGAAAATTCCTTAATTAGAAATTCAACATATTGTGGTTATTTTTGTTGCCCGCCGCGACACGCCATCGTATTTTGCATAACATTTTTGAGTAATGTCTAATGTCAACGTACTCTCCCCTCTAGGCAGGGGGTCAGGGGGATGGCCCTAACTGGTTTTCTGCCGGAAAAAGGCGAGGGCGGAAAAGGCAGCAGGCAGGAACAGCTCGGCAGCCGGCCGGCGTCACATGTCCTGCCGCAACAACAAATTGGTTGGAGGCGCGCAGCAGGGACAAAGGGAAAAGCCAAAAGTGCGGCTAAGAAATGAGTTTGGATAAATCACAAAAAAGAGGAAAAAATGTAAACAACTGGCAGCAGCAATGCGTGGAAAAATTAAAGGGAAAAGCGAGGGAGCACAGTGAGAAAAAGGAATGAATAAAAACATATACTTCCCAAACACAGTCATCCTAATAATAAAAACCATATTTTTAAATAAAAAACTTTATAATGAATTTTACATTAAATACTAAAATAAATATATTGAACTCGCTAATGGAATTTTATTTATTAAAAATCTAGATATTAATAACATTTTTTAATGAATATTTACTGAATGGCAATTTAATTTAAGATAAGTAAAGTTCCTTTTAATTTAGTTCATATTTTCCTCGGTTTTATTATTATAAAATTTTTAGTTGGTTTTAATAATTTAAAGGACATGCGACTCCTGCGTGCCTGGGGGCCAAAAATTGTGGCCAACTTCTCGAAAAAAGGGGCAGTGGCAGCGCTGAAATGTAAATGAATTGCACTAAATGCAAGGACATACGCAGCAAACACACATGTATACAGATGAGTAGGACAATTCTAAGCATGCAGCGTTGACAGGACCTCACCTCGCAGCCCCTTTCAGCCCCTCTCACTCTCTGACCCCGCACCCTTCTCTATTTGAGCCATTAGCAACCCTTGCAAGCTAAACTAAAAACGCAACCTACCCCAAAAAATGAAAAGAAACTTGTCGCATATGGCAATTTACATACTGACAACATCAATATACACACACGGATGTCAGTGTGTGTGTGCGTGTGTGGTGTGTGTGTGTACTTTAGGCTTTTTGTGTGTCACTTTGGCATAGAAATTTGTGCGGCTGTCGTCGGTTTTTCAGCTTCGTCGCTGGTTTGGGGTTTGGGGCAAAAGCAAAGCAAAAATTAGAGGCAGCAGCAAAATAAATTCGATTGCCTCATTCGGCTTGGCTCGTCTCGATTCGGCTCATCTTGCTGTTGTTGCTGTTGTTGTTGCACTTTGCTTGCTTTTTTCGGCGTGGGTGCATCCCGAAGTCCCCCTGAAAACCCCCCTTCAAACAGCCAACAGGCCACATGTTTCGTGCTATCGTTGTCCCGCTCTAATGCGCTTTCGTATGCACTTTTCGGCCTGCATGCAATTTGATTGGCCACAACATTTTTCGGCCAACAGAACTCGCAGAAAACTGAAAAACAGGCAACAAAAAAGAAACCAACGAAACCTAAACTCGGAAAAGCACGAAAATGTGTTTTTATTTTCCGTTCTCTGTGTTCTCGGCCCTCGGTTCGATTGCATTTGATTGCATGTTTGTTTAGGCCGCCTGCAGTTGCTGTGCATCGCCTCCAATTGGCCGAAAAGGAAATTGCCGGGAATTTGGCAACGGGGCCGGGCCGGGCCGGGCAACAATAGCTGCCATAATTGATGTGCTAAGTGCTTGCAGCAAATTGCTAATTGCAGGTGTCGAATTGACGATTGACGATTGAAGGGTTACTTCACACAGGGTCGTTGGTCGTCGGTCACAGGTGGAAAATGGAGGGAATAGTTCTTGAAAAGCCACTTTCGTCGATCGGGTTGTTTGTTACATTTGCGACAGGAAATCCATATGTTATTATTTGTATATATGGGGTTGTACCTTTGATATTTCCACATACAAAGTATTATCGATTAATGTTTCAATCAATTGCTGGGGCTTTATTTTTAAGGATACTTAGGGTCTGGCCATTATGATTTTTAGCCTGATTATTGTATTTAAAAGAAGTTAATATATAATTTGAATTTTAGAGGATTTAAAAAATGCTTAAAGTAAAGGTTGCTAAAAGAGTTAACTTAAAAACTTGTCTGCGGCGTATAAATGAAGTTTTAAATATATATTCAGCTGAAATAATGTTGTTCTTTCATAATAATGCAAAATTTATATTTTAATTATGCCAATTTTAATATAATTACTAACATTTTAAGAGCCAAATTTTAATAGAAGTATTTCAATCCCATTTCCGCCCACGACTTTCACTTACGATATTACTGTTTCCCTCTGGCTGATGCAGCCAAAAAATATTTACTGCCCCATAAAACCCGAAAGGAATTCACAGAAATAAATAAACTAAAATATGCCAAGCTAGAAGAGATAAAAATTGAAGAGAAACTGACACGAAAAAAATGTTTGTAATATAAATAAAGTTCTGGCCAAATAACGACATAAAAACCGAAGGCGATCCCTCGGCCGGGGCAGAATTTATTGAAATGCAAAATGCCGAGAAATGCAATTTCCGCACAAGTAACTGCAGCACAACAAAAATAATAAAAACCAACACACAATAGCCGAGAGCCAAAAAATAAAGAAAAAAAGGACATAAAAAAAGAAGAAAATCCAGCAGCAGAATGACAAGGGCGCGGATGGAGGACATTAAAATTGCAGCTGCCGTTGGCAGGAATAGCTGCAACTGAGCCGAAAGGAATAGGATACGCAGCAGCAACAGGCAGCCGAGACCATTTAACTGATGGCCTAACACAAATATATATATCACTATATATATACCTATATCTAAAGGGAGCTATATATGCATGTACAGTAAGTGGAGCATTCCGGAGCATTCAACAGGCGGCAGCCAAAAAGTATGCAGCACAGGCACACGCCGACACAGATACACGGATACGGATACACAGCTACAGACAGGAAAAACAAACCGGCTAAACAACTAAAACTAAACCAATTCATGCGCTCATTCATTCATTGAATTCGGAAATTCAATTTGGTTAGAGAGAGACGGCCAAAGGATGCAGGAGAAAGCAGACAGAGAGAGAGAGAGAGAGCGGCATTGTTAACTACACAACGATGTGCAATAAAACGTGGCTCAGACCCTGGGGTTGAGTTGGTGGAGTTTGGTGGGACATTTTATTCATGGATTTAGTTGAATTTACAATGAATGGGTTTTCGGCTTAGTTGTTGTTCGGATTTTCAGACAGCCCGGCATCTGAAAAAGAGCAAATGATGACATAGACACTGACACCGACACCGACACCGGCACCGGCACCAGCAATGGCATTTCAATTTAAATGCTACGCAGAGGCAACAACAAATGCCAACAAGTGGCAGACAAAGTGGAAGAAAGGGACAGTTACGATGAAAGATAAAGATAAGGATAGTTCACTTGAAAATATTTTATAAATAATGTTTAGTAAACATTATTGGAAAAAGTCTTGTCTAAATAATTCGGAAAATATGATAACTTTTTTAAATATAAAGAAGAAACCGTATATTCCTAAAGAGTTAAAAGTTATTTAGTATTATTAATTAATTAAAAAATGAATTATTATTTCTCCAGTGCACCTCAAAGCCCTTTGGCCCTCTCTCAACAGTTGGTGTTGTTTTGGCCCTGAGTGAGCAACAGCTAGCAGCATCATCAACACAAACACACACTCACTACTCAGTTGGCCAAGTTGCCGCCGACTCGTCGGTTGGTTAGTCAGTTGTTAACAGGAACTTTGTTTTTGACAGCCAAGATGAAGCCGATGGAGGGAGCGAGGAGCTCTGGTAGCTGGTGCTAACCGAAGAGGCAGCTCTAAATAGACAATTTCCGGAGCAGCAGCCAGCAGCCAGGCAGCCAGCCAGCGGAAAAGGGGCATCACCACTTGATGGGTAAGTGTGAAACCAATTTGGGGGCCACTTAAGTGTCCTCCACTTCTGGAATGGCCACCGAAAAAGTGCAGTCTCTGCTGCTGCATTCTCCCCCCCATATGAATCACATATGAAATGGCGTCGTTACGTATACGCCGAGTGGAACAAAGCGGGCTCGAGGACCCAACAGAAAAAACCACCAACAACAACAGGCACAAAGCAATAACGAAAATGTAAAGTGCCAGGACGTGGCAGGATGCTCCTCGACCATATGTAGCTAAAAGTCAACCGAAAAACACACAAAAAAGCCGAAAAGGAAGCGGCGCAAAAAGCGCGAGAGGGAAGTGTTGAGTGATGCAACTAATTGCGGAGTCAGTCCGGGGGAGTGGAGTTGCCACGCCGCCGGCAATGAAAGGATAATTGCGCGGATTGCACACAGATCGCCTTAATCCTTTTAGGCCGTATTCACGGGTGTTGCAGCTTGCACCCGCCGTCGGAGCAAACACAGCCAGCCACCCCGACCACTCATCCACTTGATTGCATTGCCCACAGTCCGCTTTCCTCCCAAAAAAAGTTGAAAAAATGGAAAAAATCCTAGCCAAACAAAGAACCAAAAATAGTCCATCGTCAAAAGGGGCTTCTGTCAATTCTGCTCGAGTACAGGCGGAAAAACAGGGGAGAGTTACATTGTTTATATTGAGAATTAAATCCTTTTGAAGGAGGCTAGTAACCATAAATACTATTTTTATATTATTAAGTATTCTATCTGTTAAATATTCTGATTTATCATCAAGTTCCTGGCTGCTTTTCCCAGAAAATATATTTTAAGAGCTGTCTGTTTATCAAAACCCTTATTTATTTATACAAAAATCCAAAGGTCCGAGCTAAACTTATTTCCAAGAAACTTCTTTACAAGATCTATTTCTCAGAATAGTTCCTTTTCTCGGTGTATGTATTTTTGTTGCGGCCTCAACAGCAACACTTCGGTCTCGCTCTTCTTTTTTTGCATGCGTGCGGTATGGGTTACGGGGGAGCAAAGGATGCAGGATGCACGCTAAAGGACACAGGAGGCACTACGTGTGTGTGTGTACTGTGCATTTTTTTGCGCGAATATGCCATTTTTTCCGCGCTTGTTGGCCATGGCCAGAAGCCTTTGGCGCCTGCCTGTGATTGTCAGTGATTTGTGGCGGACACTGCAACGCAGCCTGCGGGGATAACGAGTTGGCCCGCACGGGCTTTGGGCGAATGGGCCAATTGATGCCTCTATTTTTAGGCAGCTGGAATAAATCGTTTTTAAACACGATAAACTGGGCAGGGACTTCATGAATAACAATGAAGAGGGGTATTTATGTTCATGGTGCTTCAAGAGAAGTAACAGTAATTAAAAGGGAAATTACAGAAGTGAAAATATAGCATGGAATAATGCCATTTTCTTTTTTAAAATATTTGAATTAATATAAAAACATATTCTATTTAAATCTGTATTAAAAGTACAAGCTTAATTTTACCAGTTACTTTCCATATCTTGGAATGACATTGACCTGCCTTAAATCTAGCAATAAGTAATAGTCTTAGCAATCTCCCATAAAGAACTGCAATTTATTTATCCTCTAGATATGTTTGAATAGTTTTCTTTAATGTTCAATCAAAGTCAACTTTATGTGGCCGTCATTCGTTTCCAATTTTCGTTTGTTGTGTGTCGTGTTAAATTTCAATCACTTAAGAATGCATTTGTTGTCACTTCCAATGAAAGCGCACGATTTGTCAGCACATGCGATCGCCTGTATATATATCTCTATATATATGCTTAGATCTACAAAGGAAAAAAATGGAGAGACATGTGTGTGTATAAAAAAGAACTAAAATCAAAAGCAGCAATAAAAAACCTTGAATCAATTGATCCAGAACGCAAAAAGCAAGCAAGAAAATAATAAAAAATACTGAAAACTTGGACAGTTCCTCGGCGCGTTCTGTGTTCGCCGAAATAAATTAGAATTGAACTTGCTGCGCCATATTTGGTTAAAGTTTGAGCGCTTAATTCCGCATACGTACACTGGGAGAAATATGCCAATTTCCAGAGTATTTAAAAACAAATTTAAAATGATATTTTCTCTAAAATTAAAAGGAGACTGTGCGCATTAATTATAAGAAATAGTAAGATATACCCAATGCTTATCTCTATTTATAGATTTGATTTATAATAATATAGAATTTATTATTTTCTGTGTAAGCCCGCCTGCGATAGGCGGAGAGGGGCTTAAGAGGGTAGACATAGAGCTTGTGGGTGTGGATACGAGGCTTGGCAACGTGTCGCATTCGCCTTATAAATTTCTAGCTAAATATTTAATTTATTTACTTTTAGTTTTTGTTGTTGGTTTTCCCTTCGGTTCCCAGAGAGTCGCAAATAGCAATTACAAATGAACTACGACTACTTTTATTCAAATTGCAATCCCTTGAGTCGCCGGCGCTGGCTTTGCCAATAAAACTGGTGCTTATTAATTAAAGGCAATTAATTGATGCCTAATTGATTTGCGGAAAACTGCGCTTAAATGGTTTTTTCGCCAATCAAAAAAATTTAGCTAATTTCATAAATTATTGAATGGGTTTTTGATGAGTCAAAGCTTTGCGATCTTAAATGTTTGTTTGAGGAAGTAAAACGTAAACAAAAGAGAAAAAGTTATGATTAAGAACATGTTTATTTGTTAGTATTTTATAATGTCATTAAAATCTTTCTATATATTCATGGAGACCCGATCCAAATGCCAATTTGCATATTCTCTTTTTTAATAGACATTCCACTGATCTTGAACTTAGTCAAGCAATAAAAATGGACTAAAAATTGCATATCAAGGCGAAAAAAATTAACGAACAAGGCTGCAAAGAGCAGCGTGTGAAATATGGAATTACAGTTGCAACTGCAGAGATTTGTATTAACAAGTCTCCATATATATGTGTAAATATATATTTATCTGTATGTGCTTCGACATGGTTGTGCCTCAAAGTCAATTGGGTGTGTTGAGCTGGCAATTCTCAGATCGAAATGCATTTTGTTTGTCATAAAAAAAAGCAGCATGAATTCTAGTTGAGAGAGATCGTGCGATTTCACGCCAGACCGAAAAGAAAAACAAAACCGATTCAGATCATTTATAATCTACGTTTCGGAACGGCAATGGGCATAGCCATACTTCCTGATATTTATGCTGTAATTTATGAGGTTTTTATTGTTATATTCTTAGTTGTTTTCCCAAAAACCAAATTAATAATAATAGCTTTATATAAAGTTTTAATTGCTTTATGAGTAATTTGGGAGTCTCGTTCATATATAATAAAGATCCCTGATCTCTAGGCTTTTTACAGCTGAGAAAACTTGGTTGTTACAATTTTTTATGGTTTTTTTATTTTGCCTCTTCTCGTTCTCCCAATTATGCATAATTAAACTTGCTGATTGCATTACAAAAATTAATTTTCGCCCGTTTTTCTTTGCACTTTCCTATGATAGAAGCGATTTTTCCCGTTTTGCCTCCCTTTCCTTTTCCATTTTCTTCTTGTCCATATCATCATATCATTTGCATCTACACTGAGAAGTCAATTAATGAAGGGGGAATGCTCTCGGTTTTAGAAAGATTTATTAGAAAATATTTAATAGAGAATAAATATTATTTCCATATCATTTGCTATGATAAAATATATATTTTAGTTTAGAAATGCTTATAAATGTTGGTAGAATTTTGTTAAACATATTGTTTTAATTTTCAACAGTCTAACTAGACCTTAAGGAATATAAATCAATTCTAAAAATATATATATTTGCAAGATTTCTTCAATTTTGATTTTTTTTGGCTCACATAATTTTTCAGACATATTTTTTCGCATATTGATTACACCACATGCGCCTCTTTCCCGTGGCTTTTCTCTAAACCGCCGTTGCCTCTTGCCTTATATTTTTTCTCCCTCCTTTATCCATATATCTATCTATCTGCATATCTCTGTCTGTGGATTCGTTTGGTGCGCTCATTTATTCTCCTTCGCTGCTTATTGACGTTTCCACTTATTTAGTGTATTTTGCGCATTTTCGTATATGCTGAAAAAATTCTCCAATTCTTTTTTTGCGCAAAAAAAAACTTGTTTGAATTTTTTTTATCTATTTTGCATGCGGTTTTGGCTCTAAGTTTCTGGCGGCGAGTGTGTGTGTGTGACCGCTTGGCTTTGTTGCTCATTTTCATTAACAACAGCGCTCTATCGAATTTGCGCTTATGAAAATGTTTCGTCCAACAGTAGGTTCTCTCTATGCCAGACTGAATCGCTAAACAAACAAATTTTACTGTTAAAAAAAATAGCTGTTTTTCATTTTTCTTTTTTTTTTGCCATTTTTGTGTATGCATTTCGGGGTGTTAATTGTGTTGCACTTTGCCAGAGAAACCGAACGAGCAGCTTAGACAAAAATGTGCATTTTGTCGGGCGAAAAACTAAGGAGAGCTTTGTAAAAGGTTTTATAGGGTTTCTCATTGTTTTTGATCTGTATTATAGTATGGGGCTTAGGAAAACTTCGTAGGTAAAAAGTATATTGAAAAATGTACATATGACTTGTAGGATTTATTTTTTAAAAACTTTCTTCAATCTTGATCTGATAATAAATATATGACAAATTTTAGTCCAGTTACTGAGAAAGCATGATAGGCATGATTTTCTTAGTATTTCTAAATTACAATATAAGAAATATTAAATAAATAATATGCAGACTAAATGTAGAACTTTTACTATAACCTTCTCCATATATTATCTATTTCTTCCTTTTTATTCACAAAACTTTTTGTGTTACCATATTTTATAATTTCTAGAAACCCTGAAAAATCTAGCGCCATCATTAACATACAATTATTTTTATTACCAAAAGCTGCTTGCCACACACCAGCCTCTATGTACTTTTATTTAAATTTTTTTGTTGATTTTTTTGACTTTGATTTTATTTATGAATGCAATTTGTTTTGTACATTTTTAGTTTGGCCAAATTTGGCGCCGCCAAAGCAACACCCACATTGGCTCGGTTTGGGGCTTGGTGGAGCCTGACATTTTGGTAGCCAACTCGCTTGACTTTTTTACTGAGCGTTTTAGCCTTGACTGGCTGCCAGTTGCGTTTTCTAATTGATTGCCAGCTTTGGCTCTTGACTGAAAAAATAACACTGCGCTGGCATAGTCAAAGGCAAATTAGGACTAATTAATAAAAAGCTTTCAGCACAATGCACCCACTTGTTGCCAATTGTCACAAAGCCGATGGTGCCAAGCCTACTTGGGTAATAATAATTTAGTTTAAAAACGACAAACAAAAACAAAAAGGCAGAGACACATAAGCGCAGGAGGGGGGAGGTTGCAGAAATAATTATAGAAACCTGGAAGCGCACTTAACCAAATCGAATTCTCTATTAAACAATAACACAACCCCAACCCTGGCCGAGAACGAGAAAAAAGAGGAAAAAAAATGAAGAGCTAGAGAGCTGAAAATTATAATAATAATGCATGCGTGGCAGTGGCATAGGCCTCTAACACAATTACAAGTGAGTGCACAGTGGAAAAGGAATAAAAGCAAGAAAATGAACAGGGAAAATTGAAAACTGAAAAAGACTGAGAAAAACGCAAAGAACACACAAGAAAAGCCACGCATAAACAGATGCGTTGATTGGATGGCTAATGAAATTCACAGAGGCCATTAGGGCTCGACAATTAGCTGGGGCTACGGCTATGGCTAGGGCTAGGGCTTCCAGCTTTTCCACGCAAATCGAATTCATTAGGAAGGAAATCATGGGCAGAAACAAATCGAGTGGAGCCAGCAAAATCGGATGGCAAAAAACGCAGAAGAAAAGCAGAAAAAAAAAGAAACAAACACACATTGCATTGAACATAAATTGCAGTTGAGTTTTCAAGGTTTTCCAGTTCATGGTTTTCGAGTATGCATGTGAGCGGTGGCAACAATGGATCGTATCTGATCTCTGCCTCCGTTGGCGCTTAGCTACAGATACACGTGAGTGCTGTCGAGGGGTTTTATTTTAATTTTTTTTGCCACTCCCGCTGTTTGGAATATATTTGTCGCTGATTTTTGCATTAGCTAATAGAGATTTAATGTCATTATATATTTTTTTTAAAGGTTCTAAGTATTTGTTTTAATATTATTTTAGGTGTTTAAAAATATCTACATTTGTTTAGGTTCGTAACTTATTTATTTTTATTTTTTATTAATAGCATACAGACCACTTTTTGTTTTAATTATGTAAATTATTCTGAGAAGATTTATAGCCAGGAAGTAAATAAAATACTTGATTGTGCATTATAAATTCTCTTTGGAATTTTAATACCCGGAAAATGTACTTTTCTCTTAGTGATTAAAGTCTAACCAGGTTTTTTAATTGCTTGACTTTTATAATTTATAGTTCATCTGTTTTATAACTGGAACTTGTTTTATTTGGCGAAGAATATATAAAGTCAATGAAAATGAGATTGAGGCATTATTTTTCGTTTTTTTACGCCATTTCCAATTGATATTGAGTGACCGACCTGGCCCAGACGTTGGCAAACAATGAAAGGAATACAAAAAAAAAAAAACGAAGTGGAAACAATTTGCCATATTTACTTTTGTATATTTCTCGCCCCGATTGTCCAATGACGGCTTTTGCTCCTGTCGACTGGTTGCCAAGCAGGTTCGAAGGTTACACAGTGTCTGTCTTTTTGTCTGGGTAAACTGTTTGCGTCTGACATCGAGGTTTTCTATCATTGGTTGGGACGGAAAAGCAGGAAAAGCCAAAGCCTCGCCTTAGCTCACCGATACTATCATTCAGCATCATTAAGCCGAAGTGATTTGGTCAAAATATTGAATGGGAAAATATAGAATTTTATATATTTATTTATGAGGTTTTGTTTAGTGATGATTTTTTTAATATTTTTCGAGCACATTGTGTAATCTTTTAAGACTATGTTAATTATTTCCGAATATCTTACTATTTATAGTATCCAAGCTTGAAACAAAGTCTTTGCCAATAAAATCGTAACTGCGCCATAAATATTTGAACATTTTTCGAATCGCATATTCTGAATAAGCCAAGGTTTCCAGGCGAATCTAAAAGTCAGAACTGGTTTTGCATACAAAAAGCAAATTCCTGATGACAGTTCGCCAAAAGAGAATTCTTTCGATCATCGCATTTTCTTTTTCTTTTGGGTGTTTCCACATGAGTTTTCAATTTATGCATTCTGTTGCCGCTGTTGTTCTTGTTGTTGTTGCTGTGGTCGCTTCACGTTTGAATTTCGAATTTGCAAAATTCATTTGCGTTTGCTTAGCACATTTTTCATGCGCGAATGCATTTTCAGGTAGTGTTTTGGAGGCTTTTCGGGCTTCAAGCGGACAAATGTGTCAAATTTGGAGTGTGTGTGTGTTTGGCCCGAACAGGTTGTTTTCCATATTTTTTCTCTATTTTTTTCCCCCATTTGCTTGACCGCAGCGTGACAAGTATTTGCAGCCATTACTCATACGCCCCGTCCGCCGGTGGAATTTGTCTTGGAAATAACTCGTTGAGGGTCCAGCAGGATAAGGGACAGCAATTAGGTTAAATTGAGATGCCTCACTCGGGGTTTATCTTTGGCTTAGTCCTGGAAAAATGTGACAATAACCCTGGGGACAGAGTAGTCAGTAGAAGCAAGGGTCAGGGAGCGATTTCTATACAACAGGAGGTTGTCTGCCACAGGAGGAAACTCGATATGGCCACGCGCTGCTTTTCCAATGTTTCTCGCTCGGTTTTCCACGTTTTTCGCACAATATTTTGTTGTTTTTAGTTTTTGTAGATGACATTCATTGTTTGTTATGGCTGGCTTTTGTTGCAAAACACTGCAATGTTGAACCATGAATGCAATTTCGTAAATTATTTTCCTTTTAAGTAATTATTAAGGTGTGGTCCGGTTGCAGTCGCCGCCGCCGCTTTGCCGGAGTCGTCGTCGCAGTCCGGCTATCAACCACACACAAAAGCACACGCTTTGTCTTTGACTTTGTTTTTTTTTTTTTTTGTTTATTGTCTTTATACCCTTGGCGATTGTACTATAGTTTATGGTTTAGGTTTGCCAAAAGCTGAAGGGTATCAATTCATAAATCATAAGGAAATTATAAGGAACGATCAAAACAGTCTTTCGGGTATTCTTTTACTTAATTTCTTAACAATGTTTCCCTATCAAATATAAATAAAACTCCTATTAAAGAATGCAAGTTCTTGTTATGTCTTTTAAAATGGAAATAATTAATGTTTTTAATAGATTTTCTTCGTGTTTAGGAAGTCTTATTTTAAGTTATAGTATTGAGGTAGGTTTACTGTAAATTATATATATTTTTATTAGATTTGTTAATGGTTATTATAATTTCTAAACATTTATTACAGGGTATCTCTCGTCATATTTCTATAGAATTTTTTTACATGGTTTTGAAATCGTGTATACCTTTTGTTTTGTTTGCTATTTTGTCAAGTTATTCATCCATTATACGCCATTTAACTAATAACACGGGCTCGTTGCCACTCAGAGTTGCTCGTCACTCACTCAGTCGGTCCCTCACTCAGTCAGTCAGTCAGTCAGTCACTCATTCGAGTCAATCACTCATTGGGCCACTGGAGTGCTGTGCACATCCCTTCCATCAGTGTCATAATAAATTCGCGGTGGGCGTGGAAGCCTTTCAGAAGAATTAAACCCTAAATTAACGGTCATTGTGGCCAGTGTTAGATAACAGAAATTAGACCATGGCTACCTGTTTCTGGCAGCTTCAGAAAGTGCCGCGATTATCATCGATTTAAGCGATAATAATCGATAACTATATAGCCGGCAGATTTCAATAATCAGATGCGGCTAATCGGCTGGGAAGAGTGGCGCAATCGGTGGCACACGACAAAAGCGTCGGGCTGGAAATCACCCAAAGGTGTTCGGGCCCGCTTAAATTTTCTAACAACAATCAACAAATCGCCACTTTGGTCGACAACATGAATGGCAAATTACAACACCAAAAGCAACAGCAACTGCAACGTCGGCTAACAACAATCCTATGGCCACAAATTTGCTGTAATACAACAACAATTACATTAAAACGCGACCATAAACGTGCGGCCAAGTCTCGGACCGGGCTTAAACCGATCCCCAGCCGTGGCCAAAAGCGAAGCCAATGCCAAAGCCAAAGCCGCTGCCATAAGCTTGGGCAGAGACAGTGACGGTCAGTGGAATAGTATTTGAACTAGACTTTTATTTATTCTGGCAATAAGCACGATCTTAATAAATAGGTAAATAGGACATCTGGGCTATATTTTTCAATATATATTGGTATTAAATACCCATTGTTTAAATATGTTCTATAGATATTATTTTAAATATCTTGAAACAAAAGGGACTCCTTTTTAATTTCTTAACAGTTTAGGGGAATATTCCAGATAATAAACACAATAATAAATCCACTTTCTATATTTTAACCGCATTTCAAACCGAAACTCTTCACAATTTACATAGATCTATCGATCGAACCCCCTCTGTTCTCAAAGTTTGATGATGAGGCGCTACCAAAGTCATTCCACACCTTGTAAAATCAACAAAAAGGCAGCCAAGACCCAAGAAGCAACTGCAGATGGAAAAGATGGAGATGGTTAGAGATACGCGGCCAGCGCAAGATACTCAGATACTTGCGGATACTCGCGGATACTCGGGGATACTGAGATACAAAGATACGGAGAGGGAGCGTGCAATTTGCAGCCTAGAAAAATAATTGCATGTGGAAGTTGCGGGGGGATAGGCGAAGGAGAAACGAGGAGGAAACTTAGGCGAAGGAAAAAAAGGGTTCCAGCAAAACTGGCAACGAGTCGGGTTTTCAGCCCAAGTCGCGAGACTCATTCATGACGACGACGCCGACGAGGAGCTAGCTGCAAGTGCAAGTGCAGCTGTAACATTAACATGCAACCAGACGAGATGCAGATGCATTCAGCGTCATTGTTGTTGTAGTTACTGCAGCAGTAGCAACAACAACAGCAGCAGCAACGTCAGCAGCAGCAACGTCAGCAGCAGCAGCAGCAGGTGAATTGCACGATTTTCAATGCAAAAGTCAAGAGCGCCAACGGAAAAAAGTCGTTAGCCAAGTTTTATGCAGGCAGTTGCAACTATTTTTGTTGTTGGCTAGAACTGTGGCACAGCCGTCGCATGTGGCCAGGCTCTACTTTAGGTCAGTTTACTATAGATACACTGAGCGAAAAACAATATATAATTAAGTCAAGAAAACTCTGAGAGTTAGAACTTTATTTGGTAGTTGTTTTGGGTTTCCATTAGATTTTTTTAAATGATTTATATATTTATTTAAGTAAGAAATTATATTATTACTATAAGTTCTAGTTCCCAATTTTCTCTTCTGTGTATCATTTTCGCTGCAGGTTCTGACCAGCCGGCTGCAGTTCTAGGATCCATGTGTGAGTGTTTGGTAGCAGCTTCCTTTTGGCATATGCAGATGCCTCTCCTGCCAGGGCTAAAAGGCCTTTGGGCCAAGATCGGGAAAAGCAGGAGGAGGAGAACGAGAATGAGAGCTCGAACGAGACCGAGAACGAGACAGCTGTTTCCGTTTGTTAAATGTTTGCTGGATTGGCAAGAGATTGCCACCGCAGACATTGATGGTTGTGAATTTGTTGTGGCATTAAATGTGTCTTGTTCCCCGGCCCATGCACGTCAGCTAATTATGGTCCAAATACAGTGCGTTTCGGTCACACAGGAGATAAGATAAAAAATGGGAAAAAAATAGGCTATAGCCAAGCCAAGTAAGAGGGGGAAATGGGGAAGCCTAACGAGGTTTAATTTAGTTAAGCTAGAAAATAAAAGTCTCTTAAATTGGAATTAACAGCTTACTCGCTGAAAACTAATTCGTATTTAATTTTTTTAATTGTGGGTAATGGTCTTCATTGATTAACCTATTTTCAGGAGGTTTAATTATCCAAATGTAAAGAATTTCCCATCAGATTCACATTTAAAGAATACAGTTTCCTCTGGAAAAAATACTAGAGCTCAGAAAAATACGTATTAAACCTATTAAACGCACTGTACTGAATTATCCACGTGTGTGGCCAACGCCAAGTAATGGACTACACTTTTCCCTCCCGCATCTCCCTTTTTTCCAGCCATTTCGAGTCAAGTCAGCAGAAGCGTTTTTTTAGCGCTTGATTTCGTTTGTTTTAGGTTTTTTCCTCAGCTTTTTTTCGTTTTCTTCTTGTTGTTAATAAACGTATATTTAATGTTCACACATTTGTCACGTTGTTGTTTTTCGTTTCTGTTTACGCAGCATTGCATTTGTATTTACAACACCTCTTTTATTATTTTTATTGTCGTTATGGCAATGTGTGTTATCTTTTGGCCAAATGGTAAACACTTTTTGAGTGTCCACTATCTAGTAAAAAAAAGCAAAAAAAAAAAAAAACGGCCTAAAACAGCTGCAGGCCATTTGGCAAACGAAATTTGATCAGCCTTGAAAATAATCCACTGTTTAACGGTTTGAATAACGAAACTGAACTTTGTTTTCTCCAAAAATCTGTCAAAAAATGAATAAATAATAATTTATAAATAAGCCACCGAAAAATAAAAATGATTAATCACAAAGAACCTGAGTCAGAGCATAAGCAATCATGCAAGTGATTTCATTTTTTGGGTGGATATCATACGAGTATGTGGTAAAGTTCAATTGCTTTGGTTTCTTTTTTTTTATTAACTTCCTCTCGGTAATGGGGAAATCATGTTATATATATTTTTTTACGACTTTATATGGAAAGCAACTTGATGCAGCCGCACCTCGTTATCAGCTGTAACTATTTTGTGGAAATAAATATAGTAAAATATATATTATAAAGAACTGAAATTGCGATAATTTGAACTATGCGTTGACTCGACTCGAATCGTGCACAACAACTATCAATATATATATATATATATATATATATATATATAGCTTAAGTATTTTCTTGCTAAGAATATATATACCAGTTTCTAGTATATATATTTCCACACTTGGCACAGGCAGTGCGAATTTTCGTTCGTGGAGCAAAATTTTCAGCAACAAAATAAAATCAATTTCGTATGCCTTGATAAGAAAGCACAAAATGTTTCCGCTTTTTGTTCTTGTTGCTCGCTTTTTTATTTTTTTCTTTTTTGTTTGCGCGATTGCAAGTACTTGCATATATATTTTTTTTGTTCAATAATTTCTTTCTTAAATTTATTGTTGCTGTATTTTTTGAGATTTCGCCACGTATCAGGCTCGACGGGGCGAGCCAAAGCTGTCGTAATTTGGGTCAGAATCGGCTGCGTCAGGGCCCCGCTGATAAGAGCCGCCGCTGCACAGACTCGGTCCCTGATTGTTCAGATTGGGCAGAGATTATGGCCCCACATTGTTGGGTGAATCAAATTTGATAATCTTTGGCACTGCGAAACGTAGAGAAAATTAAGAGAAATGTTTGTATCTTAGGGCTTCCGCTTAGTGATAGCAGCGAGAAGAATTTCGGTGAGTGGTTGCAGTTCTTTTGAATGAAAAAATGAATCAATGAGGCTGAGGTATAATACATATCTAGCTAAGGTATATGCAGAGAATTCTACAATATCTACTAATTAAAATAAATATTTTAAAAAACGTTCGTTTTAGGCGTTAGCCCAACTTTATCATCAGTTTCCATTGCTGACCTTTCAAGCGTTTGTTTATAACTTTAGATTAAATAATATTTCATCAAGAATCACTATATTAAATCATAATTTCTTCCCCAAACTTTGATTATAGCAGTGCATGTATCTGTACATGAAAAGTATCTATGGGCATGCACTCGACAGTTGCTTGAACTCCTGTCCTTAAGTATTGCTCAATGTAATTGTACTTGCGTCGATCGCATTGTGACGCCTCTGATAGCCCCCTCCCTTTCGCCACCCAATCCTTCTCCAACCCCCCTTTAACGACCCCTCACATGCCGCCCATTGTGTATCTTTGTTTACACATTTCGCTTTCGTACATCGCCGTCGCTGTTGTTGTCACTGAAGGACAATGTCAATGAGGCATATATTGCATATATCTGTATGAATTTATAATTGTATATATTCATGTAATTTTAGGGGTTTACCGATCGATAAGCGATCGTAGAACTTGAACTGCGAGTGAAGGAGAAAGCGTTCTTTTTATGAAATTTGAGGTATCATTGAAAAAGTTTCGATATAAAGATTGTTAACCTTTTTTATTTGCGAAACAGAATTTCGTATTATGAATTACATACTTATTATTTGATATATTTGCTTTTAAGAGATAACAGACTAATTTGTAAGTATTAAAGTCTTAGCTTTGAGACCATTAAAGCTAATAAAATAAAAAGCTTTTTTATATTTCTGATAATTTTTTGTAGGCTTAAAAATTAAGCATTTTATTTTATCGTTTAGAAAAATAAGTGCTTATAATTTGTAATTAATCTTATAAATGTCAGTTTTGGTTTAGTCGCCAATAAAACGATTAAAAATGTGTTTTATTCGCTAATTGATTTATACGAAATCTGAGGATCGCTTTTAGGGATATATCTCTGCCCAACTAATCACAAACTGCATAATTATTAATGAGCTATTAATTATAGTTAGCCATTAAATCTATTTTCAATTTTATTGGCGATAATTTGAGGAGCAATTCGGAATACGTACATATTTCATAGCTGCTGATGTGCATAGCATCACATATATTTGTCTTAAATTATCTCTGCCCAAAAGCCAAATTGATGCTGCTGCGGATGATGCTGCTACGGCTCCTGCTGCTGCGTTTGCTGCTGCACTGCTGTTGCTGCGCTGCTGCAGAGCAATTTACAGCAGCTCAAAGAGCAGGGTTGCCACTCTCCACTTTGAGTGCTGGAGTGGGTTGCTGCAGCTCCTCCCGGCGGTGTATATAATTTTTATATACAATAAAAATTCTTCTCTCGTTCACAAAAGGCGAAATGCAGGCAAATTTTTATTGTTGTTGCTGGATTTTCATTTATTTTTTATTTATTTTTTTTGGGCTATCGGTTTGTTGTATTTATCTGTTGTTGTAGATTTTTATATATGTGGAGCACAGAGTAAATAATATGCAGCGCGTGAAAATGAAACGCGAATTTTTCTTTTGGGTTTTTTTTTTTTGTATTATATTTGGTGGATTTTTTTTTGCATGTTCAATTTACAGACAGCGGCAATTGTGTGATTTTTTGTTGTTGTTTGTACTCCTCCACTTCTATGTTGTTGTTGTTGGTTGTTGCACTTTGTGTTGTTGTAGATTTTTTGACAGTTGCGCTTGTGTATTAATTATTTTAATTATTTTCCTGCATTTAATTTCTGGCTCTTTGATATGGTGTATTATCAAAAGGCTTTTTCATGTATTATATTAATTTTTTTGCTTTATTATTATATGAACCTTTTTCGTTTTGCATTAAAAATAATTCAAAAGTAATGGCTACTTTTTTAATTATTTTCCCTTTTAGTTCTTTTAACGTTAATATTTGTTTTTGTTTGGATTGCACTTTTTTATGTGGTTTGTTTCGTATTTAATTCAACATAAATTTACTAACAAAAGTGTTGCTGCTGTTGTTGTTGTTGTTGCTACTGTATTTGTTGATTTTGTTTAATATCTAAAAAAAAGGTGGAAATATGGAAAACGTTGGTAAAAGAAGCAACAGAGAGGAACGTGGGGCCGAAATGATCTCATTCACTGCACTTTTTGTGGCGATAAAAACGAGAATGCATGAAAATCTCCGGAGATAATTATCGTATCTGACAAATATTTTAGCTATTTAATGAATGCTACGAAATAGATTTATCGAATATCCGGCAGTCTGATTAATGTCGAGATCTTTATTTTAATTTAAAATATATTCTCGATACGCCGCTGGAGATGATTTGATTTTAATCGGAATTTCTGAACGCAGCTGCATAAAAAAATGAACTGAGCTCGCCCGAAATGAAATTAGCCAGCAGAGCACAGCTTCAACTTGGTTTTTCCCCCCATATTTCCCATCCTTTCCCCAAAGTTGAGCTTAAAAAAAGTTTATGGCAGCGAAAAATGCGAATAAAAAATTTATATATATATAAAAAAATCGCCTGGCAAGTTCTGAGCAGAAAAAAAAGAAAACAAAAAAAAATCAACCAAAAAAATACCATTGTAAATAGTAATTTAAGTTTCGTGGGGCGACGGCGGGGGAAGGTAGAGAAGGATGTTCCAAAAAACGTAAAATAAAATAATAAAGCAGAAGCTGGGATAAAAAACCAAACGGAAGGTGAGCCAAGGAAGCAAGGAAAATCAAATGGATGCTCTGCACGGAAAACAAAATATTTAAATAATGTTTCTGCTTGCCTAACTCATGATTTTAGGATTGTTTTTATAAAAGAGATGTCTACAATGTAGACTCTACATTATATTATTATGCTGTTTAAATAAACATATATTTCCTCTTTAGGTGATCTTTATAAAGGTCTTTTGTATATAAGTGCTGTGTTTTTGGGAATTTATTGCTAAGGTTTGGCAGGAAAATGCTACAATACTTTATGGTTATTTTAATATAATTTTTTCCCAAGCATCTGTCGATCTTTCGGACCTAATGAAGAATTAATAAGGTATTGAACTAGACTTCATAAAATTGTCCTTTTTTTTTTATAAAATGTGATAGACATTGATAGCATTTTTTCCGTGTTCAGCTTGGTCAGTTGATGGGTTCTTTTTCGGGGTACTGGCGAATGAGGTGAGGGTTAAACTTTCTGGTAGGGGTATTCCAATTGATGTTGCGCAGCTGCAGCTACATTTTTTTCGGCTATTTAATTTGCCATTTTTTTGTCTAGCATATCTGGGAGTTGATTTTAGCCCCCACTTGGATTTTTTCCGTTTTTGTTTTCTGTTCCCTCTTAGTTTTTGTTCATTATGCTGTGCGCCAAGCCCGACGGCAAAGTAAATGCCAGCAACTGGAGACTGGCGACCGACCTGGCCATTGTCATGGGCGGTGGTGCTTGGCGGTGGGGGAGTTGGACTGGCCTGGCCTGGCTGGCTGGCTGGGCTGGGACTCTCCTGACGAAAATTGAAACTGACAAAAATTTGTTACATTTGCCTGCACAGAAAAACAGAAAAGTTGGCGACGACGACGAGCCACCCGAAAAAATACACACTTTATTACTACTTCTTCTTCATCTACGGTGCTGCTCTTCTCCTACCATCGGTTCCTGCTTTTCTCTTAGCTCCTTCTATTATTTTTTTTCGGGTACTTTGTTTGTTTTGTTCTACTGTTGCTGCTTCAGAAGTTTGGCTACAGTTCATTTTGTATGCCGCTGCCTTTGTGGTTTTTTTTTCTCCCGTTTTAGCCTTCTTTTCAATCTATTTTTGGAATATTTTTTTTTTTTGCTGAAGATTCCAGGCTTTGTTTTTTGAGCCAAGTTTTTTGGGTGCAGGGAACGAGAATCGAAGTCGGCATTATTAATATATGAAATGCAGTGCGTTGATGATTTTTTTCGAGGGTATTTGATGGGTTCTATTGCAGGTATTGTTTTATTTTTATTAAATGTCTCAGTTGGTTTTCATTCTTCTTGAATATTTTCCGTGTATTGCTTTATAGTTAAATACGTTTGAATTTATTTATGGTTTCAAGGTTTTAAATTATTTTTTTTTTATTCCACACTTGGCCTTCATTATTTATTTAATTATGGTTTGATTGGTTTTCCGGATTTTTGTTATGTTCTTGGCATGCTCATAAAATAAGGCCTTCAAGTTTTACTAAGTGAAGTGCAATGCAATGCTTGAAGTTTCTTTGTTGTTTGGTTTATTTTTATAATGTTTAATAAATTTCCGTTTTAAATGTATTGTTTTGGTTTAATTTATGTTTTCTTTAATATTTTCAAGTCCTGAACTTTGAGTTTATATTTTATTTTATTTACTTCCTTGTAAATAATAATAATATTATAATTTTGGTCGATTTTATTTCTTGTCACTTTTCACTATTGTTGTTTTTGGGCATTTCTATGTTTTCTCACGAAATTGTTATTTAATATTTTGTTTCTTAATTAAGGCTCACACCCAAACATACACACGCAGGCACACACACAGTCGCACAGGCACACTCTTATTCAATCAACCGGAGACACGCACTTGAGCTGGGCAATGCAACTATTCAACCAAAAGACCGAAATAAAAATGCATTCTATAAAAATTTTGCGAGTGCGCGAAAAAAACTTTTCCGCATTTTGCATGACAGCGCGGCGACAGCGGCGCCGACGTCAACGCCGCCGTTGCCGTTAACCGCGGCAGCGACGCCGGCGTTGACAGCGGCATCGGCGTCAGCGTTTCTCGCACACGCACACACTCGCTTCACACACATGGGGAAAACAAGAGACAAGCGGCGATTGCAATTTAAATTAATGCCGAAAAAAATCAAACAAACGCGGGCGATTGATGTCGATGATGATTATGATGATTGTGCGTAAAAATCACACGAACACACATGGCGTATACGTGATTTATATATATTTTTTGTACCTTTTCTGTCCTTTTTTTACTAGAGTTTTTATCAGCTTTTTGGGCTTTTCATGGAATGCTCTCACTCAGTTTTGAATTAAAAAATATATTTTGAAAGTTGTCGAGGGATTTTCATGGTATTGTATATTTTTATGGAAGTTGTGTGGTTTTTGGTATATTCCAATGTTTAAATTTAAGCGAAAGGGATATGTAGAGCTGATGCTCGTATTATTTCTTTAGAATGCACTTTCTTTCGGTACGGAAATGCCAAGTAAGCTCAAGTTTGTTTTTGAATATGTCTGTGTCTTTGGTTTTCCTCGAGTTGTGTTTGTTTTAAATCAAATTTTTATAAGTTGTTGAGTGTTTTGGAACTGTTGCAGTTTTTACAGCAAGACACCGCTTGAGTCTCCAAAATTTTATTTATTTTCTTACAAATGCACTTTATTTATTTAAGTTTTCATAAGACTCAAAATTGTATATTTCCGATTTCATGATTTTTTTCTTTTTATATTTCGTTAAAGTGTTTTTCCTTTAATAATACTTATTTAGAGATTTTTCCTTCACTTTTTTTGTGTTTTTAAATTTGTTAGGTTAGGTTGTATGTATGTTTCTTATATACTGTTGTTTATTAAAGGTTTAAAATTAATTTAGATCTTGAAAGCCCTTTATTTTGGAGTTGGTATGATTTTTTGTCAGTCATTTCAAGTTTTTCTTATACTAAATACATTTTTTTAGGGCCCAAGTTATGCACTTTATTTGGTTTCGCAGCGATCCGAGAATCTAATATCGAATATCGAATTCCGGCAATTGTCGTTTTTTATAAAAATTTGGCTATAATTTCGTCTGGATTTTCGCCAGTGGCCGACTGCGTGTAAATGGGCGATGCGCTTAATGCTTTACGATTGATATACGCGATCGGCGGACGCTACACCTCGGAACGACTCGGGCCGCGTCCGAAAATGCGTTCCGTTGCATATCGGATGCGTTGTGTTTATGCGACTGCCGAAGCCGACTGCGAAATTATATCACAACAACACGAAGACACCAGCTCCGAAGTGACGTCGGCGTCGCGCGAAAAACTGCATATTGCAAAAACTAGAATGCTGAGAGAACGAGCGAGAGAGCAAGGCGAGAGCCTTTGAGTTATTTTCGCAGAGCGCAGACGCGAGAACTTTAGGAGTAGAGCGGGGTAAAAACGGGGTTTCGGGAGAGCGAGAGCGGCCCCAAAGAGAGCGTGAGCGAGTGCATTGCAAATGCAGTTGCAGCAGCGCGCGTTGATAAAAAATATGGCTCAAGCTGCGCGAAAAGCTGCCGAAAATTCCACTTAAATTAAAGCAAATCTCAAGGACTTTCTTGAATCCTTCAAAAAATATTTAATAATATTCCAAAACCTCAAGACTTAAAACACACCTTTGTTGACAAGAATTAAATACACCGAAAAAGTCACTCAACCTAGAGACACACACTGGCAAAAACCCAGCTAGAACAGTGCCAGCACTCGCACACACACTAGAACATCTCAGCCTTTATTCACCACACATTTTTTTGTCGCTTTTTTAACGCACGCACACTAGCGTATGGAAAAAAGTGCATTTCTGCCGCTGCGCTGTCGCCGTCACAGCAATTAGCTGCCTTTTTTTGGGCGGTTTTTGCAGGCAGAGGAAAGGGTGTAAAAAAAGAGAAGAACACACTCAAAGAGCGGCTGAGAACTTGGAATAAAAATGCATTTTTTAGGGCAAAATTCTGGGATTTTGGGAGTTTTCTAAATACACTGGTCGGCATATGTATTTTGACAACTTTAAAGTGAAATTTTAGCATTATTTATACTTACTTTATAAAACGTTTGATATCAATGGATAGGTCATTTAAATTCCGTTTTAATGATACAATACTCTTCTTAACCCATTAAGTACCCATTGAAACTTTTCAATTCTTCCAAAAATCTATTTTCAAAACTTTTTTTTCCGGGCTTAAACAAAAAATGTTTTGATGCAAAAAGTTACTTCAAGCAATTTTAATAGTTATTAAAAAAAAATTTGTTCAAAAATCTCTTCGCGTGTATTTTTTACGATTTTTTGAAAATGCTAAAATAAACATTTTTAATGAAAAGAGGTTAAAATAGTCATATTTAGCAATTTTCAAAAATCTTAAAAATACACGCGAAGAGATTTTGAACAAATTTTTTAATAACTATTAAAATTGCTTGAAGTAACTTTTTGCATCAAAACATTTTTTGTTTAAGCCCGGAAAAAAAAGTTTTGAAAATAGATTTTTGGAAGAATTGAAAAGTTTCAATGGGTACTTAATGGGTTAAGAAGAGTATTGTATCATTAAAACGGAATTTAAATGACCTATCCATTGATATCAAACGTTTTATAAAGTAAGTATAAATAATGCTAAAATTTCACTTTAAAGTTGTCAAAATACATATGCCGACCAGTGTATATATTTTAGAATCAAAATATATTTTTAACAACATTATTTTTTCTAGATATGGCATCCTGCTTAGTACCTATAGGAAACTAACTTATATGTATTATATTTATATATATTAAATCAATTTATACAAAATTCCTTAAAATACTAAGCAAAAAAAGTATAGGAAACCCACAAACAACAAAAAAGTGCCCTGTAATAAATAAATAAAGACAGCGGCACTCACTCAAAACGCATTAACTCACCAATTCGGCTTGAGAAACTGCATTTCCTGCTCATTAACAAAAGCAGTGGCAGTGCTTCTCCTCGCCTTCTCTCTCTCCTGTGGTGGGTTTCTCCTCAAGCACTCGAGTGCCTTGTTGCACTCAAGAACATTGCGCTCTCTCTCTTGAGTCGAGTGGGAAGTGTGGCATGTAAATGAGCCTTAATGATTTCTTATTTTTTGTGCTTTTCCCTATTTTGTTACTTTTAATGAACTTTGCTTGGTCTTTGTTTAGTTTTGGTTTCCTTTTTAGTGTTAATTTTGCACTGATAAGCCTCAGAATCTCTTTTTCTGCTCTCTTTTGCGCTCTTTTCTCCTCAGTTCTGTTCTGGTTTTTTGGGTGTCTCTTTCTAAGTGCGCAGTTAGATTGTCCAAAATGGTGGAACGTGCCATTTTTTCACCCTGGCTTCTCTGTGTTGACAGATGACTAATTGCAAATAGATGATAATGCCCGAGAGTACCGGCTGATATAGAGATCCGAACCCCTAAGAACTGCGCACTTTTCCGGCAAATCTTTACACAGTTTCCACTTTTCATTTCACTTTACTTGTAAGCTTAAAATCCCACAATGAATGTATATCTCGCAATTGTAGTTCAGTTGTAAAACGCCAACGACCTGACGACTGACGCACGTTCAAGGTATTATCTCATAAAGTGCACAGAGAGTGAGAGAGAGAGCCCTTGCTCTGCCACTACTGCAACAACAACAACAATAGTAGTAAATGCAGTGACAACAACGAGAGCGCAACAGTTGCAAAGTCATGTGCGTTGCGAATGAATGCTGCAACCGAAAGCACATTGACTTTTCCCGAGGTTTCTAGCTGCCTTTTTTCCTCTTTGATCAATTTGATTTACTGCGAATAAATTTCACTAAAGTTTCAACAAATTTGGGGTAGTTTTTGGGTAGTAATCTCAGAAATCAATTACAATTATGTGTTATTTTTGCTAGTTTCACAACTTTTATAAGAATTAAAATAAAGAATTTAATAAATCATTAACTGTTGTCAAGAAATATTGCAAATATATCAAGAAATGAAACATGTATTACGTCCAATAATTCCCTTTACATGGAGAAATTTATACTAATTAATTTCAAAGGAATTTTCAATGTTTTTCAAGTAAGAATACATATATCCAAATGTAAACTAGTCATAGAATGTATTTTAAATATAAGTTGAAGAGAAAACTATATCAATATTAACTATAATATTATTATTAATATTTTAAAGATAAAATCAGAGCTGGTACTTATGAATTTTGCATGATTATTGGAAGTACCTTTCGGTTTTTCACGTATATATATATTTTAGGTATTTATATTTATACTAAAGGTCTAAATTTCCATAAAACCCACATATTAACCTCTAAAATTCTTGGTTCTTCATTTACCTATTAGAGTAATTCTCTCTCTTTCTAAGCCACACTATAAGCAAACCCGTTCTAAATTGCGTGTAACCACCGTAGATAGCTAGAAGTACGTTTCTTCATTGCCCAGATAGTAGATGAACGCTTTTTGATCAGCCAGCCCTCGCTTATCGTTGGGCTTTTGTTTACATTTCGCCAACAGACACAACTCATTTTTTGTTGCCACACCAAAGCTATTGGGACATGTGATTTCCTTTATTTTTTTTGCCTTTTACAACATCTTTAATCGAATCAGCTCCTATATATATATTCGAAAATATAATGCGTACATTAATACCGGGGTGTATTTTTGCAATATTGCCAGCCTTTTGCTGATTACAATTCTTTAATCAATTACACTCGGGTTTTTGTTTTCGCTTATTCATGGGACGGAGGCTACAATCTTAAAACGTTCGATTATATATGTATTTATATATTGGAAATTTCTTAGATTTTGCTATTGCAATTTGTTGCAACGACTATTATCGGTTATCAGCTTGCATTGCCTTGCCTTGCATTGCGGCAAATGGAAGTGAGTGCAATTGGAGCGAGTGATTCAGCAAAAGGGGAGCGGTTTTTGTTGCTTATTGATTCCAATTGCCTTCGATCAAAATTGTAAATTCTGACGAAAGTTCGCAGATAAAATAAACCATATGGAGACTAAGGTTCAGCTTCTTAGTAAGGTTTCTTGTTTAGCTTGAAAGCCATTTAAAGATTACACAATTATAATTATATTATATGACTAATATACCTTAAAAGTAACTTCTTTTTGCTTTATATACAACCATGAATCATGATTAGGTGGAATTAAAATTGTTTTCCTAATTTTTCCAACAAAATAAAGTAAAAATCTTTCGATTTCTATGGTATTCCAGCATGAATCTCCATCAAATCTGTTGCTTCTTTCATTCGAATAAATTTGATATGAACTATTTCACTTAATCGCAAATTTTTGATCCGATTAAACGGTTCTATAAAGTTTTTTTGTTGTTTTGATCTACCAAAATCGTTAATTGATCGCGTAACGAGTGCGACATATCACGTATACGCAACGTGGCCCGTCAGTTGGCAGTTCTCCACTCTCAACTTGAATTTTCCGTTGTTGTGTTCTTGGCGTTTTTTGCTTCCGCATAAAATGTCGCACAACAAGTTGTCGCCGTTGTCGTTGCCATATAACGAACAGACGTCAGCGACTTAACCCACTGCTGCTGCCCCTCTGCCTTCTTAACCCCAGCCACCGGTCGCCTTTTACCGTTGCAACGCCATTTTGGCGAAACCTCAAGGCGAACTTGTCTCCGGCTCTCGGGTCTCAATTCTCGGGTCTCTATTCTCTAGTCCCCCAGTCTCATTCATTCTTTAAGCGTGTTTATGTTGGCAATTTCGTTACGTTTGATTAGTGGCCGGCAAATGGCATTTGACTTGCAGCGTTTTGATTGCGTTTTGCAACAAAAAAAAGTAAAAAAGTTAACTGGATTTCTCCATTATTCCTAGTCGATTTTTAGCCTTGTCAACCTTGGGAGAGCGCTTAGAAATTGTGCACTTGGCTGGCTTGTCAATTCAGTCGCAGTTCATAGTCGTACTCGTATTCGTATTTATTCTAAAAATTTATAGCACACGATTTCCACATTAGAGCTGCCAGCTTAAACCAGAGTTCACTTTAATTAAACCAACAAAAAAAAAAACGGGGGTGAGCGAGTGAAAAAATATCGGGAAATAATACGAAAAGGAATACGTAGAAGCTGCATCATGGCTGCTATTAAAATTCATGCCACTGAGCCAAAGTCTAATGCATTTTCAATGTATTTTTACAAGCAATGTGCTGAATATTTATCGATTAGATGTCGTCTCTGCCCCCAAACCTTGCACCCTGCCATCCCTTGTCTGCTGCAGACAAAGACGCAGCAGATAAAACGGAAGTACAGTTTGTAGTGTCCGCACAAAAGCAATTGCCACCAAGGAGCTGAAAGCGCCACAAGTGCCAGAAGCAAAAAAAAAAAAAATAATAAAAAAGTAAGAAAAATCCTAGACTTTTTTTTGGGGAGCTCATAGCTAAGGGGAAGTAGAAAAAAATTGCTTTTGGTCTGGAAGTTGTCATATTCCTTTTTTCGACAAAAACCGAGGGTTTTTTTTTTGGGAGTGCAAGAAAGTAAAATCATTTTCGTGTAGGTATTTTTGTAGGGCTTACTATATAGCCAAGGGCTATGAGACCTTTAAATTTCTAGCAAAGGATATCAAGAACTTAAGCTTCAGATTAAATAAAATAATTTTGTTTTAAGAAAATACGTATATACTCTTTTAAAAATTCAATTAAATTAATGTCCTGACATTTAGGGTTTTCAATGCTTATCTCCCTGAGTTACCGGTGGAAAGCTTCTTGAGGAACTCAAAAATTGAGAGTGAGAGCCGAAACAAACAACAAGTTGTCGACAGACGACAACTGTTGCTTCGCGTGTTTGGTGGAAAGCCGGGTGGAAAAACCTCATCCTCCTGCTCCTTCGTACAATCGTATATGTTTCCAGCGCGAGGGATTTGACGAAAATCGCCGAAAGTGCCGCGAGTGGCGCAGCAGCCGGGAAACTCCAACCCAAAGCCCCTTCCCAAAAAATATATACATGAGCCAGTGAAAAGCTACCATTCCCCGAAAACGCCAGTGAACGGCGAACACCAAGCCCCTGCGGCGACTGCGTTGTTAGAACGTGTGAAGTGCTTTCTTTGCATACTTTTGTGCGTTGTGTTGATGCTGCCACTTGTTGTGCCTGTGTGTGTGTATGTCCTGTGTGTGCGACTTATGCAACAAGTGCGCTAGTTTGTTGTTGTGTAACGATGTTACAAAGTCAAACACAAACGTCTGCGCCACGTCGTCATCAGTGTCGTAGTAGCATTTTTCGCTTCCTCGCCGTCGCTGCTCCTTTTGACTTTTGCCATCTACATGGTTTTGTCTGTGCTTTTTGGGGTTTCTTTTCTTTTCCCTTTTTTTTTTTTGGGTTTGTTCAGAGGAGTTTCGGTCGAAGAATTCCCATACAAACATGCAGAGAGAAAAGAAAGTGTGAAGAAATATTATCCAAAATATTTTAAAGGTTTCCTGATTCACACAAGCGAATTTATTACATTAAATAACAATCATTTTTGAACATAATCCATAATCAATGTTTTTTTTCCCTTTTCAACTGGTTCTTTAAGTCTAAAGAAATGGTTAATGGTGTCGATTGTTTACTACATATTTCTATCATTGCATATTTTTGAACAAGAACTGTAAAATTTCAATTTTAAAATGATAAAAATATATATTTTTAACGATTTTTCCACAGTGTGTAAAAACTCCTGCTACCTCTAGTCTTGGAGTTGTTTTTTCCTCTCCTTTTTCGGGGGTATTGTGCATATTTTACAAGTGTTTCTGCCAAGTGTTTCTCCACAATCTGTCAACGAGCCGAGTTCTGCAAGTTTTCCCCTCTCAGAGGTTGTTTTTCTTATTCGGGTGCTTTAATAGTTTTACAAGTTCCTGGATTTTTCGTTGGCTGTCGTTTGTTGTGCAAATTGCTACATAAATGGCTTTTATGGTCTGTAAGTTTTCAACGAAACTTTTTGAGAGAATTAATAGATTTGCATATGTGTCGAGGGGCATTTTGCTAGGTGAACTATTGCTTTTGGGATAGTTTGGTGAAAATTGTTATTTGGGCATGTTAGTTGGAAACAAATTGCTTTCATAAATGCTTACTAAATGAATTATGAGAAAGTGATAGGGCAACGAGGGCAACGTTTGGGGTTTCTTGAACGTTGTTGGGCAAAGTTGTTACATTAAGATAGATTGGAGAAGGTTTTTTTTTAATTTAGATTTCCAATTTGGTTATCTAATATTAATTTATTATATTGAACTTTAAGAAATTAATTCTTAAGAATGATTTTTAACATTTAAACATAATGATAATTCCCATTAATATAAAAGTATATTGTACAGCTTACACAATTATGCAAAACTCAGACTATGGTCTTCAAGAATTTTTCCAGAAAAAATATTCTGTTAAAGTTTATTAAATTAATAAGCTTTAAAAAATTTTAATTTACTGATTACATAAAGCTTATTACAAAGCTTTTAAGCTGAAAATAACGAAACCCTTTCACTCACTAAATGAATAGAACTATTTTTTGATAACTTTTCCCACTAACTCACTCACCTGGTGGCAACGCGACATCTCGAACATGCAATTAGAACCGAAAAAAAACTCGGAAAATTCGCTGCATCATTCAGTCAATTCAATTAAGCGTTTACACACCGCATCGACCGACATATGCCACACTTATCAGCCTGCCGTCTCTATTCTAACCACTGTCTGGCGTCCCTTTCGGCGACTTGCAGTATGCAAATGGTTGTGTGATCGCTTTAATTAAACGCCTACACATAAATTATCTCGTTGCACTTGACAACGACGATGATGACTACGAGGACAGTGTCTTTAATTAAATTTCCACAAAAACATAAACACACACACGGCGACGACGACGAGGGCGACGGCGAGCCCACAAAAGCACACAACACTTTGTCGCGAATTGGCGCCAACTGTTGCTTCGAATCAAATCAAATGATTATGAAGGCTTCCTATTTTTTTTGGTGGTACAATTTTTTTCGGTTGCCCAAATAGTGCCGAAATATTCGTCGTATTCGAATCGTGTCCTTTCGTCCTGGTGGCTGCTGCCAAACTCACTTGTTGCACAATGCCAACCGAATGCCGACGCCAAATGCACGGGAAAAATAGTTGTGCAGTCGCTGTCGACGTTGCAGTCGACGTCGCTGCTCTGCCCGCCCGCCCCCACCAGCAGCAGCAACAAATTCGACAAAAATGCCCGATACACCCACAAAAACTGCGAGAAGGAGCCAAGCCAACCTTCCAGCCAACCGAGTGCAGCCAAATGTTGCTGCAAGGACCCAAACCCAAGTTGCCTCCCAAATGCCATTCAGCACACACCAACACACACACGTAGCTAGAAGAGGGTGTTCCGGGAGCCTCGGGGGGGTGGCTGGCTCAATGGCGACGACGTCAACGAAGCGACGAAACTTTTTTCGAGCACACGAAACTTTTTCAGCACGAAAATCAAATGCAGCAGCAAAATAACGAGGCGGCAGCGCAGTTGGCAGAAACTCTGCTGCTGCTCGAAACTCAGACTCAAACTCGAAGCTCACCCAATTTTTGCCACCCGCAACCCCCCTCCAGCCCCCAATTTCCCAGCCCCCTAAAAAGCACCCAAACACCATGCCATCCATCCCCCCTCTCTCCCAGCCAGCCAGCGTTGACTACACTTTTTTTGTTCTCTCCTCCTTTTTTGTTCCATTTTGTTTTTGTGTGTTTTGCTGTTTTGCCTTCTCCTTACACACACACACATACTATATAATGTGCAATTTTTTCCTGCAGTGCATTTTGCCCAATGTCCTTAGCGCCATATTGGCGCCCTCATAGCTCCTCCTATAGCTCCCTGAGAGGCGCCCCACGCTCCACGCCTCCGCTATGCTAACTTTCCCAAAAACCCCCTTAACTTGGCTGAGCTTCCTCCTCCCCGTGAAACCCCTCCCACTTTCGCATTAACTTTGTGCTTTTTCGTGCTTCCGCTTCATTTTTTCCGTCCATCGCCAGGAGAAAGTGCAGCGGAAAAAAATTCTGGCCTGCGTCTTGCGAGGGCAGCTTGGTGGTTTTGGTTTTGGTTTGGTCTTAGGGGGCGGCGCACATTGTCCTGGTCCTGGCCATACCTTGAACCCAGGCAAATTCTCAATCAAACCCCATCCTGCTGCTGCTGCTGCAGCCGGAGACCCAAAGTCCACCTCAAGCTTCCTGACTTCCTGGCGAGGACCAACGGCCGGTTGACCAGCATCAGCACTCACACGGGGAGAAAAATCGTATTAAGGAAGTGATATCCCTGTTGAAGCCTTAGATACCTAAGGCAGGAAATCTTTGTAGTTTAATTCTTTTATTTAGATATTTAGACAACTAGAAACAATTTATTAAACCTCATAAAAAAATACAGAAAAAGCCTAATTTAATTTATATGAATAGGTTACCAAAACATACATATTTCCTTAATAGGTACTTAGCAGGAATTCTTTTTATTTAAATTCTTAAATTTAGATACTTAGAAAACAAGAAACAAATTATTAAAACTCATAAAAGAAATATTGAAAACTCCTAATAATCAATTTTTTCAAGATCTTTCCATTTTACTAAGCTTAAGAAATAATTCAAATATTTAAAAATCTTTTCTTGGTGTGTCAAAATTAAAACCTTATTAAATTTAAATAAATAGGTAAACAAAAAACATTTCCTTAATAATTTTTCCTAGTGCACTTACTCCCCTCCTTTCTCACCCAGAAAAAAATGCCAAAAGAAATGAGAAAAGCCAAAAAAAAAAGTAGAAAAAGTAAGAGAGATGGCCAGCAAAGAAGGAACCGGCCAAAGGCAACCAACCAAAAAATCTATTTTCCAATTTCTGTGCACCCAGAACAGAGCCCAGAAAACCGAACCGGGCTGGCGGATGGGAAGTGGCATGCATGCACCAAACTATGGTCTGTCTCCCTCTTTAGTCGCCTCTCTCCCCCCTTCTATAGCTATCTCCCTTTCGCAGTATTGGCCCTCTCACTCGCACCGTGTTTCACCCACTTGTGGCGCTTCTATACAACACACAAACACACACCACGAATTTGGCTGCCTCACACGAAGGACGAAGGACGATGATGGCGCCCGGCGACTCCTTCGGCGCTTGCAGCGTCATCCTCGTCCCGCAGCAACAACAGCAACAACAACAAGTGGCAGTGGAAGTGGAGAAAACTCGTAAAAATGTAACCTAAAAACCGCCAGAAAAAATTCAACAAGAGCAAGGCAAAGCCAAAACGCAAAAAAATAAGAGAGACTTTGTGGTGTCGAAGATGAGGATACCCTGTACTGGTTAAGGAGAGAGTGTTATAAAAAGGAATTCAAAGAATTTATTTTCAAAAACTAGGATTAGACACTATTATATAATTAGTTCGGGGTGTAGATATTTCAGTCTTCTTCAGTGTGGTCTTACACAGCTTACAATGATTTTATTACCAGCTTGATGGTATTAGTTGGGAATTATAGCGTCTCAAAGCTGAAAAAAGCAAAGACAGGCTTTCAGAGTGCCTTGGATATTTTAATGGTTAAAGTTCTTGTTCGATTTAATAATTATATTATATAGTTCTTAAAGTCTCGTTTCCCAAAATGGTAATTAATTTAACATTTATATTTGTAAGACTTGGTTTTTTTAAGAGAATTAGAATTTAGGATATTCAACTTAAATATTTCCTAATCCATGCTCTTCATAAAATCTCACAAATACAACCCACCCTTGAGAACAGCATACCCATTACAGGGTATAAAGGAGGGAAATAGTTCGTCTGCTGCTGGAAAGTAGGTGGAGTGCTTATTGCGTAGTCCATGAAATGCTGGCCAGGATTGGGCCACCCACCTTCTCTCCCGCACACACACACACACAGAAGGCGACGCGACGTTGTCCTCGTCGCTTGTTGCATCCTTCTGGCGTAAAAATTCCTTCTTACAGCCAAAGACGGTGGGCGGAAAATCGAGGGCGGGACGTGGGCGAAGGAAATCGAGAAGCGGGTGGCTGGGGCTTGGGAGGTGAAAAAGCCAACGCCGACAGCGGCGCCTGCAACGCTATTCTCCTTCTTCTTCTCCTGCATTGTTGCTTGTTGTTGGCGTAATCGAAAGATGCGTTTGGCAATGTGGGCGGGCGAGTGGGCGGCCGAGTGGGTGAGAAATGGCTGGGAAAATGGCTAAAAAGAAGGCTGGAGGGGAGACCCAACAACTACATAGAGGGACCCTGAGCCGGGGTGTGGGAATGGCCCACAATATTGCCCAACACCTGCTGCTTCTTAATACACATACACTTTCCACTCGCTCTCTCTATCCTCCTCCTCCAGCGGAAGGAAAAAAAAAATATATATATATGTGAAGCTTGTTGCTTTCGGCCACCCCTCCTCCTTGTCATTATAATGCATCTCTTTCTCTTCTCTATATATTCGAGATTTTTTCCCTCTATTTATTTAATTTTTTTTTTTTGTATTTTTCGTAAATAAAGGCAAAGGAAAAGTTTGGCTTTTTAATATGTTTACACCCCGTAGAAGCGGCAGCAGAAGTAGGGGGAGATTTCCAGGCAAACAAACTAAATAAAATGGACTCGGTTCGGGGGGGAAGGATAGTGGAGATACTCGGTGGAGCTGGGGTTCCCCCTGCCCGACTGGCTGTGCAACAAGTTAGATCCCTGTTGGGGTTTGTTTTCTGCAGCAGCGAAACTTTTTCGTAAGGAAATATAAGCTTAGGATAATATTTGCAAGAGTTCTTTATTGCCAGCCTTCAGGTGATTGCTTTATCTAGCTGAAACCTTTAAGATAATATGGAATATAGAATAGAGAGTGACTTTAAATCATTTTATATCGAGTTTGTTGGCAATTACTTCAGGATTTGACTTTAATTATAAGTAAAAACCCCTAGAACTTATTAAGAAAAAGAGGTAAAATATATTTAATTGGAGAAAACGACATAAAATCATTTATAAGATTATCATAACATCAGTTAATAGAAACTATTTTAGTTAGAATTGGTAACAGAGCTTAGTTAACTAAGCCGAACCATATTTATATCTAAATTGCATTTCTTTACTTGTTAAAATACTTTTTAAAGAAAGTTAGTCCTAATTTTGCCGTAATCAAATGCCACAGGGTAAATTTCTTAGTTTTACTTCCTTAAAACCCCAAGAAATCATTATTGGTGGAAAAATCCTCAAAAAAGTTCTTATAACGTCTGGTCAGCATTTGCTCTAATCTTGACTGAACCAACAAAATCTCCTCCAATAGTGATACCTAATAAAAAATCATTTCTAACACAACACCGCTGCTGATTCCCCAGACATATTTACCCCATTTCCGCCTCCCATCGAAAATTACCTTTCTGCAGCTTATATAATTTGGTTAGTGTAATCTCCCTTATTCCGGTGCTGAGTCTGGCACACAGATGGCCACCACCTAAACCCAAGCCCAAGCCCAAACACTCACTCACACACGCACACCTGAATCCACAAGTGGATGGGCTCCCATTACAATCAAATGAAACTCCACCACTGATTCACTGATTGAGCCATTGCCATGAGCCGTATGGCAACAACAGTTGGTTGGGGAAATGCGGGGCAAATGGGTGGGTGGAAATCGGAAAAGGTGGGTGGTGCTTTGGAGCAACAGGCGAGATTTCCTATCAACACTATGCAGGCAGAGCCACCCGAAACCCCACCGAAGCTCCCTAAAAAAACACCTCACCTATACCCCGACCAACCAACGACGTCTTTGTCTTCCTCTTCAGTTTCGATCAGCATCGCTTTTCTGGGTGGCCAGGGGGTTGGGTGCCGGAAAACTAAAAAAAAACGTCGAAAAGAAATGCAGGAAAATTCGTTGGCGACGAAAATCGGCCACAAAAACAGGCGAGGAAAACGCTAGTTCGCTAGCTCGCTCCTCGTTGGCTCCGTCCTTCGGCTCGGCTTCGTACGTTTGGTGGATTTTCCTCTAGTTTTCCACGACCATTGTTGTTGTAGGCTTCCTAGTGCCCCTCCTCCTACTCCTTCCCGTTGTAGTTTTCCCTCCCTCTTGCCTTTTCGGCTTTCGGCAACGGAGGCGGCCAAACGCATTCGGCACTCATCGTCTGCAATTTTTATATTGTGCAATATATTTCGTAGGGATATAGTGGCGCCACCCCCCCTCCCACAAACACGCACACACACCCGGAGCTGCGCATGTGTGCGTGTGCTTAAGTGCGCTTCGTTATCTCCGGCAGAGCACTTCGTTGTTTTGGGCACGAAACTGCAGGCCACCCTTAACCCACTACAGTTAGCTAGGAACTAACCCGAAACCCAGGCCCCCTCCCAAAAGAGAGAGAGAGCGCTGCCCCAAAAGCCAGACACCGACAACCGTACGTACATATATATATCTATATCTATATATATGTATATCCTTCCTTCTTTTTTCGTTTTTTTTCGTTTTTTTCGTCCTGGCTTCCTTCACATTGCAGCTTCGTGCAACAGCAGCAGCGGCTGGCAGCTTCGTGGAGCCGAGCAGAAATTGTCGCTGGAAAAATGTGCTAAGGGTTTTCCTTCTGGGGCGCCTGGTGGGTGGGAAAACCACTGGAAGCGGTGCCTCGCCTAGCCTCTGTCTGTGTTTGTGTGGGAATGTCAACTAGAAACAAGGACGATAAGCATTATGGAGCGCATTGAGGAAGTAATTGAGTGCACGAGACAGGGACGCAAGGACGAAGGACGATGTGCTTGTGTGTGCCAGCGCAGAGAAAAAAAACCTACAAGAAATACATATATATATATATATATATAGAGTATATTTGTACATGGCAAGGCGGCATTTATATGTATGTGCACGGTCCGCCCCCTCGCTCTACAGCAACAAAGGGCATTTAACATTTTAATGGGGGGTGCGGGTCCCCGTGCCGGTGCTGGCAACGTGCTAAACGTGCTCAAAAACCGAAATGAGTGTTTTCAGGCAAAAGGATAAGGCTGAAACTGAAGCCGGTGCTGAAGAAATATATATGTAACCAAAGGGTGACACCCGGGATAACCACACGCAAAAAAATACAGAAAAGGCGCTGCAATTTATGTTAATTTTCCCGGGGCCAGACTCCCATTTTTTCAAGGTGTTTTTTCCCCCATTCAAACGTAAGCCAACGTCCATGTTGATTAGGTCTCTGGCTAAAGTCAATTTCTGGCGAAGGCAAAACCCACTTGGATCGCTTCATTTGCCATTTGCACGGACCAAATCCCATTTGCGGCCCTAATATGAACGATGAGGTTAACGTAGGACGGTTAGGGGGAAATAAAAACAAATCTGCAGAGTGTGTGAAGCCGATATATAGAGATATTGTATACTATATCGAAGGGGTAGTTTTTTGGGCCCCAAACACACACAGCTTTCAACGAATTTTAATTGGTTGGAAGCTGGCTTCAAGGAAGTTCAATAAAAAATAGTCAAGTAAAGTTTGTAATGGAATCGACAGGTTTTAAAAAAAGAGTTAAGACCCCCTAAATCTGTTAAAAGGTATTTGATAAAAGGTGCACAATCTTTTAAAATATTTTTTAATAGTAAAAATAGCTTAAAATATCACTTTTTTATGAAATTTTATCTATTACAAATGTATGAATTTAATCCGAATAAAAAGGTCAATTATTTATGTATTGTTCCACAATGAACAAGAAATTCTGGGAAAATTATCACCAGCCTATAAAAAATCCATATTTTGTGGCAATAAATTTAATTAAAATTTATTTAATTTTAAAAGTTATTCAATTATTTACGATAACTGCCAAAAAACTCACCCACAATGTGCAGCATATCCTTGGACCATTTCAATAGTTCCCTCTTAATGAGCCGACGCTCCTGCAGACATCTGGCAAACGAACATTCCGCCATATTTGCCAGAGATCGGCAATATATATATTATATATATATATTTATAGAATCGGCAACTGTACCTGCAAATAAAATAACAAGCACGAATTAGCTGGAAGCGACAAAAATCGGAATAGTGAAAAACGAACGAAACGAACGAAAATTTCCCCAATGGATATGAGTGTTAATTTATTAAATCTATAATGCGCCATATAAAATTTCATTTATCGTTGTTGTTATTTTTGTTGTCGCATTTTCGAACGCCACGAAATGATTAAACGAGTTTTGTTTCAAGGTTATCGCGAAAACACACAAAACCTGTTGCACTTTAGATTTGTTGTTGTTGCTACTGTCTTATTATTTCATATGCTGAAAATTTATTTATTTTTCTTGATTTTGTTGCTATTGTTGTTGTTGTTTTTGTTGTTGTTGCATTCTTGCTAAGCCGCCGCCAGTATGGATGTTGTTTTTGCTTTCGTTGCAGTTCTAGTTGCCGTTGACGTTGTTGTATTTTGTGGTTTTTTTTTGCAAGTATTCGTGGGGCTTTTACTATTCGGGCAGCTACCAGTTTTTGATATTTCCTAGTTGCCAAAGTACACTGAGTTTCGAAAATATAGGGAAATGGCTTACAAATTAAGAATATATAAGTCTCTGATAATTTTTCAACATTTTTCATATGAGATTAAATTTAAGGGAAATCCCCTTAGAAGGAAAGAAGAAAAGACTTTTTTTGTTTTTATCAAAAAGAATACTTAATACAATTTAAATAAAATTATTTCACTTGCGAAGATGCCAAATAAATGAGAAATAAAAAAGACTAACTACATTAGATCATACCTTTTTTATTTTGAATATAAAAATTGTATTTTTATAACTTACAAGTAAATAAAGAAAATAAAACAGATATATTTCAGTTGCTAGCTAAATATTTAGAAGTATTTTTTTCATGACAATAACAATCTCATTGGCAACCTTACCCCCTCGAAACGCACTGTACCAATGGAACAACTAGATAGCAATATTTCTTACTGTTTAAGCTGTCTATTACATTAATTTATTCAAAAGCCGTTGTCGCTGCTGTGTCGCTTTGCATTAAATTAGTTTTGTTTCATTATTAAACAGTCGTAAATTGCGAAACGTGTTTGGGATTTTGCTATGAGTTTGGCTAACTCAATGAGTCGTCCCACTTGGAGTATATCTAATGAGATGCATCTCTGATTGTATATGGAATATGCCTGCCCATTTCGGGTAATTTCTGGCAGGTACTGGCGGGCACTAAGGGGTTTTTTTTTCGGGGGCATTGCAATGAATGAAAAATCCCAGCCTATAATTGGCTGTTTGAATCCCCCAATAAATGATTAAATCTGATGGGCGGCAATTTGAGAGTTGGAGCTCGGGCTGGAGCTCCCCTAGGTCGCTGGTGCTGCCCATTCCTTCTATTCCTCGCATCTGCCATCTCTATGACAGCCACTAAATTTTCATGTTTACCTCAACGGATATTTGCCTACCCGAAAACCGAAAAAACCGGCTCAGCGCCCAGTTCAGCGCCCAGTTTTCCAGCCCCTTCGAAGGAAATTACAATAGCAGTGGAAAAAGTAATTGAGATTCTAATATCAGATAGCAGATATGCTGATGTCGGCTTACATGACCGACCAGCTAGCAGCAGCTGCTCCTGCTGCCACTTGCTACTGCGAAATAGTAAAACTGGTAGCCCAAAGAGAGTTTTCAAGATGTTTACGCTGATGAAAAATTACTCCAGCTGCCATTGCCACAGGCGGGCAGAGGCACAGGCACAGGCACAGTCAAAGTCGAGGCTGAAGCCTTAGCCAAGTTAAAACCCAACAAAAACCCGGCAGGTTGGCCGGCTAGCGTGCGGAGCAGTAGCCACTTTGTGGGCGTGTCAACGGAGCACGCGGCCGAACAGCAGCCAACTGATGATGGACGTTGATTATGATGGACGTTGCCGGCCTACCAAGAAGAACAACCAAACCAGCGGCCGATGATGCACCTTCAGCCGATGCAGAATCTGAATCAGAAGCTACGAAAACCGGCAGAGGAGGCTGCCAGCAATTTGCCAATGAAAGGTACAGACGGAAAAATATTAAGAAAGGATTTAATATTAAAGAAATTTAGCTAAAAGGGATACAAAAATAAATGTAATTAAATGTATTCTAAGTACTGTTTATTTTAATATAAATATAGTATATTTTCATTGAGTTTCATGGAAATTGTAACCACATTTACCAAGCACAAGTACTTCAATTAAAAACAAAGATCTAGCTGTCAAAATAATCCTGGGTTTTTATATTTATTTCTAATTTATTTATATATCATATTTAAATCAAAAGTAATACCTAATTTTTTCACCGTGAACGCACTGAGCAAGCGAGATGGTAGATTGAGCGATTCTTAGGGCCAGCCCACCGCCTTCTTTTTGGTATTATTTTAAGTAATTTTCTAATTAAAACCAAATCAAGTTTTCCCCGAAGGAAATGCCAAACATTCCCGGCCCGGCCAGCCCGGGCACATCCGTAGACACAGCTGGGCCTGGCATGTCACACACGAATATGCAAAGTCAATGCTTATTTTGAGCTCTGCGGCTTCCTGCCATCGCCATCGCCATCAGAATCAGCATCGGCATCAGAAATCGGAATAGGAATCGGAATCTCAGAATCAGAGACAGGCAGGCCTAGGAGGGAGGAGGAGGAGGAGGAGGAGAAGAACTTTACGTGTTACAGATACAAAAAGCTAAAGGGGAACTCATTCACTCGAAAGCTTTGCTTTTTATAATAAATGCCACAAGTATCTGGTTGTCGGTCTCGGTATTTGTATCTCGCTCGCCTGCATTTGATTTCATAAATAAAACAAAATATCAAGGCCGCCCTGCCAGCTAGAAACTTGTAGCCATATAGCCTATACTATACTATACTATATAGTTTGTAGTATATAGAGTGTGGCTGCGGAGAATATATAGAATACGAAATCACAAAAAATGGCAGCAATTGATTGGCTGGCCAAAGGTTCTGAGCCACGACAGATCACAAAATGTTGTGTTGCCTAGAACGAAACGAGTTAATATCAATTGGATTGGTTTTGGTTCGGTTCGGCTCGCAGTTGGGATTGCAATTGGTATTGCAATTGGCTGTGATGGTGATCTGGGCACAAAGTGCATTTCGGCCAACTAACCAGTTTCCAGCGACTCTCATTAGCTCAAAGTTGAAGTTGAACCGAAATTCTGATCACAAATTGTGGCCAATGTTAAGGCCTTGAAATACGTTTCATAAGTGCAGTATAATTATTCTTTTTTTTTTTTTCATTGTTCCAATTGCTTGGAAGCCCCTGCTTTTTGTTATTCTAAATACTCAATTTGCATGGCCATTATTTACACTCACTCTGTTCATAATTCATATTCATTTTCATATTCATATTCGATCAATGCATTTATAACTAATTTATCGCTTTTTGTGTCCGCCCGGCAAAAGGCGGAAATGGGCGCTTACAATTCGCTTTATTTCATCGCCCCCAAAGTGTTCTCATAATTTTATTAATTAGCTTTTGAGAGCGTTACTTTCTAGAAAATTTGTTTATGGATTTCCAGCGGGGCCCGATTGCATGATCTTTTTATTAAGATTTTGCGATCGACCTTCGTCCGTCTCTCGCATTGTAAATTGTGCTAATTAAAGTGCTTTAAACTGTGCAAATATGTTAATTCCGATTAATTTGAATGGGAATAGTATGTTAAGCAGGGTGCAAACAAAAAACATGAGGGATCTCAGGTGGGCCTTAAGTAGAAGCTTTTAAATAATATTAGAATACTTAAGAGGTGGAATGTATCCTTGGAATACTTGCTTTTATTTTCCTTGGAGGTTCCGGATGCATATGTAAATATTACTACTTATTCATAGAACTTAGAATAGAGTTAAGAAACATTTTGTGTCGAATAGAAACCTTAGAATAAATGAATAACATTTTCCCAACTCTGACATAAGTAATGTTTCTGTAGAGATTTTGGGTTAACACTTAATGGAGCTTACAATTTATTTAAGGCTTTTGTTCATCTATTTTGGTTACCATGTCGTATGAGTAATATTTGTTTACGTTTTCTGAGAAGCTTGATCTTCTTCATATGCCTTTGAGACATCCGCTGACCCTGAGAAGCCGACATCTGCTGATTAGAGATCATTAGCCATTATTTGTCATGACAACTCTCACCTGTTGCCGTGTGCCGGTTGCTGCGGGCGTGCTGCAACTGCAACATCAACTAACTGAGGCAAGATGAGCACGCGCCGCAACAGCAACAGCAACAACACAATGACAGGAAGATCGAAAACGAAACCAAAGTCAAGTTGTTGCTGCCTGCTCGTTGTTCGCTGGTTGGTTAGTTAACTGGCCAACTAACTTGGCCAACAGGCTGCCCGTGCTGCTGCTGGTGCTGCTGGCTCAGTTACAGTAACACACATTCGCAGTGGCTGCTGCGGCCATTGTATGCAGTCAAGCGCATTTCCATTTCTAACGTTGATCTGCGATCTGCGGCCAAGAGCGGGCTCCGAGCCTGGTTGCTAAGGTCGAGCCTTACTCCGTTCATGGCCCAGCTCACCTACAAACCAAGAAAACGAAAAAAATAAAAACCAAACAAGCCAGCCAAGAAAACACGAAAAAAAAAGAAGTATGAAGCCAAGGAAAGACAAGTTTAGAGGCGGTGTGTGTGCCAAGACTTGCCATTGGACTTGCTCTTGGCTTGGCTTTGCCAGGCCGGGCCGGGCGTCTTGGCCATTATCCATTGGCTGATTTATTGTCCATATGGGCTGATTGCTCTTGACCTCAATGGACTGCCGTGGCAACAGCCGCCCAGAGCAGTCAAAAATCTGAATTTCCTGGCCGCCTAAGAGGTCTTAAATCGAAATAATCAAGTGAGAAGAGGAAAGGTATCACAGACCAGCCCCCAAAATGGCCAAAAACTTAATTTCCTGGCAAAGTTTGCCGTTGACACTGATAGCATAAACGGTTGATGTTTTAAATCAAATAATGAACTTATCAAAGACATTGTGGGACGAGCAGAAACAATTCCCCAGTGGCAACAGGAGGACCCCCGAACAACACCAACAGCCCCCTTGGACAAAGTCGCATCCTGGCCTCTCGCTCTGCGGGTGAAATGAAGTTAAATGCCGCTCAAGGATGCTAAATGTGCCATGTCGAAATGCGTTGTTGTCGGTTGTTGCTGCATTTGTATGGCACTACTCTTATTTGGCTGCCGGCATTGTAGGTGTCTGTATCAGTGTCTGTGCCGGAGTCTGTGTCTGTGTCTGTGTCGGTGCTATTGTCCCTATCTACGGCGCCATGTACATAACTGTTGCATGCAGCTATGGAGGAGCAACAGGAGCTGCTCCTGCTACTGCTGCTGCTGCTGGCATGTGGCACATTTTCGACATGTTTTGTTGAGCATTTTGGCAGCAAAAGCAGCAAAAGCAGCTGAAGCAGCAGCAGCAGCAGCGACACTATCTGCCAGCTCCTCGTTGCCCGTTACAATCTGCAGGAAATGTGAAAATAACGTTACGAAACTTTTTCGTTGCAATATGCGCAACAGGAGGTAGCAGCCAGCAGCTACCAATGCCATTTCCTCGGGACCGGAGCTAGGGGTAGAGACCCCATGCCACAACGCCCCAGAACTTTATTTTTTGCATTGACTTTGCTTGTTTTTTGGCTGCTGCTGCTGCTGCTATTGGATGGCTCTGGAGTGGGCTATTCAGGTGGCAGAAGCTCCGAACCCCAACCTCCGACAAAACTCAGAACTCAACCCATTTCGCTTTGCCAAAACCTCACCCTCTGTGGAGCTCTGTGTCTTGGTTTTCATTTTATTTAGTTTGGTTTTTGCCACCACCCTTCCATTTTTCCTTTTTTTCTTTTTTTTGCACTATATATTTGGGTACAACGACTTGTTGCTTTGTCTTTGTGTGTGTGCCATGGGTGTGGCTGCTTGTGTTTACCAACACCAGCACACCTAAACACCACCACCACCGCCCTCGATGATGGCGTTACGTATACGACCTGTGCCACGTCGAGTGTCATATGTGCTGCTTGTTTTATGATGTCAGTTTCGGGTTTTATTAAAACTGCCTCGAGATATATGCGATGACTTCTTTGGCGCCCCGCCTTCTTCACCTTCGTCCTCACAGGAGCTACCTGGCTAAATGTGGATGGAAATGCACTTTTTTCATAAATATGTGAGCAGGCCAAATGCATCATCATATTAGTCTTTTTATATATATATGTACATAAATTGCTGCTTCTACCGATATTGCTATTTTGCATTTAATAAAATGGCGGGTGTTCTTCCGATTTTATTAGCTTTTGATTATTTTTAAAGTTATAGCGAGGGGATTTTTCTTTAATATTTCTGCAGATACTTTACCATATTTTCTTACGTGTTTCACGTTAGTTTGATTAGTAAATATATTGAAAGCACAACCGCACAGAATGCGGCTCATTGATACGTTGATAAGTCTGACAGCTCTCTTGACCTAACCTAACCTAAAATATTTTTCAAAACCAGACAATATGTATCACTATTTAATACTAATAAGAATATCCTTAATAATACTAGAGCTATGGCTTCCCTTGAATCTTCTTGTATTTATAAAAGTAGTTTAATGGTTAATGCTGCCTTTTTTTACCCCTTCTTACTTTATTTCCTCCCCAACGCATCGCCTGCTCTTTAGCTCTGCTCTCTTTTTCCTTATCAATTGCGAAAAAAGTCTTTGGGGCTCGGTTCGCAGTGAATGCAGCGCCGCTTACAAATTGAGGTCACCTTCAAATTATCAAATTTCGCCCGAAATGATTAACTCGACAAACACGAAAATGTCCGATCCCCCAAACCCCTCGCCGCGAATTACATAAAGAATAAAAGGCGGCGGCAGCAACACTAACAACAACCACAGCGAAAATCGCTTATTCGCCGGCAAAAAAAACCTTATCTTTGTTACACAAAAAAAATAAAAGAAACAACAAGGCAACGATGTTGTTGATGATGATGAATTTGCCCTGATTTCGACACAAAAATAAACAAAAATGAAAAAAGCATTCGCAAAAATAAAAGAGAGAAAAAGGAAAACTGCACATGGAAAAAATATACAGTTTTATACTATTGAGAATTTGTAGTTATAACTTATCAAATTATTATGAAAAATAAATAATTCCCATTAATCTAATTAATTAAGTACAATGTAAGCCCATGTTGAGAAAATCTCATAGGAATCAAAATGACTTTAAGGACTATTTCACAATCCTGTTTTGTTTTAAATAAAAATACATTTTCGAAACTTAAAACCTTATAAAAAATATAAATATCTCTTAAAAATGTATTGATAAAGCATTTCTCTTAATTCCCATAAAACACTTAGAGTTCTTACGCTTTTCTCAGTGCACTGCAATAGAAACCTTGTTGTTGTAACCCAAAGAAGAAAAAGGAATAGAAACCAAAATTAGATAAGACGAAATTGAGTCGAGAGCCGACAAAGCGGCCAGAAAGTTTTCCAAGCAATTCGTAAAAAAAAACACACAAAAATGTCACAAAAAAATGAGAAAAACAAAATGCTAAAAAAAAAGAAGAATTATGAACGTTGCAGCAAAGTGCAGCGCGTGTGTGGCCTCACAAAGACAGAGCGAGAGAGAGGTAAGACAGGGCGGAATGCTGCACTTGAGCGGGACAGCAAGTGAGGGCTGGAGGAGGAATAGGAAAATATATATATTTTTTTTCAGCAGTTGTCTAAATAACGAAGCCAGAAAGCAAACGAACTAAATTGCTGAAAAACGGCGATGGCGGAATGAAAATAAACGAAAACGTAACAAAAATCAATTGTCGCCAACGAAACGTCAATACAAGTGGCCGTGCGTGTTGCTCTCTCTGTCTCCCCGCATCTCCCTGTCCCTGTCTATCTGCACTGCAGTGTATGTGTGTGTATCTGTGTGACTATCGTCAAAATTCAGCCGCAATTGAAACTATTTGCAAGCGGGACAAGAGACAGAGTTGAGCGCGGTTTCTATGAATTTAATTTTAATTGTTGCAACAGCGGGCGACGAAAAAATTCTACCAAAATTACCTAAAAAATTGGGTATAGTTTATGCAGAAGTGGAAATAAAGGTTTTTATTAATCCCAATAACTAAATGGAGCAATAAAAGAATGGTTCATGGGAGAGAAAAGTGCATTTAAACTTAGTTTTAGGGACTTAGAGCTTACCATACAAAATTGACCAAATATTTTAATGGTTTCTTAGAAAAATTTGAATAAAAATATATATTAAATTAAATTAAAAAGGTAAAAGAAACAAAGATGACCCACTTGTTAAAAAAAATTCCTAATTAAGCTTTTAATAACCTAAAAACTTTATAAGTTTACATGAGTGTATAAGGAAGTAATTGCCTAATTCTTAATTTATTGAAGTTTTATATAAAATAGGGTAGACATTTTTAAGAATTTAATATCTTAACAGCTTGAAGATGGCAAGTTTAAACATTTATCTGAAAATTTAATCATAAATTAGTCAATTATCAGGTTTTTTTATATATATATTATTTCATTTCAATCAAAATTCAATCTCTCTCTGTCTCTCGATTTCATTTTCTTTTTAAGCCTCTTTTTATTCCATTCCCAATGAAATAATTAATTAAGATTAACACTATCAAAGCGAGCCATATTGCAGCTTTAGGAGCTGGTTAATATAAAATGGCTAAGTGTTCCATAGACAAACTAAAAAATAAAGAAAAACTAGTTGGTTTTCAGCAAATGATGCATCAAATAGTAAAATTAAAAGACACTGGAAGCGTAGTAAAAACGTGTATGCCAAGTATTAATAATAAAAAATAACACAAAAAATGCGAAAATATTTGTCCCGCGTTTGTGTTTTAAATTCTTTTTATTATACGTTTTTTGCAATTTTTGTTTTTGTCCGAGAACAGTTGAATTGATATTTGCGAATGCTGTTGGTTGGCTGACTAGTTTTTGTGTTTGGAATTTTTTTCGTTGGTGTGTGCTGAAAAGGTGATAAGCTCAAGGACAATATGGAGGGAGGTATGGCAGTTTGGCATTGCTGACGCCTAAAATTGTTTGTTCAATTGTGTTTATGCATATGGAAAATATCGATTTTGTTTTCGGACAACAATGCGCGGAATGCCAAATGCAATGGCCGTCGCTGTCGCTGCACAATTGGCTCTATTAAGGTCGACTTTGGCGTTCAAACTTTCGAGTTAATGCGGAATGAGGAAGGAATATTGGACAAAACTTCCATTGTATTGCCTCCGCCGCCACCTGTTGCCTGGTTTTATTTTTCGTTGCAGTCAGTGGGTGGGACGGGATAAGGTGACAGTACGGCCAAAGTTAAATTAAAAACATTTTTTTAGCCAATCCTCCTCCCCCGTTTTTTATTTTCCCAATCCGGATTCCGGACACGCCTTCTATGTGGAAGAGCAGCTCGAGAAAAACCCAATCTCCTCGGCCAACTAAAACAACAACTGCCTGTTGCACTTGCTTATGTACTGTACTTCCAGTGTACTTCCAATGGCCTAGCCACCCCACAGGACCACCCACGCACCTACCGCCCACCAAAACCCCCCGAACTATATAGTGGCGCAAAAAGGAGATGGAAAAAAACTGCGAGAAAGAAGTGAAATACGAAAAATAAGCAACAAAAAATCCAAAGCCTCCCAATTCCTCCTCCACTTTTCAAGCAGAGCAACAGTTTATTTTTTTATGGCTCTTCCCGGGCGTGTGAGGATTGGGGGTAATACTGAAATCCAACTAAGCTTCTGCCGGATTTTATTGTAAACAATTTGTGTGAGAGATTTTTGCCAGGAAAAATCTAGAAAAGATTTAATTTGCTTAGTTGACTGGTTAGATAGTTCTTGTTAGGATTATGTTGATCATAATCATAAGTCAGAAGTAAACCAAAGCCAGGGAAACCTCTCTGGCATTTATATAAAAATGTAAGCCAAATCTATACAAAAACAATTTCTGTGAGAGTAAGTTTCAACAGAAAAACAGACAAATATGTGGCCAAGTGTTTTTACAAACACATTAGAGGAAAAAATAAACAAACAATAATCCATGACAGCTATTATATTATGTAGGCTTTTTAATAGAATTTAATTGCATAATTTGTTAAGTAATTTGCAAATATTAAAAAGTTTAAAGAGAAATAGGTGTCTGCTTTTAATTGGCTTAAAATATAAATGTCTGATAACTAATATAGCTTATAAATGTTTATTTTTTTTATATAAACTTTTGTGTTTTTGTCATTTGAAGTTTATTAAACCATAAAAAGTTGAAAGTATTTATTTGAAAAATGATAGAGAGTCTAGAATCACCTTTTTTATAAGATATTACAATTTAAAAACCTACATAACATTTAAATCGGATATATACTTCGATTGGTAAGAAATTTAGCTGATTCTAAAAATCAATTCAATCTTAAATGATATCCAATCCTTAGTAAGAATTCAACCAATCCCTTCTTTAAAGTAATGCTAACAAGTCAAGGGCTGAAAAGCGCCACCTTAATCAGCTACAATTTATTCATATTGTCTAGGGCGGCTTAACTGATTTTGTTTTTATTTTTTTCCTATTCCCGGAATAGCAATGCAATTTAGCTATCATCAAATGAATCACGGCTCTCCAAGGGTCCAGGTCTAACCCTTAACCCACGGCCCGCCAAGCCATGCGGAGTGTGAGTCACGCGTTGGTTGGGCGATAAATGCATGGCGACTACTGCCCGACTTCCCGGAGTGGCGGCAACTTGTTGCTGCTTCTGCTGCTGCTGCTGTTGGTGTCGTTGTTGCAACACCTAATCCAATCCGAGGCAAACAATGGCAAATGCAAATGCAGATGCAACCACAGCAGCAACGGCAACAGCCGCTTCCTTTTGTCTGGCCGAGGAGGCAAATGCATCGCAGGCGAGAGATGTTGCAATTGCCGTTGTGCCGCCAATGTTGCTGCTGTTGTTGTTGCTGCGACTGCTGCTGCTGCTGCTGCCTTGTGTTGATGGTCAAGGTCATGAACCTGTTCCAATAACTCGTTTCTTACGTGCAGCAAACACACACAAATACAAAGTGGCAGACTGCACTGAGAAAATAGGAATTTAAGGGGAAATATTGGAACTTCAGAAAGCAATTTGAGTAAGAACTAGAACTGCTCGTAACAAATAATTATTCATTATTAATTCAAAAATGTTACTATTCATGGACTAATTAAACTAAATTAAATTTTAAATACGTAATAAACCTATGAGAAAAAACTGGTCACTGGCTACAAAGATATTTTGTAATATATTTAATTATTTTCATGGGTAAAGTGCTTCCCTAGATCAACTTTATTATTAGTATTAGGAAATAAAGGAAAATATGAAAATTTATTTGTTTAAAAGTTAAATTTTAAATTAATTTATTCTAAAATTGTATGTCTGAATATAATTTAATACACCTATATTATAATAAATTTGTATATGGCAAAACAGAATAAAACTCTTATTTTCCACTCAATACAAATTAATTTTTCTAAGTGAGGCCTTCGTCGGATGATTGTTTGTTGCATGTTGCCGGTGGCACTCCAGTCTAATGCTAATCCTTGGCAGCTTTTTCCCTCTCCAGATGGGGATGACTAATGGGCCTTGGCTCTGGGGAATCGGGGAACCAAGGAACCGGGGATTCGCACAAATCAATTTGAGAACATGAAATTAAATTTCAATCCATCTCGGGGATGTCGCTGCTGATTGCTGCCGCAATTTAAAGCTGAAAAGTTGTCGGGAAATGCGGAAAAGCCTCAAGGACAACGGCGTCTGGCGGCGAGTGAAAAGAAAATTGCACGCGTGGGCGTGGACGTCAGACTTCAGTCTGTATTTGTCACTATATATCCCCCCCTTCCCCCCAGTCTGATTCATTGTCTTATTTTTTTGCGTCTATGCGGCGGCGGAGAAGGAGGACTGTGTCATAAATCGCCGCAAAATGAATTATTCGAAATCAAATGCAATTGTGCACAAAGAGAGAAGCACTTGGTGAAAAATATAAAAACAATAAAAGCATCAGAGGCAGCGTTTTCCGTCTGTCAACTTGAAATTAGAAGCGCATTAATTAGAAATTTTTATTATTATTCGCATTTAATTCGCTTCCACTTTGGTTGTCTCTTTCTCTTTCAGTTTGTTTAGTTTATTTGTTCTATATTTTTTTGCATTCAAATTCAATAAATTTCGAGTTGACATTTATATTTGCGCATTAATTGCTTGTTAAGATTTCCGTGAATTCCGTTTTTTGTGTCTCATAAAGGAGAGCCCATTGTGGGCCTGCCATCCAACGTAGCTGCGTGAGTGTTTGTGAAAGCAAATATGGCACATCATGATGAAGGGGGAGGTGTGTGCCATGAAAGGCACTTGTTGGGCTTCCGAACGAACGCATTGGTGTTGTTTTCTTGCACCAATGGAAAATTCTGTAGATTTTCTCTGATGCGTGTGTGTGTGTGTGTTTAAATTTAGAGAATTAAGTTGAATGGGAAAATAAATCAGTGGCTCAAAAATGTGTCATTAAAGTTGGTTTCTTATTTGATTTTGTGAACAATTTTGTCCAATGAATTAAAGAAACGTCTTTTCAAAATGCATATCAAAGGTATTAATATTTTTCTATTAGTGAACTATAGGAGATATCACAGACTTCTTGGCTTCTTGGCAATTTGTAACCATATACCGAATTATAGAATGATCACATGCCATTTCGACTGAGCAAAAAACACGATCCGAACTGATCAAATCAGTGCAATCATTTAAGATGATTCATAGCCATTTAGAGTCATCAATTTATTCAGCAGAACCCATCCCATAGCAGTTGGAAAATGCACAAACTCAGCTAAGACTCAACGTCTTATATACAATTATATTTATAATACGCTAAATAATTCAGGGGAATCCTTGAATTGAATAATGGAGAGTGAACATTATCATCATTTTGTTGACTTTTCAATGGAAGCCATTTTAAAATATCTCAGAGTATACATAAGATTGTTAATTTTGATCATTAAAAGGGAAATTAGAGCGAATGAGAAAAGTAATAAAAGTAGTTCAAAAACCACATTTTTTGGGAAAAATAAAAAAAAAATATTCAACAAGAATACAGCAAAAGCTAAAGCACTTAATTAAATTTATGGTGCTTACAGAAGAAATGCAGTGAAATGTGTGTAACTCACACAACTATGCCCTTTTCCCTTTCCGATATGGCGTTAAAATTAATAATAAATTTGTGATTTATTTCGTACTCACTTTTCTTTCCGAACTGTCCCAATATTTACAAACTCATTTATGTAAATATTTTATTGTTGCTCTGTTTTTGTCTCGCCGACATACATATAAAAACTTTGACTTTGTTAATAGTTATTTGGCGTTTTAGTTTTTTTTATTGTTAAGCTCTTTTTTACTATTACTTTTATTTGTGGTTGTCACAGCACTTTTGCATATATTTTCAGCAATTTTTGTTTAAATTCAGTATCGCATTTTGTTTTTTGTTTTTTTTGCCTTGCGTGTGTCAACTAAAAAATGTGTTGTCATAAGTAAAACGCACGTAAAATGTTTTTCCTCGGCTTCTGCCCACCCGTTGTTGTTGTTTTTTTTTTTTGTGAAAAGTACAGTGTGTGCTTTGTATAATAAATTTAAGTGAAGAAACAAAGTATAAGAAAAGAAAGGAAACTAATTACAAAAAATAAAATTGGTTCAGTTTAAGGAAGTTTATGTGGCAGATTGTGTTCATTTCTTGAAGATTCATTTGAAATGAATTTATAATGAATTTTGTCAGCTAAACGTACGCTTCTTTGGAATTTATATTAAATGAAGTCGCGAAAATTTTTTTCTCGCAATCGATTACTAATGATAATGAATAAAATGAACTTATGTTAGGGAAGGTTCATTCTTTAAGAATTCATTTTAAATGAATTCGTTAATTTATGAATCCTCTTTAAGGTTTCTATTCAAATGAACTCTCAATGAATTTTGTCCAAATGTTCATTTCCTGAAGAGTTCAATAAAAATGGTAATGAAATCTTGGAAAATAAATAAAGGTAATAGATTATTTACAAATAATTTGTTTAGAAATTCCTTAATTTTTTATGAAAAAAAAAAATGTAATTCCTTTGAAAGAGAGTGTTTACTGTAAATAAAAATTGCATACCGCGACCAACGTCAACAACAACAACAATAACAACAACAAGCAAACACCGACAGTAGATTTTCAACAAAAACAACAACAACAGAACGAGGCAAAAGAGAAGCAGCGACGCGACGTCAACGCCAGCGCCAGCGCCAAAGCCGACAGCGCTGCAACAGCAACGCCGCTGCCTTACAGCACGCCGATCCGAAACCGAATCGGATGGAGGGAGAATCGTAGAATCGGTCTGGGAATCGTAATCGGAATCGGTTTCCGAAGCGCAGCGCAGCACACAGCACACACAACACACACAGCACGGCACGGCGAGGTGACCGAAGCGAACCGCTCGAACCGACGGACAATAAAGCCAGCCTGCCATCGCCAGCTGAGGAGCTGCGGAGCTGAGCAGTTGAGCAGCTGAGCAGCTGAGCAGCTGAGACTGCATCCATTTCAGGAGCGGATGCACTCGCTCACCCCTTTGCTCACTCGACGCAAAGGGAAAAAAATTGCATTCACAACAAAATGAGTGAGTTTTTCTTCTCTGAGAGAGCGCGGAGCCGGCTTCGCTTCATTCATGGCTTCGTAGCCGGCAAAAAGCGTTAAAAGCGAAATTGGCCAACGAGAGCCAGCAGCCAGAATTGGCTAGGCAAAACAAGGCGAAAAAAAAAAGAAAATGGTGGCCAAGAAGCTGGCTCCTAGCGAGAGCGACAGAGAGCGTCGCTTTGAGCGCTTTTTTTTCCGCCGTGGTGCTTAAGGGGAAGGCCAAGAGCAAGTACAGTGCATTTTTTAATTGCAGCGCTCACTGAGACACACTTGAGCACACGCTCTCTGAGAATTTTACACATTGCAGTTGTAGTTTTTTCTTTTTTTGTATTTCTCTTTGGCATTTTGTTCTCGAGTTTGTAAAAATTTGCAACGATTGTTGTAGTTTTTTGTGTAGAATTTATTTATTTTTTTTTATTCGCAGTTTTGTGGGCTTCGATTTTCTAGCCCGCGTCCGAATCGCCAGCGTTCGGCACTCGAGGCGCTCACTCACCGCTCGAAATTCGAAATGCAACTGGCGGCCAGCGACGAACAGAGCCGATCCGAGCCGGCTATATTCCACTTCCATGTCGGACGGATTGGCGGGGGAACTTGTGGAGGAGAGCGGTGCACGGAACGCAGCCCACCGTTGCACATGCACTTTTTGTTTTGTTTTTTTTTTTTAGTTTTTTGTTCTTTTGAGCTTTTTTTTTTGTTGTTTTCGTTTTCGGTGTAGTTTAGTTTTCGAGAGTGCGAGTGCCTACTGAAATTATGATAATTTGAAGGGTACGATAATAGTATTGTCTAGGTTCAAGACTAGGGCGCTTTGAAGAAGAGAAGTCAGTTTTGCTTGGCCCCGGAAGATCGGAGGATTAAATACTTAAAACCAGATTAATTGCAGGAATAATTCCCAAGGCTGCCAGAAAAATATGACCTCTAAAGTAATTAAACGACTTCTAAGGAGGTTAAATAAAAAAAAAAAATATAAATAAGAATTAAATCCCCTTTGTGATACATTAAAAATTAATTCTATACTCAAAAAAAATCTTTTAACAAGAAGTATCCCTAGAATTCCCACCCAGATTGACTCAATTGCCCGTCTAAAAATCCCAAAAGTAGAGTAACTAAAAATAAATCACAGATAAGCCATGGCTTCAACTATTTTATGATTAATTCCGGAAAATATATAGCTGAGCAGTCGAAAAAGTAAACAACTCATTGTCAGTAAACATTTCAATCAGTGCAAACGGGAGAGTCACGCAAATATTTTAAAATAACAAATATTTGTAAAATCTTTTACTAGCTTAAATATTAAATCTTAAAAAAGCAATTTAAATAATTTAGAAAAAGAATACTAGACTGCATTTTAGATCAAAGCCATTAAGGTGGAGCCCCAGACCCCAGACTAGAGAACTGTGAAAATTAGTGCCTGTAAAAATCGAAATGAATGCCTATTAACGAAATAACGAAAAGTCTCAACGAGGAACTGATTGCGCACCTTACTGGCTAACTGGCTAACTGGCAAACTGACTGACTGACTGACCAACTGAGGGATTGGCTGACTGAGAGCCGAGAGACAGAGACAGAGGCCGGTGCAGCCTGCGATTCAATTCGACGCGGCTCGACTTGCAGTGCCTCAATTGCATGTCATTGTAGACGAAAATATTTTTAGTTTTATTGTTATTATTTCCTTTTTTTGTGCAAATTTTGTTTTTGTTTCGGTTTTTTTTTTTATTTTTTCGGCTTGGCGTTGGCGTTGACTTCAACAACTTATGGACCGGACCGAGACCGAGACGTAGAACGGTGGGGCTCAGGGGGATAACAGGGGGCTAGGTGGCCCCAACCCCTGGTCTCTGCCAGAATTTTGAGTCGTGACTGGTTTCAAGGTCTCTCAATTAATGCGAAAATTTCGTTGTAATTTTTGTTGTGCTGCCTTTTTTCTGTTTGTGTGTTTGCATGATTGTAAATGAAAGAAACAAAATTCGTGTATAATAAAAATAGTAATTGTTTAGTTTTTTGTTGTTGTATAATTTGTTTGGGTTTTTATGCGCAGTGGCAGAAAAGTTTTTTTTTTATGTTTTTTTTTAATAAGCGAAATATTTGTGCATTTAATTGCGCTCACAACTGACCTTGGCCAGTGCGAGCTTAGATCTGACATTTTGTGGCCGTAGAGAGGTGTAGTTTTGGGGGTTAATTTATCCAGAGAGAGTGTTTGAGGGGGAGGAAAAAACTACGGACTTAGGGGGTTAAGATTATATTTAATTAAAAAAAATAGTGTCAGTATACAGATATTTATATAGATACTTATATAGTCTTTTTTTCTCTAGTTATATACATTTATTCATAAAAAAAAATGAAACCCCTTTACTTCCGATGCTTTACAAACCTCAAAAAACATCCTAAGAATCGACGTTAATCACCTGAACGATAAAAATAAAGCAAAAAAAAAACCTTCAAGGACCTAAAAGGAACCCACTTTAAATTGCATCTTCCGGCGAATGAGAAAAAAAAACGCCGAAATGAGTCCTCGCATAATTATCCTTTGAGCTTCGAGCTCTTCCCAACGCCTTGCTTTCAAAAAACCGATGCCCACATCCGCAAACACTCAACCACTCGGCACAAGTATCCCGAAAAAAAGCAATGCAAAAACCAGGAGAGTCTAAAAAACCAAAAACCAAAAAGGAAGCAAAAGCCGAGCTTCAAAACATAATGTCGCCATCAAGGAACATATATAATTGCTGTATTTACAAAAGATAAAATCGGCGACAACATGCACACGACCCGAAATCGTAAAAAACGAAAATAAAAAACTCGACTGCAGCGAAATATGGAATGGAAAAAAATGGAATCCAACAACAGAGCAGTGACGATGACGACAAGCAATTAAAATTAAAACCACGTAAGCAAATGCGACAAAAACCCCCGAAAAAGTTGTGAAAAGGGAAAGGGGAAATGGAAAGGGAGAGACACTGCGAAAATCCACCCCAAAGCCAGTTGCATTCTGGCACAAAAGATGCACGAACCAAAACGTGCAATTTGCGTTGAATGCATTTCGAAAAATATAATAAAAAAAAACCCAAGCAAGCAAACAAAAATCGGTGAAAAAGTTCCCCAAAAAAATGGTATGCAATTTTTGCATAATGAAAAATGCAGCAGGCCAACGCACACACACACACATTGAGATGCACAACACAACTCATAAAAAAAGGAAAGAAACACAGCCGCATATAATGAAACGCACGGTATGCATGAGCATTGAAAGCTGAGCTGAAGTTGAGTTGCAATCCAGACCCAAAAATATATTCTAAAATTAAAATGCAACGGGCTGACGCAATGCAAACAGCCAAAGGGGTGCAAACACACTCACGCACACAGATACGGAAAGGAACACACACTCGTGCACTCGGAGCACAAAGAATGCATTTTTGTGCATCTTGAAGATACTCTTTAGCCGGCTGGAGAATAACAGGAAGAGGATGGGGCAACAGCCCGAGGGTAAAAGGGTTCCAGACTTCCCCACAACAACACACGGTCCCGCCACACACGCACACTCTCGCTCACGCACACACTCATTCAGCTCTCGATTAAGGAACAATTTTTAAAGGAATTTTTGCATCAAAATTATGCATTTCCTTTAGGCAAAGCAATTGCAAGGGACAAACTATGAAAATGGTAAGTCTTCTTAATTCTCTTACAACTTAATCAAGCCATTTTATAAGATAGAAAAATATTAAGACAACTTTTGTAGTAGATTAAGATGTTAATCATTTATTTAAATAGCTTTTCAATGAACTCTTCTTATTAAATTTAATTTATTATTCATTTATTAGTTAAAAAGATAATATAATCACAACGAATTATGACAATTTATTGTGAATTTTAAGCTTATTCATTTATGAATCACAAAATCATAAAATGTGTACAATAAACTTAACATCTGCACTTTGACAATTTTAGTTAATAAGGAGATAATTGCTAGATATTTTAATAAATATTTAAGACTCATAAAAGGTAAAACCTTATTTATTAGGAATTTATTTCTTTCTAACAAACTATCTACGACATTCAAGCAACCATTTGAAAGGGCATCCAAAATTGTCATCTTTGTAGTCCAGCGTTTGATTGGGCCAAATGAGAAGCGCCCAAGTGCCGACGCGCAGGAAGCGAATTGCATCCGTTCTGGGCCCGGGACTCTCAGCGTTTGGTAACTGGCATCTGACGGAACTTGGCCAACTCTCCAGCGGAAGTAGCTGAAATGAGCTTGGGAATGAGTTTGTTGAGTGGGCAAGGCGATGGACTAAAAACAAACGGTCTCCACCTTTCTACCAGGCCCGGCCATCATAAATAATGAGGCGAAATTAAACTCGCAATTAGATGAAAATCAAGATAAATCAGTTATAATTGCAACATGCTTAAGCGGAATTAAGAATAAGTGCCAGAGACATTAGGCGACATGTGGAAATGGTGGAGAATGTGGTCATGATCCGGTTATGGCCAATCAAGAGTAGCCGGATTGAGGTCCCCAAGGATCAAGATCACACACGGTTCGGTTGGATTCCCTCCAAAGGAGGCCCAAGGGATAAAGCTCGGCTGATAGGGAACTTTGAAAATAATTTATTAAATTATTACTAACAGAAAAATGATTCATTAATCACATTATTTTAATTTTAGCTGCACTCGTAAAAATCTCTTAAATCCCTCACAAAGAAAAGGCAGCCAAGGCAAAGATTAAAACAAAAATAAATTAATTTTTTTTTATGCAGATTACACGAAACACTTTTGCATATTCGCTGATAGTGGAGAGTGGAGGCTTTGTTGTCGGGCCTGGCCTCATAATAAGTGCTTTATATATTATTAATTATAGTTTTTAAGCTGCAATTACTTTGGGCTTTCAATCTGTTTTTCCAGAGAGTGATGCAGGAAGGCAGGGAGGCAGGGAGACAGGGATGCCCGGCATGATGACCTCATGTGGCATTCTCGCTTCTGAGTAAGAGTAAACGAAAAAATCCAAAATAAATAAACCCGAAACGGAATGAATTCAGCAAATAAGCAATGAGCTCTCCTCCGCCAAGAGCAAACTCAGCGGCAAGCCAATGACCAAGAATCAGCGACAACAACAGAGATTGCTGCTGTGTTGCTGCTGCCGCAGTTGCTGCTGCTGCTGCAGTTGCTGCTGCGACCGCTGCTGAGGCCAAGGAACCCGAGAGCAATACAAAATTGCTTGGCCTTGGTCAGGCACAGAGTCTATATACACATATAAATATTTTAAATGTTTCTTTTCCTTTTTGCCTTTTTATTTATTTTTTTTGTTTTTTTTTTTTTACTTTTTGCTTTTCTTTTCAATTTGTTGACGGGGTTCATTGTGCGTTCCTGCTGTTGTTGGCTTTATTATTGTTACATTCTGTTGATGATTCGCTTTCGTTTTTGCTGTGTCAAGAAAGTGAAGTGCCGTTTGAGCACCCACCGAGATTAAGTGCGCCGATAAGATAATGCCCCGGAGCCAATTGTTATTTTATGCCAGATAACGCTCAGAGTGTCCACTAAACTACTGGATACTTTCAGCTCCTTCAAGTCTTTAAAATAATATAAAATTAAAATAAAAATATTCAGAGAGTACTTAAGGAATTCAATTTGTTTTGGAAGAAATTCTATGTAATTTTATTTATACAAAATAAAATAAAATTACTTTTATGAATAATTCATATTTGCACTAAAATAAATGTACGCTACTTATTTTTTAATCGTAAAACAAGAATACACTTTCTTTGTGCATATTAACTTCTTTTTTACCTTTTTTGTCCCAAGAACTACTATTATAATTAGCATATCTTTAACGTTGCCCTATTAAATTTGCATTTAGATTGCTTTAATGTCTATTAATTCTCATTAAAAATCAATTACTTGCAGATTAGATTTCTGCATGAGGTTCCGCTTTAATTTCTTATTTAATAAAACTAAAGGTTAATGTAAAGGGCTTGCTTCTTTATTATTAATAAAAGAATATGAGTTTAACGATAGCTTATAGAATTCATAAACTCTTTTCTATTTATTTCTGCCCATTGTAGGTCACTGAATGGCCCCGGTAATGTTGTCACCCTGAACTTTACCCACTGATACATATGCTGCGGTCTAAATTTAAAATTAGATTCCTATTTTCCACACTCGCACATATTGAGGGAAAAAGACGGCGAACAGAAACAGGCGTACGCACAAATTGCCATTTAGCCAATGTCAATGTCAACGAGCAACACCAGCAACAGCAACAGCAACATGGTCCACAAATGCCTTTCTAATGGAGGCAGCAGCATCCACGCGGAAACCATTCAAACATTTGGGCCGATTCGCTGTGAAACACACACAGAACACACAAATAGACCAACAGACCAAACGACCGACAGACAGGCTGTGTGTAAGGTCAAATCTCTAAATTTTATTTGGCTTCCTGCCAAAAGCCGCACAGCAACACAGATGAATGCAACAACTGGCGAAGCGCCTGTGGCTCGAACAGCCACAATAACACACACCCGCAGGAATACGCACACACATTCGCCAGCCATCGACACGTGTTCACACACAATTTGTAGTTGTTATTGTTGCTGCTTGCCACACGGTGTTGGTGTTGCTGCTGTGCTGCAATTGCCACTGCAAATCTCCGCCTTTCGGGGAGCCTGCCAATTTTAGATGTTTAGTCATTGATATCAATGAAGTCGAAAGCGAAAGTGTTTTCGGTATGCATACATATATGTTTGTGTATGCAAACAATTCAATTACAAATTACAAATTGAAAATTACGCATACGCCATGTGCGCCACGTGAATTTGTGTGGATACGCGGGGGCGATTTTTATTAGTACATTTAGGCAGGCATTTAATGAGATTTGCATTGCAATAGAAATGTTAATCGGTTTAATAAGCTTTGGGGTTTACATTTAGAGAATGATCTGCGAATATATTAAAGTGTATTGAAATAATGGTTTATTCCTTATACTGGTAAGCTTTTAAAACAAATTTTTTAAGTATATAGTAGTAGATTTATAACGATTATATCATTTTTCACAGGCTAATTAGGACTAACTCTCACTCCAATTTATTTGTAACAAACTCTTTCCCCGAAAAATTCAACAAAGGCACTGCCAGCTCTCAATTTCCTCTTTCCCATTCCCATTTTTAAGGCCCGCTTTCAACCCCATTGTTTAGCCACTGTCAAAAATAAGGGCAAACCGAATCCACGCATATGAGCAAATACCAGCAATTTGCTTCGACAATTACTGCTCCGCTTTCAATGGCTGGCTAACCTAATAAAACCCGGCAGCATGGCTTGTATATATCCCAACAATTACAGAAGGTCCCACCCACCGATTCAGCCCACTTCTGAGCTGAACTCATTTTGGTCTTTGCCTTGTCAATCGAAACATTTGACCAAAAGTGCAGAAAGATACGAAAAAAGAAAGAACAAATGGGGGAGAAATGAGGAGATTATGGGGTTCGGGACCCCAACCGCACAAAAGGGCAGCGGACAGCCGGCAGCCGGCGGGTTCAAAAACCTCATTACTCACTAAATGTGTGTGCGATGGCGAAACCGAATCAGCGCCAGAGGAAGAAATTTTTGTGGCTTGTGATTCTTTAGCCGAGGAGGAGTACCTCTACCTCTTCTTCTCGCTGGGTACTCAATACCACCAGTATTCGCACTCGCTTTTATGAGTATTTCTTTATCGCGACACATGATTCACAAATGTGAAATGGCGTCCATGACCAACACAACAGACCACGATGAACCAGCGGCATCGGCGTCGGTCACTTCTCTGCCATTGTATACTGTATTTGTGTGCCCCCGAATCCCGCTCGCTATATAGAGTTCTCCATCTGGCGAGGGGGGTATGGTATGGACATGAACCGAACAAACCGATTTTTATTATTATTTTGAATACGCTTTTTGTGGCTCTCATTGTTGTTTTTGTCTCGCTTATTTCGCTTCTTTTTTGTGTATTTTGTTTTGTATGTTTTTCGTCACACTTGGCAGCAGCGAAGGCAGCACAGGCAGCTTAGTACAGTGAGGACTTGGTGACGTGACAATTATTTAAGGGAAATAAAGGGGGTATTTATTTAATATAAGAGGGGTTTAAAATAAATATTTATAAGGCTTTAATTGGAATATTAATAAAGATAATTACTTTGTTTGTGTTAAATTGTTGGTTTAAAACTAAAATAACCCTTAAAAATATACGTCTAAGGCACAACGGTAATTATTATACTTAAATTAGCATATTAAATATAGGCTTATATTAAAAATGCCGACCATAACATACCCGGGTACTTCCTACCACATTTACAAAATGTGTTGCATACCCGAAGGGCGCTTACCTAATTAGTTTCTATAAGCAAGAAAATTATTATAATATATCGATATATACCATATAAAATCAAATAAAAGTATATATTAATTATTAATTATTAATATTTTATATTTTATACTTTATCAACCCTTGAGGTCCAAGCTGTTCCTTTTGCCAAGCATTCACTGTATTTGCACAGCGTCAGCGTTGACGTTGACGTTGTCGCAGTTGCTGCTGCTGTTACTGGTGCTGCTGCCCCTCCTTGTCCTTATATATATATATTTATATACGTATATTCAGTCGGTCGGTCGGTCGTCCCTAACCTACGACAACCGAATTCGCACTGGGCCAGGTTCAATGAACTTTTTGGCTGAGTTTGAGTTTGCTTCTGTCGACGCTTCTGTTGCTGTTGTTTTCGTTGTTGTCATCGCATAAAGCGTGCATTGAGGGCGCTGGTTAAATGACGGAATGACTGCTCGACTGACTGACTGACGGAATGACTAAATGAGCCACCGACCGTCCGTCATGCGTGTGTGCCCTGTGTGTGTTTACTCACCAGTCGCCGGCAGTGTGTGTGCGTGCATGAATGGAGCTTCTTTCTTTTAATTTTGTCAAGTTCGTTTTGAATTTCAATTTTGAGTCATGCATACGAGCGAGCGCCGCAAACTGACAGATACCGAATAAGAAGCAAGGAACAAAAAACAAAAAAAAAAAGGAATGATACCAGACCCTAGACTTTGCCCCAAACCGATGTAACAGCTGTTCCCGGCTTTTGATAATCGCATCTCTCTCGCTCTCTCTATCTGCGAAGCTGCAAGCTGCGAAAACGATTTAAAAAAGAAATTAACCACAAAAACCCCGACGAGCTCTAGACGTTTCTTTTGCTGTGCGAAAAAAATTTACTAGAAATCGGAAACTTTTCAGAAAATCAAATTACACCAACAGACACACACACACACTATCAGACAGACAGGGGGCAAAGTCAGCGACAGAAAAAAATCAGATTCCAGACAGATCGGAGGGGTTAACTAGTGGTTTGGATACCCTAACTTACTTAGGAATAAATTAATATATTATATAATTATTAATATTATTAATTATTATTATTAATATAATTTTTTTTATCAACATTAAATAGATGTGTTTCTTGACATTGCTTTTATTACGAAAAAGGTAGTAAATGCATTGTCTTTATAATGTATTTTATAAATTTGGACTTGTAAGTTGCAAAAAAAATGTGTGTAATATTTACGGTTAATATCTCTCGGGAATTCTGATGCAGGATATTTATTTATTTGTACAACTTATATTTATTATAAATTTTTAAAGTATGTTCCTGCTTGCTTTACAACTGAAACCCCAATCGATCAGAGTATCGTGAAAATTTAACCAGGTTGGCCAGATGGTTTAGAGATGCTGCCTGTTCCCCAGCATTGCCGACATTGCCCTGTTTGACGGTAATGATTCTGTTAAAAATAATCAGTTTATGATGGGCCAAGAGACGGCTGGCGGTAGACTGAGACTGAGACCGAGACCCAGACTGAGACTCAGATGCGAGAGACCTAGGATACCCGAGAGCAGGGCTGAGAATGGAGTTGGTGGCTCTGCTCCGGTTGGCATGGTCTCGGCTAAATTCGATATGGCCATGGCAAAAAGAGTCAATCAAATTGCAGGCCGCAGATCTGCATCGGCACCTTCTTCTCATCGACTCTTGTCACATTCCCATGTCTCTGCAGAGGTTTGTGGGGCGAAAATGAAGGCGAATTGTGGATTAGTTGCCTGAAAATGTGGAGAAGACAAAAATAAATATAATTTACAGTGGTTTAGGAGCTATGAAAGTGCTAATATGATTTTTAGCTATTAGAATTTGTGTAAAATGATGTCGATAATAAATAACAAATAGTTTTCTAAATGATATTGGCAACCTGAAAAAATTATTAGATTTTTACCTGAAAATGCAAACAAAAAAATAATCTTTATTTCTAGGTTTCATTTGGAAAGTACCTTTTATTTATGTTATCCTGCCTCTTTATGTAGTTTTTAATTTACATTTTATAAATGCATATTTAAAGCACTAAAATTTATTTGGAAACTAAAAAATCACAAATTAATTAAAGGACATCTTAAGCATCTCCCTTAGTTTCTTAATATTTCGATATAATTCAACAGTTATCACCCATTGATCACTGTATACATTACATTTTCTATAGCATCTGTCTGTAGCTGAATCCGAATCCGATTCTGATTCTCTGTGTTTTTTCTGTCTGTCATTTCACATGCTCGTTCTGTGCATTTGGCTGTGATTAATTGCATTGGCTGCTGATTTTTGTTGTTACTATTCATTGCGGCTCCAAGGAAGCCTTAGAAATGTCAGGGCCAATGGCATGGCCCAATGCAAATTTATGACAACGGCAATGCCGCGCCAAAAAAAAAAAAAAACAGAAAACGAAAAAAAAAAGGAAAAAGATTTATCAACTGCCACAGAATTGCAGCAGCACTCGCAAAACTGCAACCAGTTAATGCGCCGGCAACGACGGCAACAAATAAAATCGAAAGCCGAAAGCCGCGTCCCAAAAAAACCGGTTCGTCAATGTTCTAAAAATGAAACTGGTTGCGCACCGAAAAACCAACAAAAACAACAAGTACTAGACCAAAAATATATATTTTTGTTGCAATTTTATTCCTTCTTTCGTCTCCGTTTTTTTTTTTTTTCGTTTCATTTTTTGTGAGCTTGGCAGTGTCTGCCGAAATTGCAAGCGGGCATAAATTAACCGCATGGGGTCCAGATACACTCGCACACCAGTAAAGATACTTGTAAAGATGCAGATATGTGCACTGCAAAAAGTTCTCAGCTGGGAAAATATTGAGAAAGCATAGAATTAAATATAAGTAAGGAAGCTAACTTCGATAAGCCGTACTTTGCATTCCCTTGCAGTTTGCTAACTTAGGAGAGGCATAACTAAGCCAAAATTGCAATTATTTCAATGTGGATAGCTTTTCTATGCTAGTTTTTATTAGGATAACAAATCCGCTTATTAAGTTTAGAAATTCAAAAAACTATATTTTATTTTTTCGATACTTCCAAATTTAACAGGAAAATTTTTGTTTGGATTTTTTTTTTAAATTTTGATTGTAAATAATTAGGATTTTAATTGCGAATATAAGAGGCTCCCAGGAAGACCTCAAATTCGTGCATTTTGGGGGAACAAAAAAATATTTTGAAAAATATGATAACTTTTAATTAAAATTTGAAAGCTTTTCCAAAAAAAATTCTTTAATAACTCTTGTGTTTTGGATTTATAAGAAATTCACAAATTAAAAAAAAGTCAAATTAAAATATTGATTTCTTCACAAGCACAATCTTTTATTTAATTAAGAATAATTTTTTTGCTGTGTTTATAAAGATACAGATACAAAGATACATTGAAACGCACACACAACGGCGAATGCAAAACGAGACAAGCACACCCAAAACCACTTAAAGTCCACAATGATGACGTTGATGCCGGCTCCCCCAGCCCCTCCCTGCATCCCGCTTAACCCACCGAAAAACCTTCCTTCACCCTCAGCCCCCGTCCCTTAACCGCCCCGAAGCCATGCCAGTTGAGTTTTCAAGTGCAGGGCTCGGGCTCCGGCTCCCCTCTCTCTTCTCTGATGACGCAAAAATACGAATATAAGAAAAAATACGAAAGGAAAAATAAAAAAGAATTAAACAACCGGCAAAACGACCACGACCTCACCCAAAAACCAACAACAACAAAGGGGCAGTGACGTTTGCAGAGGCAGTCAGCAGAACGCATCAGCGGCGGCGGCGGCGTCGGCAGCAGAGGAAGAAGCAGTGCGGGCTCCACCCCAAAGCCAAAAATGCGCAATTTGACTGTACGAAAATAAAAAGTAAATGAAGAACAGCAACAACACCGGCAGAACTTAACAGATGAACACAAAAATACGAAAAAACCAACGAAAACGCAGCAGAAAGAGCAACCAAAAATAAATATATCCCAACAAGCAGGGCAGCGAAAAAAATGAATTTAAATAGGTCGCAGAAGAAATACTCTACAAGGATTATGTAAGTAATTAATCAATTAAATATTTTCCTTAAAAAAAAATTGGTATCAAATAATGTAAAATGATGTAATGTAAAAGTTCTCTAAAGAGTAAGGTCTTGAAATATATTTAAAATAAAATTATCACTCTTGGCAAGGCCCTTGAATATTTATCTGAAAGACGAATACTTTGATTCATAAATTTATTAATATTTCATTCGGCAAAATTTTTCTTCATTAAAGTATCTAATTTCCCAACAACAAACGACTGAAAATTACCTATAATACTATGATCTAAATTAATAATTATAGTTATAGTTAAGTTATATATTTAATCAATATTTATAATCCTTACAAAAAACTTGAATTTATGCTAAGAAATCAATTTACCTGACTAATAATAAGTATTGTTAAAGCTTCCTAAGATACTGCTCACAATATACGAATATAATATACGTTCTTAAGTTAATGTTAACTTTATAATAAACATCAAGCAAACATGAGCCTCCTTAATCCCTTAATCGTGCCATTATCAATGTTGGACGAAAGATGGAATGCCCCAGTTCAAGGGAGAGAGTATGTAAATACGGAATACGAAAAAAATAAAATAAAAATAAAAAAAAGGAGAAAGAAATATTTCGTTGGCAGCTCATACAAATTTTACTGGGCTGGCGGTTGTCGGTTACTGACCGTCCTCAAGGTTTTTCGTATTTTGCCCTTTATTTTTGCTGCGTCGACGGCAGCAGCAACTGCGACGACAGCAGCAGCAGCAGCAGCAGCAGCGGCGGCGTCAACGATCGCAGAACTCAATTCCCTTCATTTAGAGCGCATTTTTTGTGGCTGCCGCTTCTGCTGCCGCTGCTCTGCTGCTCTTGATGTTGATGCAGTTCGTTGTTGCATTTTTGAACGTTTTACGTAGCGCAAATTACAGCAAACACGCCATCATCATCATCATCATCATCATTGAAGTCATGATGATGGAGTTGCAGTCGAAGCTGCACTGTAATACAACATAATCAAGATGGCAGCCACTTGCAGCAACAGCAGCAGAAGCGGCAGCAGAAACTGCGGCAGCTACAAAAAAATTGACGAATATGCGATGCAGCAGCAACAGCAGCAAAAAACAAGAACAATTTAAAACCCGAATTCAATGCAAAACAAGCGAAGCGATAAAGAGGGATTGCACTGCCAGAAAAGTGCATGTAATTCAATTATTAAATATTTGAGAGAACGCTGGAGTTTTTTCTTTATTTTAATTAATTTATTTACATAGTTGAAATTAAGTTTAGTGTGGCGATATCAAAGTGATTAAGGAGAGACATTTTTAATTCAATTTAAATATTCGATTTTCAATTTATAAAAATCTCTGATACAAATTCTGTCCTAAGACTTAGGTCAATGTAATTCTTTTATCTTTTAGTCAACGACAGAAACTTATGAACGAAATTTTAATTTAACTGCATTTATTTATATTCTTTCGGTTTATTAATATTTAAATATACATTTTTGTATAATAGTTAAATTAAGTGTAAGGTGCTTTGATTAAGGTTTTTGTATTTAAAGACTTGTTTGTGTACGGAAAATAGTCTAGGCTCAAAGATTTTTTATATCCAAACTATTTTCCTGTATTTCCTTATTTTCTGCTTCAAATAAATTCAAACTCAATTCTTTCAGTGACCGAAAAAAAGCGTTGACTTTGACATAAAATATGAGATCGGCCGGCCGAGTGAAAAAGAGAGTGAGCAAGCTAGAGCCGAGCGATAAAAACTTTGTATGGACTTATGAGGCTTATGAGCCCTTCTATCCCTCACTGCCCCTCTCCTTCTGGCCCAATCGTGCCATCCCTCTTCCCCTTACTCGGAACCTTATGTTCTAGGCGGACCAGTGAAGCATAGGTTTTAATTTATGTAGCACGCACATTTTCTGTTGTTGGGCATTTTTCTCACAATTTGTTTTGGCACTGAACTGCACCGAAAGAGGGGTGGCAGCCAGCGAGGAGGGATCTATGGAGAACGGGGAATGCTATGCACTGCAATTAAATGAGCAGGCCAAATTGGGTGGGGTGCCAACACATCCCAAAGAGAAAAAAAAAAAACACTCCACCGGTGGCTAAACTAAAAAAGCTGTAAGCTAAAAACTGCCTAGCTCTGGAACTGAACTGAATGGCAGCAAAAAGCGCTTGCTAATGAGAAGTGGAACACTGGGGAGAACACAAGACGAAGAAAGAGCCAAGAGCCGGTGGAAGAAACAAAACCCACCGAATAGCAGAAGAGTTGTGAAGCCTAAAAAATAGCGCAGAGATGGGGAGGGAAAATTATGAGACCAGGTAGATGAACGCATAATTGCCAAGGAAACCCAAGCCATGGGAAAGGGGGGTTAAGTTCCCTGGGAAAAACCGACAAAAAATGTCAGTAAATTGGACAATGAACTGATTTTATGAAATTAGTCTAAGCTTACTTTTAAATCAGCAAACTAACCCAATCATAATAGCACTAAACATAAAATAATGCTTAACATATTTAATTTTATATATTAAACCACATCTTCTATATTTTTGTAACATAAAAAAGACTCAAAAGCAACTTAATAAATTAATTTTGCTAATAACAAGTTCATGTTTTTACCGCTTCCACACTGTCCGAAGTACAAACTAATATTTACTCAATATTTTAGAAGTCTATAGCCCCCACAACAGACAATTTACATAATCATTGAGGCCATTAATTTGATTTAGGAACTGTGTTTAACATTTCGCCACTAGCCAGGGACCACACGTCGTATACGCAATGCATAAATTATGAGCCAACCGAATTACCATCTTCCCCTCCCACACACACACACGGTCTGCCACTCATCCTGGCACCTGCCAAATTGGCCAAATTGGCCTGACCAAAAGCCAAATGCACACAACTGACCCTGAACTAAATTTCAGCAAAAACACTCAATTAAATCGGTCTGCTTTCTGTTTTCTGGTCCGGGGCTTGCTGCAAGGCCTATTGGATGATGCTGCTGAAAATTTGAATGGAAAATGCATGGCACACAGACTCGCACGAGGAAAATGGAAATGCAGCCGCAGGGAGCTGCGGAGATGATCTAATCCAGTTGGCTGAAAGCAACAGGTGGATGGATGGATGCCGGCACGAGAGTGTTGTGTTCTGTGAGTGTGTCTGTGTGTGTTTGCCCAAACCGAAACCGAAAGTGCTGTGCAATTTTCGATTTAGATGCCATAATCACTTTGACTGCTGTTGTTTGCGGTCTGTCGTGTGTGTAATGAAATTAGTCGGCAGTGGGCAACAGGTGCCTGCCTCTGCCTCTGCCTCAGTGTGTGGCGTGGCGCCTCGGTCTTTTGTGTTTGCCTGTGCTGCTGCTGCTGCACTCCATCTCCTTCCCGGTACACTTGACTCGTGCTCCTTTGTGGAGTATCACACCGCCCCCGGCAGCCTCAAAAGCTGCCAAAAAGTTTTTAGTTTCCACAAAAGCCACAGAGTCAGGCACCGACTCAAGCACTGGGAGAAAGATAAGGCCTTTTATAATATATTATAAATTAAATTAATGTGTTAAGCTCTTATTTTTGTTATTTTTATATCAATAAATATTTAAGAACCTAAATAAACGTAGACAAAACATTTAAGTACCAGGCTCTTCGAGTACGAAATGAATTATTATTATTATTATTACTATGGCCTTATTGCACCGCGACCAGATGTTAGGTCTTTTGTGCCGGCCTGTAGGATTAAGGTAGAGCCTCTATTCCTAGGCTTCTGATAAAGGAGAGCACTTTGGCGAGGTCTATCTCTTCCCAAATCCTGTAGGGGGGGATAAGTTCACCTCCTAGTTGTTGAAGTCGACGTCTGATTAGTGAGGGGCATTCACATAGAACATGTTCTGATGTTTCTGGCTCCAGCTCACAGAATCTACATGTGTCGATTTCTGAAAGTTTTAATTTCTTAAGGTGATACCTTAGGTTGCAGTGACCTGTTAGGTAGCCTGTTAGAGTGCGAATCTCACTCTTTTTAGATTGATGATGCGTTTGGATCGCGACATCTGGGGACGAGGAATTGTTTGGCTTGTCTCAGCCCTGCACTGTCGGTCCAGTGACGACTTATCTCCTTTTCCTCCCATTTCCTGACCAGTTCCCTTTTGTGTCCTTTCGAAAGTCCACAGAATGGTTCAGGGCCGATTAGTGGTGTCATCGCCCCGCGTTTTGCTAGGAGTCTGCCACCTCGTTTCCTATATGGCCTTCATGCCCTGGCACCCAGCCCACCGTTAAGGTGTTTTTGGAGGCAAGGGCGTTCAGCTGCTGGAAACAGTTTTCTACTAGTCTGGAGGTGATCGTAAAGGATCTCAGCGCTATGAGCGCCGCCTGACTGTCAGAGAAGATGTAAATCCGTGCGCCTTGCATATTCCTGCGAAGGCATTCACGAGCACAGATTTCTATGGCGTGTATCTCTGCTTGGAAGATGGTTGGGGACTTTCCCATGGCTATGGATTTGTTGAACCTTGGTCCGAAAATACCAGCCCCGGTGTCGCCGTTTTCCAATTTCGATCCGTCAGTGTACCACGTTTGTGATCCACTGGGCAGAGATATTGATTTTGTTGTCCAGTCGTGTCTGGTGTACAGGACTACAGAGAAGTTTCTGTGGAAAACAAGTTTTGGTTTCTGCTCGTCAGTTATACGCAGAATGGGTTCGTTTATTAGGGGTTCGAGTACCCGTAGATGCCCAGTTAAATCACCACTTTTTATATCGGTGATGTTTTGGAGGCGAAGTGCCCCCAGGCAGGCCTCCTTTTTCAAGGCGATGGGTAGAGGGGGAATGCCAGTTATAACTCCAAGTGCTGCAGTGGGGCATGTCCGGATGGCTCCAGTGATGCCTATGCAGACCAGTCGTTGTATTTTGGTAAGTGCAGCCGCAGCTGTCTTCTGGGTAGATTTCGTCCACCAAGCAAGAGATGCATAGGTTATGATCGGTTTTACAATACGAAATGAATAAAACAGAAAAATATTTATCGGAAACCTATTAACTTAGTAGTTGATTATCAAACAACCTTTACTAAAGCTATTTTACTAAATTAAACTCTTAATTTTGCAGAAATTTTAAATGTAAAAACTTAACTTACTTATGTAACCTTTCTCTTCTTATAAAACTTTCTCTCAGTGCTCTTGTCTCATGTGTGAGCCAAGCTGGAGTAGACCACAGAATTATCATCTCCCGGAGGACACTTAACTTAACTTCAAATTGCGTGCGTGAGTGCCTTGTTTCTGCCTTGTTTTGTGGCCAAAAATATCTGTTAACGGCTTCGGGCCTCAGGTGCTTTAAGTCCTGGCTTCATGTCAGCTCCCAGAATTGAGAAATTACCGTCGTCGAGTCTAACGCTTAATGAAAAGTGCCAGGCAATTGGGAGAGGGAGGCGGCAGAGGCAATGAAAAACTGCAGAAAGCATTTCTGTTAATTGCCATAAATTGAATTCAATTTTTTTCAGAGTCGGCATCGCTAAAGCGAACTATGAAAATGGCATTTTTGTTTTAGTTTTCTTCTCTTTTTTTTTAACAGACATATTTTTTACACAGCTTTACACAGCTTTTTTTGCAATTTTTTCTCATTTCATCATTTCAATTAGTGCAAATTCTATTAGCAAATGCAAAAAATGAAAAAATTTCAAGCGTAAAGTGCGAGTATTTTTCTGCATTTCCTCCGCATCTTCTTTCTAATTTTGTTTGGCTGCTTCGCTTGGGAATGCCTTGATTTAATTGAAATGGCTAATGAAATGAGAGTCCAGGTCGTCGAGATTTTAACTCGTATTTTTTCGTGGATTATGCAATGAAACTCGAGCTGAGAGGAGAGAGCGAACCCCTAACGACAGTCAGAACAAACCCAACTGAGCTGCGGCGAACAATACAAAACAGTTCATTGTCGTCTTTTAGTTGTGGAACTTGCACTTCCTCGGACCTCTCCCTCTGGCACACACACTGCTCAAAAAAAAAAAAAATACTGAAGGGGAGCCAAGAGCAGGGCGGAGGATCTCTCTACAATACAATGCAAAAGTTCTCAAGAAAATTCAGCAAAACAATTTGACAAAAAAGCGAAACGACAACAAATTCTGCCATCTTCGGCGATCCTCGTTGATGGACGTTGGCATTTTTAAATGAGTTGCGCGTTTTTTGTGCCGCTGCCGCTGCCGATTCCAATGCAGTTGCTGCTGCTGCTGCTGCAGTTGCAGTTGCAGTTGCAGCTGCACTAACCACACACAACCAAGAAGCCAACAGCCTTTATTTGTATTGGTGGGCCTGAGTGCCCTGCAACTTGAAACGCAATGCAAGAATTAAAAGCAAGTAAGCGCGAAACGTAGCTCCACGGCGGGGACTCCCCTTAGCCCCGCAACCCTTCTCTGATAGACAGCAACAACAGCAACAACTGCCGCGGCAGCAGCAACGTCAACGACAACAACGCAGAGACCGAAAAAAAAACGACAAAAAATGTGTGTACAGGGGAAAAAATAATAGGAGTTTCAAGAAAAAATTCCCATGCTGTAATGTATCAACTTGTATTTATAATAAAAATCCAATGAAGTCATCAATAAACGCCCAGAAAAAACGGTTTAAGAAATAGAAGGAGTTTTACCACAAATGTTAAAAAGCCATTAAGGGGGTTTTTGGAAATGTAGGTGCTCAAATTGTTTATTTAATTCAACGATTAGTAGAAAGAATTCATCCAGCAAACTGGTATTTTATATATTTAAGTTTAACTTCTTATCAAGGGTAACCCATAACATCGATTCCCATTAATAATAGTAGCATCTGAAAATGGTAACAAAATAAAGTTAAAATACAGGAACATGTTTTATATGTTTTATATATTTTACTTCTCCCCTTTCTGCTCAAAATTAATGTTGGCTTTGATTATTATAGCCCCCTTCTCTCAGTGCATAAAAGAAAAGCGCGTTTTGATGCATTTGAGGCACAGGCGACAGAGACAGAAACATAAAGACAGAGGAGACAGGGACAGTAGCAGGGAGCGAGAGAGAAACAGGGACGGGGAAATGGCACTGACCTTTCCTAATGCATCTCAAGTTGCACGCAGCAGCGGCAGCAGCAGCAGCAATATCAGAAATATCAGAGGCAGACCTCTGAAGATCGTCGTCCGATCTCAGGGAATGTTGGATAATAACAACAAAAAATTGGGAATTTGCAGTGCGTGCTGATATGAAGTTAAGAAAGTCATTGAAATTTATCAACAATTTATATTAGAGTATTATTTACTCACTATAATTTTATAGATAAACTCAGAAAGGAGGAAGTACAGTTTAAGAAACATAATAATAATAATTTTCATTCCTTTTAAGCATTTTTTTTCACACGTATAAATATGAAACAGTCCATTAACTTAGCTAGCGAATAATTTTATTTTGATATTCATATTCAGGATTTCTTTATTAATTTTTAACAAGAATAAATTAGCGCAATAATTAAACTCTCATATAGTAATGGCTTTTCAGACGTCGACACTGTAATTTTTGTGCTCGGTTTATGTTTTCACATTTGCTAAAAATATTGTAATTAATATAGAAATATCTTAGTCAAGGTAAGCGGACTAAAAATATAGCAGACAGACAGAGATGGCATCAGGTAATCAACAGTATAAACAATAACAAAAATCTGAAAAAAAAAACAGAAAAACAAAAACTACTAAATAAGAGAACCAGTTATTGTAACTGTTGACCGTTGTTGTTACTTGTATTCTTTGTAGTTGTTGTGCGGTCATTTGGCTATTTTGATTGGGACAACTTCCAGTTTGTAGTGCGCAAAATGGCCCAGAGAGACCCCACAGCTAACCATATAATTTACACAGAAATAAATAAGGTATTTAAATATATTTTACTTTGGTCAAGGAGATTAAGAGAGAACACATATTGAAATAAATATAAAATAAACAACATTTTTGAAGTTATATATTATCGATATCGATCAGTAGTATATGTTAATTGTTTATATTAAAAAAAACCTGAAATGATAACTTATAATTTTTGTAAATAAAAGATTAGTAGCCAGAAGCAAGATAAATTAATGTTCAAATGTTGTATTTATAATTCTTAAGTTTGAAACTTCTTTTACTTATATTTTCTTGCTATGAACTATAGACATCACCATTTAAATTCAGTTTTTCTCTGTGTGCAATATAGTTACCAAGCCGATACTTAGATCTAATGATTTCTCTAAACGCAAGTGAGGGTTCTGTATGTGAGTGGCTTGCACTTTGCCATTTAACTAATTGCCAGGGGATGTGGGCCCGCTCAGCTTTGCCAATTCTGGATACTTGAGGGCCCCGAGCAGGGCAATTATTTAAAAAGCAAATGGAAAATTTTCTGGAAAATCCCTCCCAATGGCGCACGAACCGAAATTAGAGCTGTTTTGTATGCCGGAGCAACAAGTGGAGTCACGAAAAATGTACGAGTCGAGTGTGCGCCCCTCCAGTGGCACTCGAGTTGAGCGGCGATAAATTCACGTTTCCTGCCACATGTCCGTGTGCCACAGGAGTAGCTCTGGATCTGGATTTCCCTCCAGTTCCCCCAGCCGCACACTGCTGGCACTTGTGGTCTGTACTCTCCACGGGTGTGAAATCTAACGGAAGTGGCCGCCCCATTTCCGGTCGGTCCAAAAATGAGCAAGCAACAGGAGCAACTAGCAGCAGCAGCAGCTGCCGTTGCCATTAAAGCCACCAGATTTGATAGAGCCCCCATCATTCGGCCATATCAATGCTTCGGCATTAGGGTCAAGAGCAATAAGGTGGCCATAACACCCAGAACGGCACGGCATGGCAATAACAGCACCGGCAATTCAGGCATTTATCAAGCCGAAAAACACGTTAACCAACTAGCCAGGCCAACTAGCCAGCCAGACAACTCAAAGCCAGGGGCAAGTGCACTGGCTACACGACTCACTAAAGTCGCGAATAAAAAAAAAGAACCGAAATGGAAAAATAGAAAAATAGAAAAACTCAAATAAACTTGTCTTGGACCCTGGCTTGCTTAGGAGCGACCTTAGCGAGTTCTGTTCACTCCGCACAAATGGAAATGGAAATGGAAATCACGGCCTGTGCCAGCAGCAAATGGCAAATGTGTGTTACTGTAACTGCAACGCCGCGTGGCTTCCTTCCTGTTGCCTCGGGGCTCCGTTTGTGCCTGCATCTGTTGTTGCCCAAATGCCAAATGGCCTAAATAGATGAGGACAAGGTGATTTGGGGCCTAAAAGGAAGACGGAGGAACACTGATTATAAAGGAAGTGATAAATAATTTTAATTGAAAATTAAAGTGCAGAGGAAATAGGCATGGTTGCAAATTTAAATTCGTCCTTTTCTTAGCTAAAATAAACCTCTAAAAAAAAGCCTATATTAATAGTAAATATAATTGTACCAAATAGTATCAAAATATATATGAAGAATCTAGCAAAACCCGGACTGCTTAGTCACATTGCCTTTCTGTGTCGACTTTGATTCATATTCGCCGTGCATCATTCCGAACTCTGTAAGGGAATCCGCACCAATCCAATCCGATCGCACCTTGGTCACCGAAGCCTATACGGGCCAAAAACAAATGCGAATGCGAACACAGATACACCGAAATAAATAAAGAACGACACGTACATTGCTCGACAATGACAAAAACAATGTATAGCGAAAAATAAAAAACAAACAAAATGTTATGCTCTCATAAACATTGCAAACAAATCTAAAGTTCGAGGTTGATGCGACGAACAAACAGAGACGACGACGAGGAGGAGATACAAAAAACGCGAGCGCAAAAAATGAAAGAGAAATACCGAAAGCAAAACGCAGAGCGATAAATTTTAGGCACAAAGCGGCGGCGGCGGCGGCTCAAATAGCAAATGGCAAAATTGGAAACCGATGGAAACCTCGACTTGCGTTATGAATGCATGCCGAAATGGAGGCCAAGCGCAGCCAAAACTAAATAGAAATAGCAATAGAAATAGCTTAAAAAACAAATGCAAAAAGATAGCAACAAAAACGCTTTGCGTATGCAGCCAAGCGTTGCATTTTCGGTTGTTATTCTTTATTTTTCGGTGGGAGGAGTGAAGGCGATTTCGGCGTTGCCAGACTTTGCCCGAAAAAAAACTATCGAAATTACGTATACGTAATGTGAGGGTTTTTGATGTCAAGGTTTTCACTTTTTGTTGGTCGCATGCCAGCGGCAATGCAAATTTCAGGCACAATAAACTTAATATTTAATTTTTTTTCAAGTTCTAGAGATGTGTGTGAGGAGTCGGCCATTTCCGCATTTAGCTTTAGCTGATTTCTGAGAAGTAATTAATAAAACATTTAAAAAGCGGTGAGCAATACTCTTCAAATGTGAAAGGTATATGCGATTTTATTAGTACAGATTATGTGATTTTTTTAAGCACGATAATTACGATTTCATTTGTGCTTTATATAGGGATATATTAAATATATTAGATATATAAGTGTAATTAAAAAATAAATGGGGTAAGGATGTCCTATGTTGTCATTATTAAACCAAGCTTTCAAAAGGAATTTGAAAATAATTACTTTACCTAAAAATAATTAGGAGAACTTTTTGTTATTAATTTTTTTAACTTTAAAAAGAATATATTTCGTTGGTAGAATTTTTAGGAGTACTTTAAAATTTTTTGGCAGATTTAATATCTGCTAAATAGACTTAATACCTTAATTTCTTGTTCTTGTTAACTCAAGCATCCTTAAATAATTATTTAAGTACCCCAGGAAGAGTAAAATCATTCTAGAAATGGCCATAACAATAAAAACAAGAAACAACAACAGCAGGCAAACACACCAAACTGAGTACAACAATTTAATTGAATTTATCGGCGCACAAATTAATGTCTTTCTCTCTTAAACCGCGCTACCCCGCCGCCGTTTTTTCTGATTCCAGCATATAAATAAATGCAAATTGAGTATTTAAAATAAAAACAACTACAACAATAACTGGGCACAATTGATGACGTTGTTGGGCAGCTCAATAAATATATAAAATGCATAAATAAAATATTAGGCAAGTGGGTAGATTGCTTGGCTAAGGCGGGGGATGAGGCTGAGGGGCAGCACAGCATGCAAAATCTTTTGCAGCTGCACTGCAACAACAAAAGCGAATAATAGCAACAACAAATGTACGAAAAAAAAATTGCAAACTTAACAACGGATAGAAAACAAGATTTCAAGGTAAAGAACGCAATCGAACTTGACGTACTTGAACAAAATTTATAGCAACAACGACGATGAGAGACAACAACAATGCAACTACAATAACTACAACAATCACTACAAGAACAACAACAACAATAAAAAGAATTGGCAACGTTTTGGGCCAAAACATTGAACAGCCAAGTGCCGCCAATTGAAGTTTTCGTTTCTTTTTCAGTTTCTTTATAGTTTTCAGCACTCTGGAGCGATTCGAATGGATGTTCAATGAGAAGGGAAAATGCTTTTGGTGGGGAATATTCTGGGGGAAATATTGCAAAGGGGAAATTGGTTGTGGTTACTGAAGGAAGTGTAAAAAAGTATAGAGTCTTGTTTGTTCAATGGGGCTTGTTAAATAAGTTTAAAATCTTCTTCAGTCAAGTATCTATAACCAAAATATACTGGTTATTTTACCTAAAAATATAAGCTTAATAATGAGTGAGCTTAATAATATATTTTACAAAATTTCAGTTACTAAGAACTAATAATAATACAAATTAGAAGGAATTACATAACTTAATAAGAAATCAAAATAATAGTTAATTCTTTCCAAAGCAAAATCCACTTCAAAACTCGACATTATTTCATTAAAAGACAGTAATATTTACTTTATTCAAACTTAAAGCAATTATTAAATTTCCTAAGATTAAAATCCCTCTTCTAAGCACTGAAACTCACTTAAAATATAATTATAACTGGACATAATTTAACAGATCCCAGATCGCTAATCATTTCCCCTCTGAAATCGCAGGAAATCTGCAACAAATTACACTAACCGACGACGACACCTTTTCATCAAATCACTTTGTTTACCCCCGAGTATCGCCGACACTTGATTTCTCAATTTGTACTGTTAGAGAACCATTTAGCGGACAAAAGATTTAATCAATCAGCCCGAGCCGCCGCGTTTAGAGACCCGGTACACACAACAGTTGGTGGCAATCTGTCAACGGCTCGACTCAAAGTCAATCAAAACTGCAACAATAACTGTCACAAATTAACAGGCCAAGTCAGGTCGGAAAGACCCGGCCAGGGCTCTTATTGGGGCCAACAAACAAGGCACACATTTATGTATTTATATATATTTATGCAAAACTGAACCGTTGGCAGGAACCGAACAACTAAGTGGCTAACATCTGACAACGGTCTAAACAAATTTAATTGAAAATCAGAGCGAAATCATTTCGAGAACAAAAGCCACAGCAACGGCAAGCAGGCAGATGGATGGATAAAGTTGGTGAGATGATGAAGTGTTGGGTCTATGATTAACACCAAAGCCAAGGCGAACTGCAGGTCCAAGTTACTGGATGAAAATGGAACGGAAAGGGGTTAAGTCTACATGGAAAGAAACTAAGCGATACAGCTTGAAGATTTCCCTAAAATTAACGTCCTATAAAATAGGTATTTTTTAACAGTCACTAACACTTTAAAATCCTTGAATATTTCAGGATCTTTTCCCAATTTTTTAACAACACTGCATGGAAAAGAAAGTAAAAAAATCCCTGTAAGGATTGATTTTAAAATTAATTTACAAATATTTTTTTAAACAGCTCCTGTTGATTTTTTTAAATTTTGTAAAAAAAAAAATATTGTATCCTTGTCCTTTGTGGAAACTTTGATAATTAGTAAATGTAAAGTAAATTTAAGAATAAACTTGGCTTAGGAAACAGGCAGATTATTTATTTAATATTACAAAATAACTCAAATTTAATGAAGAGTTTATAGAAAGGCAACAATCAAGACATAATAGTTTTTAAAAATAAGAAACTAATGAGGAATAAATATTACGTTATGCTTTTAGATGAATTCAAATTTATATGTATATTATTAAATACTTATTTAGCTGTTAAACCTTTTTTCGCCAGTGCATTTCTTCGACTGGAGATGAGGCCAGAAACGAAGGCCCAACTATTATCGTTTTGAAAAGATATGAGCCATGGCGAGCGCTGAAAAACTTTGGATTGGGGCAGGAACTTTGCTGCTGCAGGGGATTTTCCTGCCTTGTTGCAAGTGGCAAGTGCAGCAGAAGCAGCAGCATCAGTGGCAGCAGCAATAATCTGCACTTGGGTGCTGCACACCTGTTGCCGGCATTTTGCATGCAACTGGTTGCAGGTCCGCCTTTGGTCCCTTCCTGCTCTCCCTGCTCCCAGCAGATGCTGCTGATGGGCAGCAGTGGCAATTTTCCTGGAGACCACTTCGAGGGGTTAAAGTTGCCGCTCGGCGAATGATGAACCGATTGGCCACACACACACATGCCGGGAATATTCATGGTTCTAGGCCTGATTGAGTTACTCAATTAAATCGCCATTAGGGCTTACAGCTCAATCACAATCAAGTTGAAAAGTCGAAAGAAGAGACTCACAAATCGCCCCTTCTTGAGCCACTACAAATGAGACTCACTCGGGGCGAAAAACTCACTCACTCACTCACGGCGATGAGAAATTCACCACGCAAGAGCTACACTCATGCTACCCCTCAAAATGTAAGCAAGAGCGAGCACTGTAACTATCCCTACGGAATGGAACCCCTCTTGGTAATTTCTTGCCTTATTTCCCTTATTTCCCTTACTCATTTTTTGTGGCTGCTATTTTTGGAATTTTCTCAAAGTTGCTGCATGAATTTATAAACAGCGCCATAACGAAAACATCCCGAAAACGAGTTCGCAGCGGAGCAGGAGCGGCAGCACAATGGAATAATGGAAAACTCCTTTATAATCAGATGACACCTATTTGGCATTGAAGCATTTGATTGCCATATTTATGCAAGATAAAAAAGGCAACGGCGACAAGATTAACCACAGTCTTCTAACAGCAACAAACGCCGCAACCGGTTCTATCTCATAAAACCTAGAGAAAGAACCCGAATTCGAGCCGAACAACTCCCAACCCTTTTGGGTCCCCAAAAAAAAAAAATGAAATACAAAAAAAGCATAAGAAAAATAAAATAAAAAACTGCAGCAATAAAAATCTCTGTAAAAAGTCTCGACAATGCAAAAAGGGCAGACAGTAGATGCAGCAGCGGCAGCCGAAAAGGGTAAAAATGCAAAAACAAAAACGCATCCGACTGCGAAACTCGAGCAGGAGGCTGCTGCTGCTGCTGCTGCTCTTCAGATGCATCTTCAAGATGCACTTCGCCTTGGCTTTGGATTGCTGGGAGGGCTCAAGGCAAGGCCTGCCTTGATAAGCGATTTTTGGTGCCCTGACATTTGATATGCGGCCAGGCGGCGGCCATAAAAAGGGAATAACATCCTGCTAATAACTTTTACTTGGCGGCCTCAATACCCTTTTCAATGGTGCTAACATTTGCTTTTCAGGGATTTAATCTGACTTCCTTTCAAAGGAAAGAAAACTATTTTGGTATATTTTTTCACAGTATTATTTGCCAAGTATTCACTAAGATAGCAGGTCCTACAGAACAAAATCGTCTTTATATTATAAGTAGTGATTATGGATTCTTAATCGCTTTTCTGATTATCTATTTAAAAAATGTAAGCTTAGTTTAATGGACTTTGTATAAGATCTAGAATATCATGTTTAACTTAAAAAATCAGTTTCTTAAAATATTATGACTTTGATTTGTCCCTTACTAATAATGGGGTACCTAGTTTTTATTCTCTAGGAAACTAACAAAGTAGCTTTTTATAATAGCCCCAAGATTATTTAAACTTGTTGTCTATTATAAATTAAATACTCTCACTCCCTTTTCCGTCATCTCGATCTTCCTGAATCGCGCGCTCCCTGGATCGCTTCCGTTCTCAGGTCCAGCGAAATTTACGGTTCTGATCTAATTCGCAGCAGCAGCGGCCGCGGACTTTAACCAGTTGCTGTTGGCCAAGGAAGTAAACTGATTTGAAAAGCGGCGAGGAACCGAAAACAGGAAACTGTTGTTAAATTGTAGCTGGCTCATTAAAGCAGCTGCCTCCTGCCTCGCAGTCTCAGCTATGGATAGAGCTACAGATTTAGCTACAGATACAGATGCAGATACAAATGCGTTCGCGATGACTTTTGGCGGATGTGTGCATTCAGGCTGAATATTATTATGACGATTTCAAAATTAAATGTCACTGAGCTGTGCTTTATTGTGCGAGTGTGTGAATACATCTAACCCCGACGGTTGTCAGCGGCTTAAAAAAAAATACAACAAAAAATATAGAAAGAGCGCGACGGCTGGGCGGGGGAAATGGGGTGAAATTATGCGCGCGAAATTACTTTTGTATTATTTATATGTGCGTGCCAGGAGCCCGAGGCGAAGGCAGATTTCCAGGGAGGAGCCTGCCCCCCGATGGACCTATTTTAACCCCAACAAAAACAACTACAACAAAGAGCCTGGCACAACAAATAATCCGCGATTCTGGGTGCCAGAGTGCTGGTGTCATGTTGTTAAACAAAGTGCGTAGCCTATGCCTGCGAGCTGAGAATTTTTATTAAAAAATAATCACACATTCATGCCCGAGCTAACCGCAAATCAGCGAAATAATTATTATGCAGGGCAGGGACTTGAAGATGCCCTTTTTGTGAAAGAAAAGTATCTAAAGTGAATGGTTTTTAATGTTTATGAAAAATCATTTCAGAGAAATAGGTTAAATTGATTTTTATTTATATAATACAAATTTAATTTGTATTCTTTCTGTAGAATTAATAAAATCCTTTAAATTTGGGAGGCAGTAAGCTGAGAAATGTCTCCATAAATTGTTTATTAAAATTATATTTTATAAATATTCTAAATAAATTTTTTTTCCCCAATAAATAAATTACTACTTATGGATAATACTTAATCTTTTAAGTTACCGTTTTTCTGTAGTATTCTAATGATCATTTATGATTTCAAACTATTGTTTAAACATAAACATAAAATTTGAATTAAATTTTCTGCGGTAAGAAAGTTTTTATATTATTTACACACTCATAAAATAGCTTCTTTAATTTCAGTTAAATTGAGCAATAATTTAATGACACAAAACTTTCAGGAATAGAGCATTAAATGTATTTAAAATAAAAAACCTAAGTAAACAAGTCACAGCTCGAACGCTTTGTGTGCCGCAGTTCCCTACGAATAATTTCATACAATACTCTGCAGTGATTTGCCTTTACGTGGTATTTGCTTATTATGAAAATCGCCTGTTTTATATTATAATTCTAATTTTCAAAACTCAAGCTGCCGATTTCAATGAAATCCCTAGCATACTTTGAGCGACTCAATTGCCAATGTGTCAACAATAATACATATATTGTTCTGTGATAATACCAAAATTATAAGCCTTGCCTTTTGTCTCTCGATGCTAGCTAGAATTTTGAAAAGGATATATAGAAACACAAAGCTCGAATTGATTGCACTTAGAGCCCATCCATTGTGGCCTCATTAGGCGTTGAGCTTGGCGTATTTTTCCTTCCCTCATTCCCTCAATTATTTTGCACGGTTCTATAATTTGAAACTCCCCTGCGGAAATGCCGTCATAAAAAATAACTTGCACAGCAAGAACCCAACCCAATTCAATCCAACTTATTCCTAACCTATCCCATAAAACCCAAACCCAAAGCTAAGCCCAAACCGAATGCGTGTCCAGGTCCCAAGTTGGAATAGAACCCCCAAGCCCCGTTCCATATATTTTTCCCTTCACGCGGCGCATTCATTTGGTTGCATTTTGTTTTGAGTTAGATAACCGAAAGGGGAAAGTCTGTGTACACAGAGGAATAATATTGCTTAGATACTAAGAAGGGTTTTATTTGAAAAATAATTACATGGACCCAAGACAGCATAGAATTATTAAATCGAATTAATATTTATTTTTAACACCAGATAAATAAAATACATTCACTTTAAAGATATCATAGTTTTATATTTGGAACACCTATTTTCATAGTCATTTATTTCACTTTTTTTACATTTTTCACAGCATACCTTAAGGCACTTTTCCTAGAGATTTTAAATCATTTAATAGATTTTAGAGGCAAGCTTTTAGAGTATATTAAGTACCAGTTTTGTATTCTTTATGAAACGATTGAAGTGTATATTTTCCTAAACCCTTATTTTCCTTGATTTTTCCGTGTGCTTTTTGACCCTAATGGGGTTGTTTAATAATAACAACACAAAACAGGAAGATGCGAAGGGGCAGATCAATAAGCCCATTGCGAAAACAGGGCCAATAGAAATGCCCAACCCCGAGGTGGCGTTGTTAACCCCTTAAGCTTTCAAATTAGTGAATGCAAAAAGTGCGTAAGAAGCAGGACACACATATACTCCTTGCAATATAAACATATATACACACCGACTGGTCATTGGCCTCAAAAACACCGCTGAAGGAGAGAAAGGAAGAAAGCGGAAGAGGAAGTAGAGGAAATACATATATATACTATATATAAGGGATGGGGAAGAAAATGAATCCAGCCAAACAACTTGTGAGCTCAGGGGTTAAGAGTGTGTGAGTGTGTGTGTTGGCTTTTTTTCGAATGAAAATTTTCAAAACGAAATTAAAATTTTACGCATTTGCAGCGCACTCGCACGCACACACACAAACACCGGGCCCAAGGATATACAGGATACAGTCATGCGAATATGTGGAGTACTCCTTTGGTCATAACTCAACTGGCTCACACACATTTACGTAATTAAGGCCTACCCAAAAGCACTTCAGACTTTCCCCAACCCCGGACGAAAGCCGAGGTCCCAAGTCCCAATTCCGAATCCAATTGCAGCCCAATCCAAGTCAAGTCTAGCACATTCTACGGTTGTTAAACTACGGGACTTTTGCCTCCATTATTGGCAACACCCTTACCCTCACTCTCACTCCGGACTGCCCGCTCCTCAGGACCTCACGACCACGACCAGCCACGACCAGGACCAGCTGCCAATCAAATTGTGCTCTATACAAATTGTTCGCTGCATTTTTGATTCAGTTTTCGCCATGGAATCGACTGGGCCAAATAACTTTCGATGCATTTTTTATTTACGCATTTTCATTTTCTCGGTGATTGCTACAGTGAAGAAAATGGGATTTTCTATGCTAATATTTGATATTTCTAGAGGATGTTATATTGATATTTAGATCTGACATGAAGACGCTTCAAGCGAACTGCTTGGATATATTAAGACTTGGTGTAGATCTTACTCTATTTTTCTAGAAATTCTTTTTGCTAACAAATTCAATGAATAATTCCCTGAAATTCTAAGAACAGCCTTACAGAAATTTAGTACATTAGATTATCTGATATAATTCCTTTTACCGACCTCCATTCTTTTTTCTCTGTTTACCCGTGCGTGTTTCTGGAGCTCCTCCTCGAGGCTTATGCTCAATTAGAGCTCTTCATATCGAGCGGTCAGCAATTAAACCATTTTCCAAGCCATTTAAACCTATACCGAATCGAATTGTAATTGAATGTTCCACAATAGCCCCCACAAGTCCCCAACCCCACCTCGGCCGAAACAGATTTCCTGTGGAAGAGGTACATGTACTATATACCTTCGGCAGGCAGACAGCGACAGCTACTTGCAACTTGCAACTTGACCTAGACCAAAGCCGCTTACGTTGACGCGTCAAGTTTTGTCATGGCTAATACCGAACTAACGATGGCTTTTTGACATTTCCCTTTGCTATTTTTTACTATTTTCACAGCCGTTCCTGCTGTTGTTGTTTTTGCTTTTTTATTTTTCGTCACCAGAAATTGTGAGGCTTCGGCTTCATTGGATTGGCTTTTGGCCAAAGGGAGGAGCGGGATTTGTTGGGTGGCGCACAGAAATTGAGTTGGATTTATGCATGTAAAGCCGGAAAGGAGTCGCCGGACATGTGGGAAGAGCTATAAAAACGATGTACGGGAGGATGTTGGAAAATCGTAGTAATCGTATAGGAAAGCTTATGCAGTTGGGTGGAAATTGGTAATGGATTGGTGGAGATGTTATGGCAGCAAATGGTAACTCAAGATTGTTAAATCACTTAAATCTAAGTGGTTTTGGTGCTCTTTTGGCAGTTAATATTCTTGTTTATTTTATTTATTTAGTAATGATTGTTTGCTCATTTAGAAAAAGCATGACTAAGCCCAAATTGCTTATATTTTAATTTGGATTTGAACAAATATTAAAAAAAAATTTTTTTTTTTTGGTAATAATAAAGATTTTAGTGGCGAATCGGAAGATATATGGCTTTTGACCATCACTTTCTTGGTGGCTATAAGAGGCTTCCAAGAAGACCTAAAATTCGCGCATTTTTGGATTACGAAAACAATTCGAAAAATATGATTACCTTTTTGGACAAATCAAAGTTTAACAAGAAGAAAGAAAAAGCCTTAAAACGCAGCCCACTAGATAATTAAGGACTTGCTCACACAAGATCTAATCACCAACACTTGCAGGAGGGTATAACCTCTAGACACCTCTTTGTCAGACCCTAATGCTCCTGTGATTTATCAAACAAAAAAGAAGACCTCAAAAACCCACAGAGTCACGGCCAAGGCCTTTGATCAAGCGCTGCAAAGAGAGTCATCATCGGAACGGCTGAACATCAACCACAACTCTGGCGAATAATGTGCCACAAGAAATCCCGATAGAATCGGAGGATATAGTGGGTCTCGAGGGGCGAAGACACTCAAAGGCGAAGTTCTAAAATGACGCCTGTCCCTGTTTTGTTTCTCTTTTTTTTTTTTTTGTGTTCTTTGGGTAACATAATCGGTCACTGACTTGGTGCATTTGGCGTGGTAATTCGAGAACTCTTTGCGCCGCTGTTGCGGGTGGTCAGGGCAGCAGGAGGAGGCAGCAGAACAGCAGCGGATCTCGAACCAGAACAGATGAGATCAGATCCGATCCGGTACAGTCGTCCTACCGCAATCAAATTGAAATTGCGCCGAAAACCAAAGGCCACAGACCATGCACAACAATTTATCACTTTTTGTATTTTGTGTGGGTTTCAGATGAGGCGATTTTTGGATACTCTGCCTAACCTAAAAGTTTATTTTACAATCAGGAAGTCTGAAGAAAAATATAGTTACATTTTCTTACTCTCTAGACCAGTAATTTTAATTATTTAATCGTTAAACTTGGCATTCCTTTTCAGCAAAATATAATATAAATATAAATACATAGTAAAATCTGTGAACCTTAGCTTCCCCGCATCCTATTAAATAATGTTTAGCTATTAAAAATGATTAAAAACTATTATTAAAAGGTCGTAAAATTTTTGCAATATCCTCAGTTTCCTGCCACTTAGTTAGTTTCACAATTTAGAGTAATTCACCTTGTCAGTATTAACATAAAAATCACGCTGTGATGCCCGACAACTAGCAGGGTAAGACTTCAGGACTTCAAGAGCAAGAACAAGAACGCAAACGCGAAGCGGAGGAAGCACATTTTCGGTTTCATTTGGCGAATTCGAGCCAGGAAAGGAGATGGCGATCGAACCGCAGAAAGAGACGGGACCGACCGGCTGCAAGACTTCACTTTCGTGCTAAATTATATCATCGTCGTCTCCAAATTGCACACACACAGAATTCGGTGGGGTGTGGTGGATCTTGAAGGGGGGCTTGGGGTCTAAATGCGATATAGGGGAGCCGACTTGAAAAGGCAACAAGTTTTCCGCAGACTCTTTGCCCCTCTCTTTTACACAGAGAATAATTTGCAGGCTTAGTTATAAAATTGAGTTTTAAAAATAATAATAAAATTCTGTTACTATTATTAGAACGAGAAAGATATGATTGTAATCATAAAATCTGGAAAAATATGTAGAATTTAAATAAAAATTTATAATTAAGTCGATTAAATACATGTTTATATTAATATTTAAAAAAAAAGTGTTTTTAAAATTAAGTATTAATAAATATCAAAAACTGCAATTTATTACATTTTGAACCTAAGAAAAGGCACTTAACATTATCCCACTTATAACCCCATTAATGTTTCAAGATCTTTGTCAGGGATTTATATTTTTCTCCCTGCACCGCCTTGAGCTGCCTCTTTTTTTGGGCGCACTCACTTTTTGTCGCTGCCTGATTCTCTGGGCCTTGTTCTTCCAATACGACCATGTCCCTGCCCCTCTCCGCACGTCGCCTGGCATATTCGTCAATTTTTGTGCGCATGCAATTTACGCAGCGCGGCGAAGGAACTGCAAAAACCAAACTGAACCGCAGAATACGAAAAACCTTGAGTACGGTCAGTGACCAGAAAAAATGCATAAACATTTTTGTATTCTCTTCCCTTTCTTCTTTCGGGCTGGATCGAGCAGGAAGAGGGGCCTCGAAGAGGGGCAGCAGCAAGAGCAGAGTCCACCGGCAGCGTCAGCGTCTTCGTTTTCGTTTACGTTTTCGTCTTCGTCGCTTTTGCCAGCCAGTCAATTGCAAATTTTCGGAAATTCTGCGAAGAATGAAGAATGAAGAAGGGGTTGTTGTTGGTGGTTGGGTGAAAAGCGGCAGGAAGAGAGCAGCAGCCAGTGAGGCACGTACGATCGGACGGATGGGATACCCACACCCGATCTCTTCCACCGAATATAAGTACCTGGTAGTGCGATGGGTCTACGGGGTATATTGATTGGGAGAGAACATTAAGAAGTTACGATTTTTCTTCCCTAAAATATTAAATACTAGGAATGACTTTATTAAAGGTTGTTATTATTATTAGATAATTATTTATGTCAATTCTTTTCCACAAAAACAACATCAACTAGCGTCGATTTTTGTAAAGGAAATTTATACATCCTATATTACTTTTGATACTATTTTGCAGTAAGAATAAATACATTTTTTTTATTATTTATTTATTTGTTTTTAATTTTTTTTTATCATTTTATTTTTACAAATATTTATAATTATTGTAAATTTTTAATTCAATTCTTCACTTAATACAATTATAGCTCTCAAGCTGTGATGTGTAGCAAATTTCCGATAATTTCTTTGCCAGACCTCTGCCCGCACAGTATGCACAGTACGCAAAGCACCTGCGGTGGTGCCCTTTTTTTGAGTTAAATACAATTTTTTTAAGTCTTATGTATATTTAAAAAATATAACAATCAAAGTTTATAAGTTCTTTACTCACATCTAGGCTTTTATTTTATTTTTTACTCACCCATTGGCAATTCTTCACCTGGGTATCAGACCGTCGCATTCGTTACCAATATTTTTTCGGCTGGCGTGGGCCCGTCTGCGGATGGCCAATGCATGTGCACAAGGGGCTGCCTTAATGGCCGGCGTATTTTTGGCAGACGCTACGCACACACATTTGGGGGATATATTATGGTGGTGTTGTGTGTGTTGTTTGTGCATTCCTGGCTGCACAGCCACAGCCCCAGCCACAGCCCCAGCCCCAGCCGGTTTGCCTCAGCACTTTGATGTGGAAGGAGTTCGAGGAGGGATCGCTTGCGGGATAGGGGATCGGGGGCCAGCCAGCAATAAGTCTGTCGATCCACTGCCATAATTTTTGTTTATTTTTTGTTTTGCTCGGCACTTTTTTCGGGCTCCCCCTGTGTTTTTGCAGGCCTCGGCCTCGGCCTCTCCTCTCTCTCTTTCTTCTCTTTTCAATTATCAAGGACAAATGTGCGTTGAACTTGATCTCGCTTTTCATTGCCTTGGCCCTCTTGGTCTTGGTCCCAATTCAGCAGATGCCTATAGCGGAGTTCGCATTTCGCACATGCAGTTCCCGATACTTCTTATGTTTACACGAATCCAATTTTAAATTTAGATCTCCTTGTCTGCTGTTGGCTGGCTGGCCCCCCCGAAAAAGGCGTCGTAAAATCGGTTGCTTTAATGCTGCAAACACTGATTAGGATCCAGATAGGAGTTCAGCCACCAATTAAGAACACTAATTTATCTGCCCGCTCAGTCTGTCCCCTAAGAATTCTGGCCATAAGAAAGCCAACAAATGGGCCGGCAGAATCAAATTTCTGTTTGCCATTTTAAGCCCATGATTTGAGCAGGTTGTCCGAAAAAACTACCAATTGTGGGGACTCGTAAAAATGCCTCCGACTGCAGCTCCCAGAACCAAGAACGCAGAGCTCATATCCCAGGTGTCTTCTTCGATTCACAGACTGCGCGTCTGACAGAACCGGCAGACGGAACCGAAACTTGCACAGCCCAATCCAATCCGATGCAATCCCATCCCGTCGAGGTGGAGTCGGAGGCTGCAAGGTGGATTAAGTTGTTATGCCAGGCATTAGCAAAGGTGTTGCTCATGCAGGCAGCTGTTGGGGATGCCCTCTTGCAGGTGGGTACATGGGCTTTGGTAAGGGGTTTGCTTTAATTTAAATTAAGAAATTAATAAATTGTTCTTTAAATTAATCAATTTTAAGACCTTGACTTTAAGAATTTTAAATGAAAGGAAATTCAAACCTTTGAAAGACCATTGCAGCATCGTTCTCGACTTCTCCCATAAGTCGCTTTTGGGTCTGCCTTCAGCTTAAACTTTGTTGCCACCTTAGGTGGCTGCATCAGAGTGTGGCATGCCACAGGTGAGGACTCACTGTCTGTTAAATTGTTTTGATAGCACCGAGAGAGAGTGAGAGAGCAAGGAAATTCATACAAACACACAAAGAACTAACCCAACCTGGCCCAATCCATAAGCACGCCTAATGGTGTGTGTCCCAAGTCATTAGGGATAGTAGATAGCCAGTTTCTTCTCATTCTGGCAATGGCAATGGTGCAGCAACATTAATGGGCACAATAGAATGTCTGGCATTCATCAACCCTATAAGCCAACTCATCAGCAACGATTTTTGTAGCATTTTTAAGTTAATTTACCCAACAGGAAAAACATTCGAGATTCCTGTCGCCATCCCGGCAGTCGGCAGTTGGCAGTCGGCATCTCCATCTCCATCTCAAGCCATCTCCATCTCCGTTTCCATCTTCATCAACGTTTCTAGTGTCTAACTAAAAATCTTCCTCTGCATTCGATCATTTATGGCATTTTATTTGGCGCGTCAGCAAATGTTGCTAAGCAATTTATTTATGACATTTTTTGTTGTTGCCACTGCTACTGCGCGCCACATTTGCCAACTCGGGATCGTGCGGCAATGTGTGGCACAAAAAAAAATCGAAAAAAGCTAAAGAAAAAGAAAAAAGTAAATAAATAAAGAAACTGGCCGCATGACGCGTCCAAAACGCGCGACAACTCAAATCTTGTAATAGCCGCAGCCACAACATGACAAGAGACTCAAGACTCTAGACTCAAGTTCCATATTCATTAGTTACAATAAAAAAAGAGCAAAACTAGGAACGGAGAGGAGCCCGAACAGAGCTACAGTAATAGCCATGATCATCAGGCAACTAAATGTGGCTAATGACTGCCAAGGTGTCTTGGCTAAATACCCTTGATTTTCAGCTGGCAGGGCAGCATAAAAATCATAACAAATTCCGGCCTTTTCCCTCGCAAATTGAATCTCTTTTCTATCATTTTTTATGATCTTTAAATTTTAGAAAAAAAAGGAGGAAAATGGAACAGGAAAATCAGGAGGGGAAACAACCAAATCACTGAAGAAAAATACAAAAAAAAATAGGAGCGAAAATCAAGCTGCCTGAACAAGTGAAAGAAAAACCTGATTTTTCCTTGCGGCCCAGCGCCAGCATCGGAGCCAAGGGGCCGGATATGGCCAAATTGCTAGGGTTCCCGGCCGCCGGTAATTGGCATTGCCAATGCCAATGCCAACAACAACAAGACGGACGGACACAGAAATTGCAATAGCCACAAAAAAAAAACAAATGCAAGGAGAACACAACGACAATTTTTTTTCGTGTTTGAGTAGTTTTTAGCAAAAATAAATATGAGTCCACGACTCTGGACCTCTGGCTTAGGTCTCTCCCTGTCACAGGGCCCTGGCTTTTAGTAGGTTTTTATGGTTTTTATACTCTTACTTCTGAGGATTTTAGGTACTTCATAGAATATAATATATATTAAATTAATGTAAGATAAAAATCACATACCAGAAGGCTTTAATATTAAAGAACTTTAAGGCTTTAAAAGATTTCATAGATATTAAAAAGAGTAAAATCCTCAGACGTCCTTGTGCCTTTTCTTAATATTTTTCTTGACCAGGGTATCAAGTCTTCTGCTATTTCTGCTAGCCTCCATTTTTTTTCCAAACTTTTTTAGGCAGCGACAAACGCCAAGGAAGACAGATGTGCGACATTGCAATTTGTTACAGTTGCAGTTGCATTAACGTACAGCCAACGGGGTGCGGACAGGAGAGGCTGCATTTTAGCCAGGTTCTGAGGCTGAGTCGGAGTTTGAGGCAGGGCCTTTGGTTTTGAGGCTTGGGAAGAGGAGAGCTGGGAGCAGTGGCAATAGCAACCTAAATATTTTAATGCCCCTGCCACATTGATGGTTCGCTTTTTGCTGATGATGTTGCTGCTGTTGCTGCTGTTGTGGATGTTGCTATTGCTGCTGCTGCTGCTGCTGCTGCTACTTCTGTGGCAATTAACATTTTTTGCGTGCACAAATATTTTTCGTCTTGGGAGAAAGAAGGCAGTTACAGCGGCAGATGCACATGAAATTCACAACAGAAGCGGCTTCTGCTGCCGTTGCTGCTGCTGCATGAAACTCAAACAAATTAAACCTACAACAAAAACACGGCATAATACTAACTTACAGCTAAAAAAAAAACAAAAAAATACATGAAAAAACAGCAACAATTGACTCTGGCCCGGCTGAAAACGTAACGAAATATGTTAAAATGCAACCAAGTGAGTAAATTGTGTGCAAGGGAGGAGGCAGAACTGTTTATGTAGCTCACCCACTCAGACACACACACACACCACACACACGCACGCACACACTTGGGCACTTCATAAACTAAGCAAATTATTATTTAAAAGCCCAACCGAAGAAGGGGTCGTGGAGCGGGACGAAGGGGCGGGCCTGGAGCCTTGGGTTCGGCTTTGGGCGCTGCTGCACTTGTACAAAAATTATGCACAAATTGTTTTAATTACGCGCTGCCGCAATTTGCGGCCTACGCCGGGGGGGTGGGTTGCGGGGATGAGAACAGGGAAAGGGAGGCATCATCATCAGCAGGCTGTGGCAACAAACTTTGGGAAAATTGTTGCCAAATTGCATTCGGGTTGACGAATTCTTTACCCGTCCTTATTACCTTTTTTTTGTTGGTTAGATTAGCTTCAGTTGGTCAAAAGTGAGCTAAATAGGGCTGGAAAAGAAGAATAGTCTTTACAGATTACCTTTTTTAATTTTAAATGTAATTAATACACTGAGAGAACTTAAATTAATTATTTAAAAGTAAGGAAGTTGCTTTTAGTTCTCCTCACATATTTCAAACAAAAATTCAAATTTTTTTCCAAGACCCAAAAGTCCGTGAACGTTTTAGAATACTAATTTTGGTTATATAACTCAATCAATTATACCAATTTTTTTTTATAATCAAACTGCTTACTATTATTTACTATTATTATTTCTAAGCTAATATTATTGCTTTGTTCTTATCAAAAATGTACTGAATTATATTGAATTTCCTCTGCTTTCCCAAACAAACTTCCTCGAAGCCCTAACTTTTTTTTGCATGCAGTGATTTTTGTGTTTGTTTTTTTTTCAGTTCTATTCATATTATTTTTAATTATATGTAGCTACATAGAAAAATGCTCAAGTTCGGAGCTAGCTGTAAGCCAACGGCAAAAGTGGGACCCACCCATTTGAGGGTACCGCGCGTTCTCCGCCCCTCCTCCTGCACCTGCACTGTCCTACAAGTGCCTTAAAAAATATTTTCACTTTACATTTTTTGCGTGTGAAGGGTGTGGAGGATTAGGGGGCAGAGAGAGAGGGGCTCTAGCGAAACGCAGCCAAGATAGACAGACAATGTTGCTTGCCGCTAAGGCCTGATAATTACCAGGTTGTTGTTGTAATGCCTCCCCCTTGCCCCCTAAATTTATGTTGCCTTTGCATGCACACACAGTTACCAGAGTGTGTGTGAGTGTGTGTGTGCTGGCACAGAGAAAAAATTTGGCGTACTTCTTTTAAAAAGAATAAATTTACACACTTTGTAAATAAAGATACTTACCTTACCTTAAAAGCCTTCATAAATTTCGTATTATTAAATATATTTAATGACAATTTTCTCAGTGTATTCCCGAGTGGCTATAGAAGTCAAGTCAATCTTTTAGACTGTTTTTACATAATTATAACAACGAGCTACCTCGACTGCCGCCGCTGCTGATGCTTCTTCAGCTGGCATTTTATTGTTTTCATTTCTCGTACTCTTTTTTTTTTCGTTAGCATTTTTTCATCGCCGCAACAGTAGCGGCAATTTAAATGCCTAAACAATAATTTGTGCATAATTCTGGCCGGGGTTATTGTTTTTGGTTAATGCACGCCCAGCCCAGTCATGCCAAGTCAAGATCTCTGCTTCCACCTGGCAATTACGTTATGCAAATCTTTCGGGGGCCAATTAGAGCACTTCCTCTGCTGGCTAAGGAGGTAATACCAAGGATCCCTTTGGGCGCTTTCACAAGACAAAAAGCCACAATATCCGTTTGCTATTAGGGCCCGCCATGTGCCATAGATTTTGTCCATATTTTACGCACTTTACGCAGCCGTTTTGGGAAAGACGAATGGAATGGCAGTGCAACGCGTACGAATAGGACCTGGTTTCCGGTTTCCGGCGGCAAGATATGGTCGAAAATTTACGACGGCCTGCCTCGGAAAAACCGCCAAGAACTATTCGCGGAACCTTCAATTTTCCAAGGCTCACACGCACACGCACAAAAATCTCCGCAAAAGTACAGTTGTGCTCGGGGCCGACCGGCCATTAAATTCTGTTCTGCAAGCACCCACCCAACCATTCAAGGCTTCGCCATCGATGGGTGGGTGAAAAATATCGATAAACGGCACTGCACCCGCCCACAAATCCCAATCCCGAACTGCGTGCATTTTATTTATTTATGTATATTATAAATTTTACATACACATCACATTACGTAAGGGCTGAATGCGTTAACTCTTTTTATGTGGCGGGACGGGGGCTTCCGAGGGGTGCCAATTTACGCACAATGAGGAAGAAAGTTTTGTGGGCGTTCTCATTGGGCGGCAGGGGATGGGCCTGCCAGGTAATTTTTAGCTTCCGTTTTGCCGTTGCCTATTTGGGCATGCGACCGAGCCACCTGAAGTGCCCACTCCCGTCGAATGGCCATCGGCCGTGTGCATGCGTGAAAATTTTTCCACCACATCGATTACTTTACGCAAATTAGTGCGTAGATATTTTGCAAAAATGTTCTATAAATAATTCAGTTTGGTTCGGTTCAGTTTGATGTGCGGGTAATCGCTGTAATACGAGTGCCAGTGGCTTTCCCTTAGAACAGGTCAGTTGACTTGACCAATGGCCGGCGATGGGGTTTGGGGCAGGTGGTTTCCGCTTTACAAGGTGGGTGGACGCACACATTGACGCTTCTCTTGATATAAATGCTTAATCTAGTAAGTCTATGCAATTTTCATGTCATTATTGGGAACCTAACGGGAATGGCTTTACATGTAATTTTGTTCTTAAGGGAAATGTAAGTTTAAGAGATTGTTTTATTTTATTCTTAATTTTTATTCGGGTTTTCTAATGTAATTAATTGGAATTTATAATCTAATTAATGTAACGAAGCAATGGCAGCCCTACCTTAACGAAGTTAAACTATGTGCCAACCTTAAACGATAGGCGATCGGAACAAGTCAGCCGGTCTGACAGAGACCGGAACCTATTCTTCTTTCTGTTCTCCTTTATTTATGTATTTACTTGCTATTCAAGCTTAATTAATTATTTCTTTCCCTTAACATTGATATTTAACTTAGTAAAATGTTGCAAAAAGGTATAAACTGACTTGGCAATGGTCTTGCCCCTAGCTCGTTTGGGAAATAGTTGATTGACCCGGCCAGAAGGTGGAATAATAGCCACCTTTTCACATTACACATATATGTATATGATAAATTCCAATATATAAATATATATATGAGAAGCCAGAATAACTTTTTACAAAATTTGTCATCTTGTAAGATAGGCAATTGCCCTCCTTTTGGGTATTAAAATTTCTGAGCTTTAAAATATATCACAGCATACTTTAACTCATAGCATTTAGTGTTTTAAAGCCCAATAAATTCTGTAGCTTCCTGTGTCAAGTGTTAATCTCCCTATATTGTGCCACTGAAATCGTTATTTATTATTATTTATTATTATTATTATTTTAATTATTATTTCACCGTACTCATTCAGGTCTCTGTGTAATGTCTGTATTATGTAAATATGACAATGGAGTGGACAGTCCAAACCAATTAAGGTTTTCCAAGCTATAGATTTCTTTCAGATGCTTCAGTACTTCATGCGTCTGCCATTCTCCCTGCGAGTTTCGACATTGCTGGCAATCCTGTTCCAGAGGAAACTGCTTCTTGGGAAACATTGGATCCTCATTGCGACCACCGGTCAGTTTCTTATTGAAGTAATTGTGGGCTTCCCACAGCCAGAGGATCTCCTCGTCATGGGTCTTCACATCATCGATCTTTCGTTCCTCGCCGTAGGACCAGAAATGTTGATAGCACACTGGGCAGCCCATGAAGAAGTTGGCATAACCGTGAAGCGTCCAAAGAATGGCTCCCGGCTTGAAGCGGATCGGGGGCCGGGAAGCTGCCACACTAAAATAATGGAATAATTCCCAGAAGGAGCAGTTGAAACCCCGCAAGCCGGGCTGAGAGCCTATGCAGCCTACGTAGCGGTCCCCGTAGTAACTTTTATCCGCATAATCGTCGAGAACAAAACGTCTGAAGAAGTCTGCTTCTCCATTGAAATGGGATCCTACAATCACATGTATATCGTTTATATATATCTTTCCCTCGTCTGTGCGGAGCGGATTAAGGTGGTGCAAGAGACTCATAATGTTCCGCAGAACGATCAGAGTTTTATCCTGGAAATGTGGCACTTGCAGCAGCTGGACTTTTAGTATATGATTAATGGCCCGCTCCAAGTCGGCCATGTAAATCGAACGCGTCCGATAATTATCGAAGATTAATTGCCGCACAGACGCATTTATGCTCACGGGTTGGTGCTGCTCCAGCTCCTTCTGGGGTGGTGGCTGGACGAACCCCTCCACAGCAAGCACGTTGGCTTCATCAGTCGGATTTTTAGCCGAGAGATAGGTTCGTTTCCCAGCCCGATCGAGGACAACCAGATTCTCTTTCCAGTAGCGATCACTTTCCACTCCGAAGTTTAGAAATATTCTGCGATCCTCCAGGATACGTACTTCCAGTTGGGGAAAGGGTAGCAGATCCAGTAGGGTATTCCTGCCAATGTCGGATAACCTTGGCTGGTGGACCAGCACAAGGTGTGAACGTGACCTTACGTCGAACACGGTCGACACATTGTCCTGGCGGGTGAGCAGCTTAAATATGGGACTGCCAGTGACTTGGAAGTCCTTCACTTGCGACAGATGGTTGGCCACTTCATCCTTAATTAAGGAAACTTTGGAATATTCAATGTCTATCGTCGTGCCCAAGTCTTGCCTCGTGTACAAGGGGGGAAACAATCGCACTGTGGGCGTGTTGGGGATCTTGTACCTTCGACAGTCCCTGCCGAACAGCTCAATGGCGCAATCTATGACGTAGACTCCTAGGATGCGATTCCATCTGTACAGATTTCGAGCCAGCCGCGTGTAGGTGGGAACGAATCTCTGGCTATCGTTGCAGAAGCCGTTCATAAACAGCACCAGCTTGGCTCTACCGGGTTCACGGCGCCAATTATTCAGATGATCCACCTGAAGAACATTGTCCCGCTCATGGTAGAACCTGTTGACGCCCAGACTCAGGGTTATCGAGCTAAGGGTGAGCAGGGAGAAGATCAACGTGGTTAAAGGTGGGGACTTTCGCGGATATATCATCTCCAGTTGATGCTTAAGGTGACACTTTCCTATGGGTTCTGGGGTAGTTATAACAGCGATCGGCTTAATTTTTTAACCGATTCAAATTGATGGGAAATTGCAATTATTTAGAGACAGCTAAAGCTCGTCTTACTCAAGATTTATAGCTTACCCCAAAATTAAGTATATATTCTAGCTAATGCTAGTTACTACTTAAAATCTTGTAAAAAAAAATACATTTATAAATAATTTTCCGCCTCCTAGGTAAGACTTATCCTGGCACAGAGAGAATTATGGGGTTCGGAAATTGAGAATCCGCGTACTCAAATTCGTACTATTCTTATTTTAATTTTTTTTTTATTTACTTTGAGACCAAAAATAATTCAAAACTAATACAAAAGTACTCACGCCAAAATTAAGTACAAATATTCTTAAATTGATATGGTTTTATCCTTAAATTGAGTATGTCTGTACTCATTTTTGAAGAAAATATGGGAAAAGCGTTTGTCTCGCTCTCATCGAACGTTTTGCGTCGGTGTTGCTCCCATGTAAATTTTTTAACAAACCTTAATATTAAGGAACGAAAAACACAGTTGATCCTCCTACTTGCTATATTTTCCCTTTAAAATCGGGTATACAATACCTTCCGCAGGTGTATCCCACATAGCTGGGAAGTCCGTAAAGGCTGAAGTTATCGCTATCGTAGAGGTGTTTCAAGTACTCAAGGACTTGGTCCTTTTGCCACTCCCCAGTCTCGTCCCGACATTCCGGACAGCTCTTCGGGCTGGGAAACTGGATCTTCGGGAACATGGGATCCTCGCTGGACTTGCCCGCCAGCTGGCGATTTATTTCATTGTGAGCTGACCACAGCCAGAGGATCTCCTCGTCGTGTGTGCTGACCTTATCCATGCCCAAGCGAAGGACCAAGTCCTCGTATACCTCAGCGCAACCTGGACAGGTGAACAAGTGCTTGACGAACCGATGGACAAGCTGCAGCACGGTGCCCGGCGGAAAGGCGTTGGACCTGGCATTCCCCACCGTCCAATAGTGGAACAATGTCCACAGAGAGCAGGGGTAGCCGCGCAAGGAGGCCCGCGAGGAGGCGCAGCCAATGTATTGCTGTGCCCTGAACACCTTTCCGCGGGGCCTTTCCAGAATCGCGGCTGTACCTGCGATCAGCTGCCCCGTAATATTACTGCCATACTTCACGGCATGCCTCAAGGCGATGATCATCTTCTGTGCATATGCGTTCAGGGGATTCATGGAGCGGAGGACATCGAGGAACTGGACGATAGCGGTCAGGTTCTCAGCGGCGAAGGCCGGGCGATTGGGTAATTCGACGAAGATAAAACTTTGAATTGCACGCTCGAGATCAGCTCGAAAGACGAGCTTGGGATCTCCACTCGCTTCTCGCAAGATCAAACTGTCCCGGAAGGCCTGATATTCCGCGACACTCTTAACTTCGATGGGCTCTTGTGTCGCCTCCTGCCAGTGGATGTACTGCCGCACGGCATAGCCATAGGCCCGGCCTGTCGCGTTGGCGGGCGTCAGCCACGAGCCGTTGCCAGCGCGATCCACGATGGCTAGCCCTTGGTCTGTAGTGTTCAGGCCAAAGTTGTCAAAGATCCGGCGGTTCTCAAGGATACGAACAATCAGGTACGGGATCCAAGACAGCTCGAGAATGGTTTCGACGCCTATGAGGGATCCTTCGGGCTGAAAGACCAGCACAATGTACTTTGGCCTGTGGTCGGGGCGCCACCTCGCCTTGACGATCGTTTGCATATTGTCAGCCAGTGATAGCGGCGCAAAGATCGCGGCCAGTCGGACGCTGCTCCCGGTAGAGTTGGCCATGGACCACAGCAGACTCCTCCTGATGCCCTCGGGGTCCCTGGCTGTGATTTCATCGCCCAAGTAGCGGGGAGACCTCCTGTACCCGGGCGGAAAGTAGCGCAGCGTCGGTACTTCCGAGACATTGTAGTCTCGGCATGTTGGCACATTTTCACTGTCGGCACAGTCGAGGACCAGGACCTCGAGAAGTGGACGCCACGGGTGCAGGTCGACGCCCAGGCCAAGGTAAGTGGGTGCGAACTGGACGGATTCGTTGGAGAAGAAGTTATAGAACTGGATTAAGTGTGCATTCGTCTCGCTGTCTAATGTAATACTCATTAAAACCGAATGCAATGACCGGACATTGTGGTACGAGTTACCAGTGTACCAGAAACCGATGGATAACACCTGGTTGGAGAGAACCAGGACACACAGGAAGAGTGACCTGAGCGGTGGTTCCATTTCCGGACAATGCTGGCCAACTAATGGGATCTGCGAATGTAGGCGGGGTAATTATAGCTGTAGCGGTTTGGCAACCGTTGCAAATCCTTACAAATCAAAATTTCACAGAAAATTCCCTTAAATGTCTCCTCGTTAACCTCTCAAGTTGTAAAGAAAACGTGTTATTTATTAGGTTAAAAACGTGCAAGACACTGAAAATTCGTACATACTCCTTACATAAGGAGTAAGGAGCGCATAAACTTCTTACAAACTATTATTTTATTTAACGGTCTACAGCAGTAAAAATTCAATCATATCCCTGAGGGGTCGGGAGACCGTAAGAGCTCAAGTTCCCCCTATCGTAGATCGCTTTCAAATACTTGAGAACTTCTCCAGTCTGCCAGTCGGAGCCATTGCCGGCCCGGCACGCGGGGCAATCCTCTTGGCTGGGAAACTGTATTTTGGGGAACTTGGGATCCTCGGTGGAGTCGCTAGCCACACGCTGATTGACCTCGTTGTGCGCCTCCCACAGCCAGAGGATCTCCTCGTCGTGGGTCTTGACCGAGGCCAGGCGCCGCCGCTTGGCCATCTCCTGGAAGTGGCGGGAGCAATCCGAGCAGCCGAAGAAGTACTTGGCAAACCCGTGAACGGCCAAGAGGACGGAGCCCGGCTTGAAGTAGTACGGCGGCTTGGCCGCCTCGACCGTGAGGAAGTGGAACAGTGTCCACAGGGAGCAGGTGAAGCCGCGCAGAAAGGGACGCGATGCAATGCAGCCAACGTAACGGCGAGCCTTAAAGACCTTCTTTAGCGGCTTCTCCAGGGACTCCACGGTTTCGGCGAACTGAGCTCCAGTCAGGTGCGTCTTGATCTTGCCCAGCGAACTTCGCAGGCTGGTCAGCAGCAGCTTACCGTCCTTATTCAGAGGATTGAGGTAGCTGACCACCGTAATGATGTTCTTCAAGGCGGTCAAGTTGTTGCCCTCGAAGAGCGGCGGCTTGGGAAGCTCGATGTGGAGGAGCTTGTCGATTGCCTGCTCCAGATCGGCTCGGTAGACCCGATGCGGCGGCTTCAGCACCTCCGTTATGATGGCCTGATTCTGCTGATCCAGGAACTCACTCATGTTCGAGGCCACGGCAATGGGTAGCGGTGGCTCTGGCTTGTAGTCGAGCGACTGAAGGTATTCCCCGACAGTGGCCGCATAGGCTTCTTTTGTGTCTTCGACGCTCGTCAGATTCTCGGCACTCCCCGAGCGATTGATGATGGCCAACTTCAGGTCGGTGTCGTCTAGGCCAAAGTTGGCAAAGACTGCAGGATCCTCCACGATGCGTACCTCCAGCTCCTTGTAGGGCAAAAGTTCGAGCAGCGTGTCCCGGCCAATCAGGGAATCCTTGGGCTGGAACACTAGAGCGACGAACTGCACCGGGGTGCTCAGAGCCAGGTGTCGCTTGAATATCGACTCCACACTATCCTCTAGCTTCAGGGGGGCGAAGTTTGGCTGCTCGTTGCGGGCTATAAAGTCGGCCAGCGTTGAGGTAATTACCTTGGGATCCTGGCTGGGAATGTCCAGGCCCAGACTGTGATTATTCTTGTAGGAGTCCAGGGCAAAGTAGCGCAACGTGGGTGTCTGTCGGATGTCGAACTCCCGGCACACCTCCACGTTCCTCTCCTGGGCACAGTCGACGGCATAGATCCGGAGGATAGAGTGCCACTTGTACAGGTCGCGTGCCAGGCCCTTGAAGATCGGGGCAAAGCGTTGGCAGTCGCCGCAGAAGGTGTTGAGGAACTGCACCAGCTTGCTGCTGTCGCCATCCGATACCAGAGCCGCTCGCAGCGATTCGCTGTCAAGCATTTCCACATTGTCAGCCTCGCCGTAGAGACTGGCCTCGTTCGGTGACTTTCTGGCATTGATTCTGGTGGCCGAGACCGAAGATTCGGTGCCGCAGAGCAAGAGGAGGAGAAGGAGTACCTGGCCGAGTGGCGGATTCATTTCAACACACGGTGCTCACCAGTCAAATGGGCCACAACAACTGATTCAAAGGCAGGGGCTCTTTAGTAATTATAGTCGCGTTTGGGCTCGGTCGAGTTGCTTAATCCTCAATCTCCCCCATCCCCATGTCGAGATGGCGTTCTCTCAAAACAGGTTTTATTTTCGATTTGATGACTCTGCCATCTATTCTAGACACCCACAAATATACATTTATGTTATTAATTTGATTCGGAGGTAAACGGCTTCGTCTCAGGCATTCCGATGAAGCAATTCACTGGGAGTTCTCGTATCTCAAGGTAAGGATAAAACAAATTAAAAAATCGGAAGCCTATCCATTTGAAGTTGGTAACCCAAAGAAGCTCACAGCTTGTAACATATGTCATAAATGCGTTTTATGAACTTTGGTACTTCTCGTGGCTTCCTTCTCGCTAGGAAACTGCATCCTTGGGAACGACAATTTGGAAAAGCTCTTCGCTGGGTCGAAACTGCCTTAAAACCTTTAAAATTTATAAGTTTCAATTCCATGGAAAGATATACCTACTACCTGCATTGGTTTCGCTTAATTGGTGGGTTCCAGGTTTCAGTTAGCAAAGAGTTTCCAGCTAAATCAATTTGTTAAAACACAGCTTTAGCCTCAACAATAAATTGTAGGTTTTTTGAGATCTACATAACGTGATTGATAGAATGTTCAACTGACACAATGATTGAGGGAGAGCAACAGTCCAAAGCAAACCCGTTGGGCCTGATGTGTTTACCAAAACCCATTAATGTAGAGCTCTCTCTCTCTCTCTCTCTGAGATCACTCTTACTTGTTGTGCTCTTTTAGTGATCTTCGTAGAACCGAAGGTCGAAATGGGTTTGAGGTATTTTTGGTTGATTCCTAGAAGAATTATACCTGTTCTAAGTATTTTCGAATTAAGCTAAAATCTTAACCACTTCGGTTTTTTTAATAAATTATTTTTCAATAACCGTCGGAAGTGGGAAGTGGAATCACTAGTGTCCAGCTCGCTCATTTTGTTCTTGAACTGGACTCCCTTAAGAAACGAAAGAGTGTCTTGCTACTTCTTAAGTTCACTCAAAGACTAAAGACTAAAGGCAATTAGGAGGTCGACAATATCGCACTTTATTTGACGCGGAAAAATCGGAACAAAACCCCTAATATTTTCTGCCCTTTTTGGACTAGAATCCACGCCTATATCCCCTTGCCGTGGCCATGCCATAGAAGCTCAGGTTGTCCATGTCGTAGATCCTCTTGAGATAGGCAATAACGTTGCCTCGCACCCACTGTTGCCCATTCCTGCAGTTTCCGCAGCTTTCCTTGCTGGGGAACTGAATCTTCGGGAACATTGGGTCCTCCGTTAGCTTATGTGCCAGTTGGTCGTTGAAGATGTTGTGCAGCTTCCACAGCTCGTAGATCTCCTCATCGTGAGTCTGGATCGATTGCTTCCCTTCCTTCTTCTGCAATGCCAGATATTTGCCGGAGCAGGCGGGACAGTCGTAGAGAAAGTGCTCGATTATGCCGTGAATGGTTTTGAGAACGAAACCCGCCCTAAAGGGTTGCGGACGCTTGGCCCCCTCCACGGTGAGAAAGTGGAATAGGGTCCACAGCGAGCAGAGATATTCTCGCAGGAAGGGACGTGATGAAATGCAGCCCACATAGTGCCGGGTCTGGAACATCAAGGTTGGTCGTTGAAGGATGTCTAACATATACATTAAATCCTCGCTTTCAACCTCAGACCGCTCAGCCAGATATTTGTATATATAATTGATCAGCGTCTGGCCATTGAGATTGAGCGGATTGAATTTCCTGAGGACCGTTATAAAGTTTTTCAGGGCTACGAATTTCTGGCCTTGTATATTGCCCGATCTGGGAATTTCCGTATACAGGAGCCTCCACACTGCCAACTCTAAGTCGGCGCGATAGACTCTAACAGGTCCTCTGAGCACGTGCCTTCCGATCTCCTGAGCTCCCTGTTCGTACGAGTAGGTTGCACCCATTCCTATTATTTCATATGCCGGATGCTTCATCACAGGATGGCCTTCAGAGTGTAGAATTGTCTCCACCGCCTCCACATAGGTTATGCTGTCTTCCTTGTCTTTCCTCCTGGCCTTCACCAAATCCCATTTGCCACTCCGGTGAAGTACGAAAATGGTTGAGTCTTCCGTTTGCCCAGGCAAATCCCCAAGGATGGCTTTATCGTTTACAATACGGACCCTCACATAAGGATACGGCGCCAGGTCGAGAATGGTCTCTATGGCGAACGTGTCAGTGTTCTCCGGCTGTTGATAGACGAACACCACCGTCTGGATCAAAGCATTCCCCCCGAAGGGGTTCTTTATATCCCTGTATTGGATGGGCTCGAAGTTGGGAATCGTCCTATTACCAAGCGGGCCGAACTCTGCCATGGACAGCTGGGTGGCCAGATCGGCCACAATGGCGGAATAATTTCGACTCGGTATGTCAATGCCTGTGGTGTCACGCACCTGGTTGTACTTGGGCCCGAAATAGCGCAGGGTCGGCTCCTCCTTAACTCCGACACTTTGGCAGATCTTCGGATTCCCCTCCCTGGTGCAGTCGAAGAAGTAGACCGATAGGACGTGCGACCACCGTCGTGTCCTGGTGATCAAGTCCTTCAGCGTGTCCTCGAACAACTCGCACGCCTCGCAGAACTTACTACTGAAGATCACCAGCTTGGCTTGGCCCTGGACTTCAATCTCCTCATCCAGAGCCTTGACATCCAGAAGCTCAAGCATATCTTGTCCGTAAATATAATGGGGCTCCCTGTCTCCTGCGGAAGTGGGCAGAGGCACCTGGCAGAGGAGCAGCGATAGCCATATTAATGACGCCTTGCCGAGACTTGATGACATTTTGTTTTGAAGCTGTAATGACTACTGAGTTCCCCATTAACTATGCTGTGGAAAGAGCAACGATTGGTTAGGGATCATTGCAATTTCTCGGTCTCAAGCATTAACTTCTATTTAATGAATACGTAAATATGAACCAGTACAATATTATATAATAGCTTAAATATTTATACCTTTAGTCCCCGATGACGGGGACGCAGTGGGCCGAACTCTGCCACGGACAGCTGGGTGACCAGATCGGCATCAATGGCGGAATAATTTCGACTGGGTGTGTCAATGCCAGTGGTGTCACGCACCTGGTTGTACTTGGGCCCGACGCTTTGGCAGATCTTTGGATTCCCCTCCCTGGTGCAGTCGTGTCCTGGTAATGAAGTCCTTCAGCGTGTCCTCGAACAACTCGCACTCCTAATCCAGAGCCCTGACATGCAGAAGCTCAACCATATCCTGGCCATAAATATAATGTGGCTCCCTGTCTCCCCCGGAAATGGGCAACAGGCAGGGGAGCAGCGATAGCCATATAAATGGCGCCTTCCCGAGACTTGGTGACATTTTGTTTTGAAGAGGTACTGACTACTGAGTTCCCCATTAACTATGGTGTGGAACATTGCAATATCTCGGTCTCAAGCATTACCTTCTTTTTAATAAATTCGAACCAGTACAAAATTATATCATAGTTTAAATATTTATACCTTTAATCTTCGATGACGGGGAAGCACTCAGGGATTTGGGATTGACAACTGCAACAATTGGTTAGGGTTTATTTTGTAAATACTTGTCCTTTGCATCCGCGTCTGTGGTATACTTCCCGATACGATAGATTTGTCTACAATGGCGGCATTCCATCCTATGTCTTCCTGGTGGGCATTGGATTAACTTGCTTATATTTAAATTTATTCGATATGAAGCTAGGGCTTTTCGGCTGTAAGTGTTCTTCAAAAATGAAGTGACAGCCGCCCTATTATAGACATTCCCTGTCGACATACAACCCGGACACTGGCGCGAAGTGGGGTACGGAACCTTAGGATACCAGGGATCTTGCAGTCTTCCGCCTTGGAGGCGATTATTGACCATATTGTGGGCCTTCCACAGCCATAGGATGGAGTCGTCGAGATGCTTACTCACCGGTGGACGATCGTTGAATAGCCTAAAGCGTCTGCCGCAGAACGGGCAGCTGGGAAAGATGTACCTTATGAAGTCGTCGATGGCACTGCTGACCTGGGCCGAGACCTCCTTCTGAACGCTCATGAAGTGGAATAATTGCCACAGGGCGCAGGTGTAGCCTCGCATGGAAGCACCGGATCCACGACAGGCCACGTAGTCTCTGGACCTGACAACTCTGCCGTATGTTAGCTCGTGGCAATACAACAACTCTCTGAATTTCTCTCCGGTCAATTTGGGAGTACTCTTTAAGTAAGTGTGGAACTTCACAAGTGTCTCCATGTCATTAGACTCCATGGGCCTAGAGCGGATCAGAACGTCGAGGAACGTCAGTAGAGCCCTCCGGGCACTGTCAGTTATGGTCCAGAGTCTGGGTATCTCACTATGCAGCATATAGGCAATGGACATCTCAATGTCATCTCGAAAGATCGTTGTGGGTTGCTTTTGTACATAACGTAAAATGTTCTTGTTGTCCGCCTCCAAGTTGATACCTGACGATCTGGGGGATCTGGACTTTAAGGTCTCCTTATGCTCTATCAGCCCCAGCTGCTTGCGCAGCCTGGCCACATACTCCTTGCTGGTATTGGGAACGGGGGTCCATTGGTGAGCCACTACACCGCCCTCGAGAACGGCCAGAGTCTGGCCAAAGGGTTTCAGGTCAAAGTTCCCAAAGAGCTCACGATCCTCCACAATCCGGACGGACACTTCTGGGTACGGCAGCAGATCGAGGAGGGTGAAGACTCCGATCTGCGAGTGCCTCGGCTGGAAGACGAGCACAACGTGCTTGATGCGATGATTGATGTGGATAAGGGACTTCGGGGTTTCCCAAGCCTGGAAATTGAGCACAGAAAACCATATCGATAACATAATATAATAATTTCGATATTATCGACATTCGATAGCTCTCATCGATGCCTACCTGAATGGGCTTAAAGTTCGGCATGGTAGCTCCGGTGTACTGATTGTGCGCCAATCGAGTAGCCACTTCTCGGGCTATATCCTCGGGCACTCGACTCCGGATCTCTGTGCCCGTTCCGTCCCGTCCCCTCACGAATTTTGAGGGAAAAAAGCGCAGCGCAGGCATGTGTTGAATGTCAAAGTCCTGACAAATATTCACTTTCTCCTCGCAGTCCACGACGTAGATGGCGAGGATCCTTCGCCATCTGTGCATCCGATGCTCCAATTGCCGAAAGCTGCTTCCAAAACGTCGACAGTCTCCGCAATGATGGCTTGAGAAGACCACAAGTTTGCCCATGGACGGAGTGCGGAGGTTGTGCTCCAGGTCGGTGTAGTTGCTCTGGTAACTATAAAGGCCTCCGCTGGCATATACTCGAGGCTCTACCCGATGAGCTGGCGCATAGCGGCTGTAATTGGCCGTTGGCAGGGCAAAATGTAGCAGGAGCAGCCACACTAACTGAGATTGTCGAATCATTTTCACAAAGTGCCCACATGTTGAGGTAAATTGTGATGCTCGGAAGTTAGCCTACCGAATTGGTTAAAATAATTTTAAATTCAAAATTTAATTCGATTTTCTACGTTCCGGTCACTCAAAGATGTAATAATATTTTAATGTAGAGATATTAGCTCAGTGTAGAACTGAGATTGTTAATGGCGGTGACATCAGAAACCGTTGGGGTTTTGAAATCACTTAAACAAATGCCTAGAAGTATGCAATAAAATGTTTGAGTCACCCAAGGTCACTGAACTAAATTTTTTTACCCTTTGTAGCATAGTTGTAAAAATGATTTAGAACGTGAAATTTTATAACTTTCCTTTATTTTAATTAGCAAGTAGAAGTCACAACCCAATTAAATACCTTTCCTAAATAGAATTAGTTTACTTTTTAAAGGAAAAATGTATATATTCACCGGATTTATATGGTTTCATTCATTAAAAACTAAAAATGGTTAAATCTTCTCAAATAATAATCTTCGTCTTCTTCTGCGTAAGGTCTCAAAATTTTGAGACTCAGAAGAAGGCTCTGAGGCTCTAGCCGTAATATTAGTGTACGTCTCCATCTGTTCCAGGCGGTACAAGCTATGGTTCTTTTGCCGGTAGACTCGCTTTAGAAACCTTAGAACTGAATCTCGTTTCCATTTATTTCCTTTCTTGCACGTCTTGCAGATCTGAATTGAGGGCCAACTCTTCGCCCCGGTCAACTTGTTGAACTCGTTGTGGACTTCCCACAGCCAAAAGATTTCGCCGTCGTGGGTTCTCACATCGAAGGTTTTTCGCTGGGCTATTCTGACGAAACGTATGGCGCACTTCTGGCAACGGAAGGCGAAGAACACCTTGACGAAGTCGGTAATGGCCCGGATAACATGGCCCGGCTCATAGATCGGCCTGAACCAGCCCTCGTCGAAGTCAGATCCCTCGACGGTCAGGAAGTGAAAGAGCTGCCACAGGGAGCAGGGAAAGCCACGCAGATGGGGCTCCTTGCCGTGGCATCCCACGTAGTCGTTGGTGTTGAAGACTTGATGGAATTTACGCTCCCAGCACTCGGCCCAGTCAGGGACCTCAAAGAAACAAGAAAGTTCATGGGATTTTAGACTTGCAAATAATAATTAATAAAATATAAGTATCCCTGGTTTGTATCCCTACCTCGTAGGCGAATATCCTGAAGGCAGTGTCCAGCCATCTTCTAAAGTCTTGGAGAAACTTAAGATTGCTCTTGTGCAGGGGATTGAAGACGATCAGCACATCTGTGAAATTCTTCAAATTCTTAAGATAATCGGCGGCAATTATACGTCCATGGAGGACCTTGGAGAATTGTTTAAGAAAGATCAATATAATCATCAATAACTGTATTGCTTTATACCTCGTTGTACATCCAGGCACCTATTGCCAGCTCTATGTCCGCCCGATATACCGTAAATTTCGCCTTCTCCAAGTACTTCATAAGGTCCTTGTCCTCTCGGTTTAATTTATGACCATGTATTTCGTTCTTCGGACCATCAGGAGCGGATATTGTTAGAATTCGAGGATGAAACGGATTTTTAGTGACGATTTTAAATATGTAATTTGAGGAATCTGAATCCAGGACAAGGAATTGCAGATACATGTCCGTGAAAATTATTAGATATACAAATCCAGGAGCGAAAGTCAGCCACATAATTTTATGGACTTTGTCAACCTAAAGAGTAATTTAGTACTGTTAGTTAGTTGGGCATTAGTTATAGTATTTAATAGGCAACTCAGTTTCGCTTTGGTTAATTAGAATTTTAACTAAAGCATGTAATATAATTAATTTATACACAGATATAACTCAGATGAGGCGACGAAATATTTACAAATAAAGATTCCAATCAAGTGCTTTGAAATGGAAAACTCGGTTTCCATTAAACGATTGCCGAGTCCTTTGTAATAGCCCGAATGGCCCCTCAAACTAATTAGATGAAAGTGACACTAAACAAGTGTGTTTTCAGTTATCAAAACCCATTGAAACACCCACTCAAACACAAACTGCCTGACGACCAAAATCGACCACAAGGACATGAGCCAGGGTCCTCTTCCCCACGCACATGCAACAAGTTTGGCAGAGTAGTTCACACCCGAAAGTGACCGAAATATCAGATGGAAAATATGCCAAAACTTTGCGGGAGTGCCACCCTCGGCTGGGTCTCATTTACATGGAAAATCCGGCTAACCACAGTTGACGTCACGGATTATGGCCATGAGAGAGAAGATGAAACAAGACAAGCGCCACTCGAAACTTTCCTCGTCAAAGTTGTGCCGCCTCGAATGCAGCTTAAAACTTTTTGGCAACAGTTTATTCCCCCCTTGCCGAAAAACAGAACTGCCACAAGCTGGCCAACTTTCATCTGGCTAATTTAATTGCTCATAGTCCTGGCGGCTTGTCTGTCTGCCACTGGGCATATTTGATGGCAAATTAACTCTGAAAAGGCGTTGCAGCGGAAAGAGTTGAGGGTATTATTCGGGGGGAAATTAGGGGAAAATTTACATACTTCGGAAGAAAATTTTTGAAGGAAAATATAGGTTTGTTTAATAAAACCTGTGAACTAATTAACGTAAAATGATAATTAATTTCGAAATACATGTGAAATTCTAATGGGAAAAGAAGGACATAAAAAATACTCATTGCAAATCCGGGAATGAAAAATTAATAGCAAGCTGAAAACCCTTTCCCTACCAAGAAAATTTCCGCGCCATTTGTGCCTAGCTTGCATTTTGTTTAATTAGACTCTGGACCATTTCCTATAACCACAACAATTGTCGCACAAACTTTCAATCAGCAAAAAATCAGGAAAAAAAAGGCCGAAACACAATGAATAGCTAGGCAAACACATGTAAGTGAGGGGCTTAGTTCCCTCCCAGGACTGATACTGATAATCAACAATGCGCCGACTGACATGAACAATGTAGCAAATCGGTTTGCAAATCAGGCAGCAGCAGAAAACGGAGCCAACTCCCTCGCAGTCACTCAGACATGATGGCAGTCGTCAGTAAAAATTGCGTAAAATACAAATATTGTGCCAGACTCATTCCACTTTTTACCCATTTCTCGATTTTTTTTTTTTTTTGTTTTCGTTGCTGTTTTGTTCTTGCGCCAGGATGCACTGCGTGGGCCTGGCGATGGAATGAGGGGATAAGGCTGAGAAGTCCATCAAAACGATTTGAATGCGTCGCTGACGTTGATGAGTTTGAGTGAAAAGCGGCAGCGTATGGCAGGATTGAGAGGATGAGGCTGGAATAAGGGTAGAGGGGCTGAGGCACACAGGAAGAGGCACAAACAACGAGGCAAGTTCGTCAATCAAAAGCTAAACCGAAATCTCCTCATGCGTGGAACGTGGAACAGAGAGCCGGCAAAGCAGGGCATAACGGCCAAAGGATGATGCAGGATTCAGGAGTACACTTAGGGAGAAATATCAAGGAACACTTGGGAATTTGGATTAGGAATTTATTTTATCCTGAGCCTCAAATAGAGTTCTTGGATTAAGCCTCAGAAATTTAATTTTACAAGGATATAACCGTTAACAATTGTTTAATAAGGAAATAAAATAACTGTTCTAAACAACCTTCTAAGATCTCTATAAGGAAAAATGCCCTACGTCAGACACAACATCAATAAAGGAATTCTGTAACTTCAACTGCAATAAGGACAATCTGAGCTCTTAGGTATTTTCCCTTGATTTAATATTGATAAAGCTTTCTACAGCCTATCAAATTTTTTTAATAACTATTTATTTTTGTTTTTATTTTTAGGTCACATATTTCCCTCTGTGCATCTGTGGATAACGACGACGTTGAGGATGCGTTTTCTGTTTGTTTTGTTTTAATTTTCTCGATTCCTTTTTTTTTCGCCTGACTTTTCCCTTTTTCCGCTGCCACTCTCGCCCCGCACTTTTTCCAGGCGCTTCTTTTTTCGTTATTTGAAAAACCCTTCAGCTGGTGAATTGTTGCCATGTTTTTATTGTTGTTGAGTTTGGTTTAGTTTGTGCCGCTCTAAGCGGTGGCAGCCACCAGTAACCAGTTAGCAGTCTCCAGTTAGCAGTTGGCATTACCAGTAGCCAGGATCTGTTTGCGTTTTGCCCACTTGGCCGTGTGTGAGTGTGTGTGGGGCGGGAAACGCATTTGACATTTCATCTGATGACTGTCTGAAATCGCCGCTGATGATTTGATGCGTTGCGTTTCCCTGTGTGCGTGTCGAGAGGGTGGGAGTGGAGGTGGAGGTTAGGGGATGTCGTCGAGGGGGGCCGCAACAATGCCCTGAAATTCGCATTGTTAGCAAAACACTACACTGCGAAATGAACGGGCCAAAGTGCCCAGGGAATGCACAATCACTGGAAACTAAAATTTAATTTCTTGTAAATAAATATTTTATGATACAAAATTTATGTGTTATAAATTTTCAAAAAAAGAATTCTTTTCTAACTAATAAAGAACATAATTTTAAAATTATTATTGCTATGAAAATAATATAAGCCTTCCCTATAAAATATATAAAATATTTACTAAACTCTACAAATATTGTTTATAAAATCCATAAAATAGGGCCTAAAAAAATGTACTTTCAAGGAAAAATATTCATCTTATAACTAAGCAACTTTTTCCCCCAGTGCACACGCATACTTGACAAGTCGCCAAACCAAACCGAACCTAAACCAAACCTAACCCAACCGAACCGAACCAATTCCAACCATAGAACCCCCCTTTTGGCCATGCCCCCCAGCTTTTACTTCCGCTTTTAATTAAAAATAAAAAATATGTATACTCAGGCGTAGAAAAAAAAAAATAAATAAAAAGAGGATTCGCAAACCAAACCAAACAATAACCCGCTTGGGCAGGGGGAAAAAATTCACAATTATTTGCGTACAAAAAGGCTACAAAAAAAGCCGAGAGAGAAATTGAAAAACCACATCACATCGGGTTGGTCCTGCAGGCAGCAGGATATATATTTGCATGCGTATCTCGCAGATACGCACTTTGGTTAGATGCACTCGCCGAGGGGAGGCTGTGCAGGATACGGAGGAAATGGGATATGTGAAGTGCAGGATCCTGGGCAGGACAGCGGCAGGAGCTCTTAATTTGTCGGCAAATGCAGCAAACTAATGAAAATTACGCAATTTGAAAAAATGAAAAAAATGAAAAAAGTTTTTGAACCGCTAACAAGGGAAGGAAGGTGGGTGGCCAATGTGAGCAGAGGAGTGGGTTAATGAGAAGCGGTAGCAGGTGGATGAGTAGGTATGTGAAAAGTAAGGACTGATGGATTTGGAGATGCACTTGCTAAGCTTTGGAAAAGCTCTGTTATTATTATAAAAACTATAGTAATTCTCTTAATACCTTTGAAAAATTATTATGTATAAAATAGTTGAGGATACTTGGTTTTAAAATATAGCAATAATTTTACTACAAATAATATGCATTTCAAAATAGCTTCCGTTTATTTTAAATTTAGTTTATATTAGGAAAAAGATTCAAAAACATATAAAAATATATTTTGACTGTATTTAAGCCCAATAAATACTTTTAAAATATTCCCAAGCACTATTTTATATTTATTTTTGATTAGGAACATCTCATAATAATTAATTAACGAATATACCCTTTCTAGGCACTTACTTTCCCACCTCAGACAGTCAAGCAAACCCAACTAGGACTCTCTATTTGCTTGCGGGCTCAAATCGAATTAAAACAAACAGTGTTAGTTGATTTTTTTCGCATAAATTTCACAGAGACAGGCTGCCGTATACCACGAAGCCGCAACAGTGGAGACTAGACTAATCTAAATAGGCTTAACAATTACGCGAGTAAAAATGGAGGGAATCTGAATTGAAATTAATCGCAGATACAACGCGTACATAGTTCCCAGCGCGCTGGCAGGCCATTTAAAATGCGTTTGTGTAATTGATGATGTACAAAAGTCGCATCGGCCGAAGATGATGATGCCTCATTAAAATGCACTTAATTAAAATGCAATGGCAAAATCAACAGCAACTGCAACAGCAACAATTGCCACTGAGGCCGCAGCAGCAACAGCGTTTACGACGAAATCCAGTTTGCTTTTCGATAGAAAAACCAGCAGACGAAAAACTACAAGACAACTTAAGGCCAAAGTCAAAGCCAGGCGGGAGCGGAGCGGAGAATCGAGCAAAACCAAGCCAAGAATGAAGAGTGTCGCATCTGATGAATATGGAACTTGCAACTTGACTTTGACTTTGGCTCCTGCCCCGTTCTGTTCGGTTCTTGCAACTATTTCGATGCGTTGCAGAAATTGCTGCACGAATCCGCCGTAGAGGCGGCAGTCGGATCGGGATCGGGCTGCTATATCCCCAACCACACAATACCCATCCCCCATTCACATCCACATCCAAGTCACTGCTGCTGAGCGAACCAACCCAAGCTGTGGCCAGCAAAAAATGTCATAAATAAATTGCTTAGCAACATTCACTGACGCGCCAAATAAAATCCCATAAATGATCGAATGCGATTTTTAGTCTATGCAGCAACGGCGGTGGCGACAAAATGAAAAACAGAAGGAACAACAGGCAACTTTAAAACAAACTAACCAAACAAACTAGTGTGTTGATAAGTGGTTCTTGCAGGTAAACTCCCGATACTCTATCTATTTATGTTATGTTGTTATTATATCGGATATTTTGTTTAATTATTCTTTTAATTTTTTGATTTTGTTTTATAGATTAAAACATGAGTATTAGATAAAATAAAACAATGATCTTGCCAATGTCAAGCATCAAAGATCAGCCACTTGGCTTAAATCGTAATTGAGAATTTTAGTGCAATACTTATGGTTCGGGAAACCCTTTGTAGGCTTTGTAACTTTTTACGCTCTATAGTTTTGGCTTCTTAAAAAAGGAGTTAAACCTTCCAAATTTACAAAGAAATATTAAAAGATAAGTGCTATAATATCCTAGCTGATAAGCTCCCTTCCCACGGATAGTGTAGCCCAGATAGGCGTTGTGTAGACAACTTTGCGATGTGACTTTTTCCAGCCGCCAAGCGGGCAGCCAACTTCTTGTTGCGACTTTTTTTTTAAGAATTTCAAATGTTTTTCCTGGTAAATTAACTAAAAATGCGCTGAAAACGCTCGCAACACAGCAGCAGCAGCAGCGAGCTGAGATCTCTCGGCTCGGAGGCGACCGTTTTTGTGTCGCTATCTGCTAAAAAAAAAAAAAAAAAAAAATCTCAAGAAGGGGAAAACAGATAGACCAGAATCTGGAGAGCAGGCAGCCGAACGCGGCAATTTCCTATTTTACCAAAGTGGTTGCTGCTGCCTTCGAGTTTGCGTCATTAATGTGGCTTTTAAATGCATTTTTCAACGCGCGGGGAAAAGCCGAGGAAATTGGAGACGTCGGGAAGACAAGTGTGCGCCTTAATTATGTGCGGCTCTTGAGAGTATTGGCTGATTTTGTAATTAGGTTTTCATTAGAACTAGCCCCCAACTATGGCCAAGTCCAGCAGCCCGTTTCTGTGTCCGCCAGCAGCATGACATTCCACGGCCGCCAACTGCGAGAGTTCATAACTCGCCGGGGCAGTCGTGCCGGCTAATTTGTTGCGGGTCACCTGACCTGGCTCCCAGGGATCCCCACCTAGCCATGGCTCCTCCTCTGCCTGATTGAGTTATATCCGCAGCCGAACATATGTAAACAACCAGTAGCCAAGTGTTTGGCCAACACGAGCAATAAGACAAGGCTAACGACGGCCGCTGAGAGCCGCCACGCCACCCATCGCAGAGCCACACGAACCCCACACGAGCCAGAACCTCTGTGTGTTGAAGCCTCGTCCCCAGTCTTAGTCCCCGCCACAGCCTCAGTCTCAGCCACAATCAAAGTGAAAGATACGGCTAAAGAGCCAGCGTCTGCATTTGTCTTGGCCACGAGGATGAGGCTGAGGATCAGCCGGCGCGATGAGCTTCCATTGAGCCAAAGACCCACTAAGCTGTACACTAAGAAAAAACTATCATATTTGATTATCTGAGCGAAAAACGGGTGAAGCAGTCAATAAAATATATGATTTTTAGCAGGATCATTTAAGACTTTTTAAATTAAGATCTTTAAGATAGAAATTTGATTTTATTCATTTATAAATTAAAAGTATTGAAACTGCAGTTTACGCACCTTAATAATTCTATTATTTCTCTGACGCAAATTTAACTCATTTCCTCAGTGTAATTCCCATGTGCGGCACTTTCTTTGGCCGCGGATTATGCAGACAGAATCCCAGTGGATTGAGGAGGAGGAGGAGGACGGCTCTCGAAGCTTGGAGGATGCCAATGGAGCCGAGTCGTGGATAGAAGGCGGCTCTGCTCACGTCTCGCGACTGCATTTTGATTTATCCACGCGCTCCTGTTGTTGTTCCTGTTGTTGTTGCTGTTCCCGGCGCTCTCATTGCTGTTGTTGCTGGCGGCGCTTCAGCAACTGCTCCTTGTGATTAGCGTGGCGTTACAGAAGGTGTGTCCCAAAACACAGGCAGCAGCCATATAGCCACCGTAGCCGCCCCCCGATCCACCAAGCGAACCATCTCCAGCCTCTGAGGTAGCTGGCCAAGGATTTGCCGGCAGCCAGCATGAATGAATGAGATGATCGCATCAATGAAATCGCAGGGAGGGAGGAGAGATCGGGATTGGGATCGGGATCGGCATCGGAATGTGGGCCAGCCAGGCTGCTTCAAAGGCGCTTTCGATGTTAATCCCAGGGAAGCAGGTAATTAGCCCAGACCACACAGGTTGTAATGTGAATTTTATTCATGGCCAGAAAGCTAATAGATCTATTATGATATCAGCAGGGATAATGTAACCTTTGGGTTAAATAAGCTCTTAGACATTTATATTGGTAAAATAAAAAAGGATTTAAGGCGTCTAAGGTTTTAAATAAGAATTATTTTCTTGAAAGTTTTAAAAAAATGCAAATTACAATGGGACTACAAGAAGTTCATCTCTCAAAGAGAAATGAAAATTAATGACAATAATAATATACATTATATTTAGGGTAGTGATTAAACTGAAAGGTATTTAAGACCTATACAGCTATACCTAATATTTATATTCTGGAACATTAAAGAATTGAAATAAATAACAGGAAAAATTTTTTGAGTTGATTTAATATGGGATTGGCAAAGAAAGCAATCAATATATACACTTATTCATCGATCCGGAATGCTGTACCAACTCTTGGGAACCTAATAAATACACCGATGACTAATATAAACCATCAATTATGGCTTTCAATAGTCTATTAGAGAGTTAGAGATAATGAAACCAGCTTACACACATAAACAAAAAACTAAATGTCCACTCTGGGCTAAATATTTGAAGGGAATGAGGAAAACGAACATCCTTGAGAGTGGTCAAAGCCCTTAAAATAATGCCTCACATACCCTAGGCACACACAGAAGAAGAGGTTTAATTGGGTTAAGAAAAAAACTTAAAAAAATGTATTTTAAATAATTTTTAAATGGGAAAGAATTAACATATCTTTCAGAGAAAGTTAAAAAGAGAAATAAGAGTATATAGTCAATTTAAGTCCAATCAAAAACTGTAACAAGTAATTATTATGTTTTAATTCTTTTTAAAATAATAAAATATTATATCTATAGCTACAGGGTACAGGGGATACCCTTCTATACCATCTAAATGACATTCTCAAGACCTCTTCTTCGGATACTTTTCGTTCGAATGTTCTATAAAAATGCAAAAATTATGAAAATTTGCCTGCTGTTGTTCTTGTTGTCTCCGTTTGGTTGTCTTCGTCTCTGTCTGTCTCTCGTGTTGGACTGCTGCCTGCATTTTGTGGTAACTGGTTTTTGTGTTGTATTTTAGCTATTTTTGGCGCATTTCGTTTTGATTCCTGTTCTGTTCTGGCCAGAACGCTCCGCGCGTCAATGAACCTTTAAGCCGAATGCATTCGAGAATAACTACAACAGCGGACAGCTAGGTTTTCTTGATTTTTTGTTGTTTTGTTTAGAGAGTGAGGGACACATGTCTATGAATTCTAATTATTCGCCAGAGACAGCGGCAAAAATATGCAAATTCTCTTCTTTTTGTCTAATACCTTAAGCGGCCGATCATAAAAGCCAATCAAATTCCCTGACATTTCCTGAGTGTCAATCACTCGCGGAATCCGCTGGATACACACACGCATATATATCTCTGTTTCGCCATGAGGAATATTTCCTCCCAAGTTCGAAAACCAAAAGGTAATCACTCTGCTCCGATGTTGATGACGATGATGATGATGAGGAGGTTGATGATGGGGACTGTGGCGATGAAGAGCAGCTTTTTTAGCCCAACAACTCGTTCCGATCGATCCACTGACCACAGTCAAGGAGCTGGCAGTTGGGCCAGTCGGTGTATGGTCGGCTATAGTGGGCTGGCCGCTGGCAATCAAAAAATGTGTGGCGAAATCAGCGCGCTGAAATACTTTTTTAATGAACCTCTTCCTTTGCGGCGGCCACTCAACAATTTGGCGACACGAAATCAAAGTCATTGCATCTCCCGGCTGAGCTGGGATGGGTCTTGCTCAAGATCGGTGGTTAGGATGTATGGGCTTGGTCTCGGCCCAGAAAATGGGTTGGTCAAGAGATCCTGCCTGCCGACGCGATGGCTTGAAATGCGCTTTATAATTGCACACGCACTTTTTGTACTTTAGGAAAAATTAGAAGCAACCAAAGTACACTAGCAAAAATTATTTCTGAAATAGTTTATAACGAAAATAATATAAGAAGATTAAAAGTTGAAGATATTGATAAATAATTACATTATTATCAGTGCCAGGATTTGTCATATTTTCAAGAGAAGAATTTTCTTTTTTTTATTTAACTTTAATTCCCCAGATTTCCGCATAATTAAACCCTACTAAAGCCAGTAATATATTATTTTTTTAAGCATTTTTGCAAGTGCAACAACTGGCCAGAACTGAATGAACATTAAAGCTCAAATCGCGCATCATGTTGCCATGTCAGCGCCGCAGTCGGAGGCAGGCGGCCAAGTTAATGACATTGCTGCTGCCACTGCCACTGGTGCAGTGGCCATCGCGGAGCAGCGGCGGCTAAAAAAACCCAACCTGGCGACAACTTTGGCCAAAGACCAACAACTACAGGCAAGCGGCGTTGATGAGCAAAAACTGGACATTTTGATTTTAGAAAAATATATAGAGAACCACTTTTTTGTGTGTTGTTTGCGGTTTTGGTTTTGTTTCATTTGTTGCCGCACAAACACGGCTCCACGTCGATTGCCTTCATCCGAGCGGCATCGTGGCATCATAGTTGGCCAATAGAGGAGTAGCACCACAAAAGCAGCTGTCGCCTGTTGCACGTTGCACACACGTATATAAATTGAAAAAGTTGGCTAAAATATGTGCAGCAGCCAGTCAGCCGGGGCTAAAAGAACTTGGCCAGCCTGCCAGTTTTTTGTGTGCAGCAACAGATAGCCAAAAATTTACGAGTGCCATGTCCAACCAGGAGAAAAAACAAGTGAGAAAGCTACAGTCGAGTGACCGACTGTGAGATACCCGGTACCCAAAGTATTGCCCGTGAAATTAAATAGCACACGGACATGGAAAAAACAAAAAGTTGACAAATAAAGACAAATGTTATTAAAAACAACGTTCAAAAAAGACTTATTCTGCATCTGTACGCAGCTGCATTACGAATTAATACTGCGCTCGAAAGCACGCAACACTTTTTTTCGCTACTGCCACCCAAAAGCTAAGTGCTCAGACACGCGAAATTATTCCTAAGCAGAGCGATAGAGCGAGAGAGCATGAAAGCATTAATTGTTTAATAACTTTCATGTTTATCATCCGATTTTACTCAAATTTGCAGAGCACGTCCGCAATCGCCTACTTATTAAGCCTATCTATTTACTTTAAGTCGAAAATTACGCCTATAGCTAATATACCGTTTTTTATTTTTTTTGGGGGCGGAAGTGGGCGTGGCCAAATTTTAAAACAAACTTGATCTGCGTGCAACAGATTCCAATGTTGTCACCAAATTTGGTAACTCTAGCTCTTATAGTCTCTGAGATCTGTTGTTTCACACGGACGGACAGACGGACAGACGGACAGACGGACAGACGGACAGACGGACATGGCTAAATCGACTCGGCTGGTGATGCTGATCAAGAATATATATACTTTATGGGGTCGGAGATGCCTCCTTCTGCCTGTTACATACATTCTCGGTTGGCACTAACTTATAATACCCTTGTACCCTATGGGTACCGGGTATAAAAATAGGACTCAGAGATGCCTATGGTTGTGAGTTATGAAGGAACTTGTAGGGATAACAGGCGACTTTTGACGGCCAATCAGGCTACTGAGGTTCTTAGTAATTTTAGGGGGAAAAATAATAAATTTAATATGCAGTTTTATAGATTTTAAAACTTAAATCATAAATCATAAAGTTTAATCAAAAATTTAACTCAAGTATAATTTATTTACTGTCAAATCTAAGAAGAATATCAATAAAAGAAATTAATATAATCTTTACTAGCATAAGTTTTAATATTTATAATGTAACTCTAAATCTTAATATTAATTTTTTAAATACTAGAAATATTCGAAGAAAAATATGTATGTAGATGTTCACTAGTTTTATAATTATTTTTATTATTTTCCTTGTTTTTATTTTCTAATTGGTTAAAATACAACTCTCAAATATCTACCCCTCTCTGATATTAATTTACAAAACTAATTAAGCTTCTTTTGTACAAAAATCGCACTTCAACCTAATTACAAATATTAACCCAAATGCATACACAAAATTTGTGGGTCCCGCAGGATATAGTGACAATTTTTCAAAGGCCTCGCATGTCAACGGACAACTGGCTGGATGTCATGCAAAGCGCGGCCATTAACAAATCGGGGGGAGGTACGTATTCCAGGATATATAGACATACTATATATGTATGTATCTGCCCCGTGGGAGCCGTATGAATATTCCAAAGAACCAAATGCTATTGGCGGCATAAATCAGCATAAAGCGATTGGGAAAAGACGGAGACAAGCGCCTAATTAAAAATGCAATTGAATGTTTCCTTTTGGCAGTCGCTGCTGTCGCTGACGGTTTTTTAAAACGGATGAAAAGAAGTTGAGGCTCGGCTCGGTTTGTATTCGAAATGCAGCCTTAATTAAATATAATTTACAATTCGCCGGCGGTCATAACTTTCCAACAAAAGGCCGTGACAGCAAAAGGCAACTGATGGGCGGCGAGTGTGGGCTTCGGTGGGGTTTGGGTGGCGGTTGGAAAAAAAAGGCGGCGAACAAGGAGGGGGCGTGGTGCCTGCGGGCCATGAAAATGTTTCGACCAAAACAACAAAAGAGCATGTTTCGAGGCAATAATGGACGATGTACTAATGTCATTCTATGGTCTCCGCCAAACGACGGCAACATCAGCGGCATTTTTTCGTTCGAAATTATCATAAATTTGTCGTTGGCCGTTTCGATGTTGTTGCTAGAAAAGGTTAACATTGTTCTTTGTGCATTTCCCGGCTTAGCCGCCGCCGCTCAGCTTAGCCCGGCCTTAACGCTGGTCAAAATATGCGGCGCCCCAAAAGCAGGGCCAGCACGAAAAGCGCTGAAATTTACGGCCAACAAGCCAAAACAAATAATTCCAGAATTCGTCACACGCTAAAATTTCAAGCAGTTCCAGGCAAAAAAAAGATAGGAGAGAAAAACATGGGAATAAATGCATTTGGAAACACTTTTTTTAAGGGGATTATAGGGTTTTTACATCGTGATTATGCTGGATTTTTGGGGATTTTGAGAAATGGGTACAGCTTTCGCCTTTATAGAATTCAAATTTAATTAAATGGGTTTATAAATATCTATCCTACATGTGCTTATCTTGCAGATACAAAAATATTATATAGATACACCCTACTTTCCCCCGGTAGACAACCATTTAGGTAAGTGACTTAAGTGAACAGATTTAGCTCCGCCTTTGATTAAATTATCTTCCGCTGCAAATGTTTGCATCTGCCGCAGGGATCTCTCTTTTTTCCAGCCAAGCCATTCAATTCCGCTGCCCCTTATACATTTTTTGTTTTTTGCTTAATTATAAATGCAAAGTTCTCTGTCTTTTTCGAGTTTTTTCTCCCCATGCTCTCTCTCCCTGCAATTTTTTCGGTTTGTTTTGGGGGCCAGAAACATTTTTCGTTTTGGCCCTGAGTGACAAGGCTTTGTGCCTTGGCTAGGGAAATGAATTTTACTTTTTCGGCCGGCAGGAAGTGCCGTGCCCCAAAGCGATCCCAGCAGGAGTGGCTAAAAAAAAAATATGGAAAACTTTGGAGCGGCAGCGGGAATGGGAATGGAAATGGAGAATCTTTTAAATGCAATTTAAGGCTGAGAGCGCGGTGCAGCAGTGCGGCAGAATGAGTCGCTAGAGTTATATGCATTGTATGGCAATGGGAATGGAAAATATGATTATAATTATAAATATTGCATAAGCAGCACAAACTCACGCACTCGGGGAGAAGGAGGGAGAATGAGGGCGGAGGGTAGGGGTGTCCTCACGCAGGACGTGTGACGCATGCGAGCACAAAAACAAAAACGCACAACGAAAAGTGCGTAAGTTGCGCCGCAGAATTGCATATAATGGCCAAAGTATGTACAAAAACCCCTCACACATTATATACTTTTTCGTACACTAACAAAAAATCAAATTGCTTAAAAATACAAGACTTTCCTGAAGCTGAAAATCTTAAATCGAATTCCTTAATCGCTAGGTAAAGAAGCAAACTGGGTTCTAATTATGAATTCCTTCTAAGGGAACCTATGATTGTTTATATTTCCATTCTAAAATATACCTAAATATCACTTTATTTCCAAATCCAAAACCTTTTCTCTCGCATTTTTTCCCACTGCTTACACGCTTATATAAATTGAAGGGGTAAAAATTATACAGAAATGCGAACGCAATTTTCGAGGCCTGCAGCACTCTCGCTGTCTTGGCCAACTCCTTCTCACTGCGAAAAAAAAGTTTTGCGGCTGATGGTATTCCCCATATTCCCCCACACCCATCGCAGCACCCCTTCCCCGCCTCCCTGTTGTAAGCTCCGACTGATGCATAGCGGTCGCTTTGTTGGCCGGGGGCAGATCAATATCCTTTTATGCGTTTACACATGCATTATGCATGCAGACTTCCCTCCAAACCTTAGCCCCTCTGCTGCTGCTGCTTAGAAAAATTACAAAAACACCAGCAGCAGCAACAGCAGCAACAGCAGCAGCGGGGGCAGTGTGTGGGTTAAAAAAGAAATGGCCAAACAGAACATCATGCGTAAGTGCCGGCGAACCGGGGGCGTATACGCAATATTTGCTTTCAATTGCAGCTGTTGGCCAATGGCAAAAAAGAGTAGCTCGAAAAGGATAGGAAAAAAAATACTGAGGAAAAATGGGGAAAACCCACTGCAAATGGGCATCAAATTAGCCATCAATTGGTATAGGGGGGCCGGGACTTGAACAGATATTTATTTTAGAATATATATTCATCGGCATATCGAGCACTGGCACTGCTGCATCGAGTACTTTCCGCCTGACTTTCAGCTCGAGTCCTATTTGATTTAGTTTTCCATTCGGCCGGATTGGTCGGTTGTTAGTTGTGAAAACTTATTCGAGCGCGGATTTGTGGGCAAAAGGCCTTTCTGAAGGGCCTCAATCGGTTTGGTATCTGAGAGGTGGTGGCAGGGGCCTATTAGCCACTCACACACTTTGCAGGCTGTTGGAATTTGAAGGGTGCACAGTAAATCAATTGAATTTCAAAGGATTTGTAACCATCAAATGAGTTAATTATTTATAATTATAAATAAAAGGGTCGACTTGACCCCTTAAACAGAACAGGCCATTTTTAAGGACATGTCTATGGCTTTTTACAAATAAATAATCTGGTTTTCCATTGCATTTATCTATGCTATCATTTATATAATTCCCAATTCAAAGTTTATTCGATTTTATAGTATCGAAAAATAATTAAATAAAAGACTCCTGGCTATATCCTTTTACAAAGTCTAAATAATTATACAATTTGAATGGAGAAATTCATAAACAAAATTATTTAATATGTATTATTCACGCATTCCCTTTGATTAAAATAAATTGAAAATAAATCTTATAAAATTAGAATTTCTTCACAATATGGAATCTTTATTAGTATGAGCTCTTCCCTACATAACCAAAGTTTTTTCATTTTAATTCGTGGCCTATTACTTTGTTTTTACCTCCTTCCCTTGGTTTTAGTCTCAATTTGAAAATAACTAAACTAAACATTTCAGTTACTCTGTTTCCTACAACAGGTGCACCTTTAAAGATAGAAGACCATCTGGAGAGTCCTGTACCCTAAACAATTCTGCATAATTAGCACTCTTGCCTAGCTCGAAAAATAAAAAAACGAAAACAATTCAAGCTCTAATTGTGCAGGCCATTTACACGCCGAAAGTTAATTTCGCATAAGCTGAAATGGCTCTCCCTCGTCCCTCGCCCTCACTTGGCTCACATTTTGCGACCTACAACAACAGAAAGCTTGTTAACAATGAAAACAACTTGGCCAGCAGCAGCACACACTCGCACACACACACACACACTCGAGCGGGGCGAAATACTGTATGGCTTCCTGTGGCAGGCTGTCAGCCAGGCTTCGAGGCATCGAGGCATTGAGGCAGGCTAAGGCAACCAGTCGGCGGCGGCAGCAGCAGCAGAAGTCGCAGCAGCAATTGCAACAACAGCAGCCGCAACAACCAGCGCACGGGGAGAAAATAAAATGCGTAAAAATAGGTTAATAGATTAAATGGGAACTTTTGAATTGACATATTAACATCGAATAATAATAATTAATAGTAATTTTATTTAATATATGTTATTGTGGTTATTTTTCAAAATAAAACTGTAATTCTCAATTAGTTCTAGCCTAAGAACCAAGAAATTAAATACAATTCTGACACTATTTTAATTATTAACAAGATAATAAGTGAATGATAAAATATAAAGAAACTGATATTTAATTCTGACATCTAATCCTGACACTATTTTAATTATTTAAAGGATAATAAGTGAATGATAAAATATTAAGGATACTGCTAAATATTAATAGCATTTATACACATTCAAAAAAATTAGCTCTCGACTTTTTTCACAGTGTAAAACAACAACAACAGCGGCAATACCTTTGACGCAATGTCAAACACCTGCTGCCAATGTTACCGCCAAACACGAAAAAAACACTCACACACACACACACTTACAGCCAGGGAAACTAAAAAGCCAAAGAGTAGGAGAACAACAACAAAAACAATAACAGCTACAGAAAAACAGCAACAAAATACAAAAACAATAGCAGCGCCAACAACAACAACAAAAGGCAGTACACATTGTCCGTCTGTGCGTTTGTTCTTCGGCTGGTTAGGCAACAAATTCTGCGCAAAAAGTGCAATGAACTTTGGCCAAGCCAGGGAATTGGGGGAATCCCCCTGGCGAGAGCGGTAAGGGTTAAGGCGGCGTAAAAGTCACAGGCTTAGCCAATGTGTAAATAAATGTCTATATGTATGCGTGCGCCCCGAAAGATGGAGTGCGGGCCGAGCAGCGCCAGTTGTTGCCTTTGCCAGTTGAAAAACCATTTCATTGAGAGGCCCGACCACAAAAGATATCAAATACCCGAAATGCCAGCAACAAAAAGGGTCGCCAAGCAGGGGAATGTGCATACGGAGGGGTTTGTGGGGCTAAGGATGGGGGATGGGAGTATGTCACCAAACGACAATTAGAAACCGCATTCCCTCTACAGTCAAATCCAATTTATTTGCTTTGATAAATTAGTAGAATTTCTTACTAAGAGCCCTAATATTATTATCTTATTCCTAATAATTAGAAGGCTTATAATATTTAGGGAAGCTGAGATTTAATTTAAGATTATATTTAAGTCGAGTTAAAATCTATGATATGATAATTTTTGGATTTATAATAATGTTTTTTTTGTCAATTAAATTCCCAATTAATAAAATTCCTAAAAATCCCTCACAAGTACGACTAAATCGAGTGGAAAACTCCACAAGATGCCATCGAAGATACCATTGCCACACAACAATTTTGCATTTTTATTTTTTTCGCATGGTAAAAAGCCATGTCAAAAGAAATTAATTACCAATTCATCAAGTTTCGGACCCTAGGAATATATAAACAACAAAAAAATTAAAAAGAAATGCAAATAAAGAGAGTGCCAAGTAAAACGGCAAACCAAGAGGAACCGAAAGACTGAGAAAAAAACAAAACCTAAAAGACGGACAACGGCCGGGTAGACGCTGAAAATAAAGTCAACTTGAAATGCGCCGCCAGTTGACGTCGTCGTTGTTGTTGCTATAATAGTTGTTGGTGTCTCCTACCCTTGGAAGCGCCTACTCCAAAACCTAAGCCTAAGCCACTCCACACACCATGCCACACCGTAGCCAGTACCATCCATGCCTTGCCACTTGGATCTACTCGACTCCATGGTCGCTGTCAGTTTTCGTCGGCGGAGCCAAGTAACCAGCCGAAAGCAGATGATGAAGCCCTCAAAGTCAACGGCAACAACAAGCAACTACCAGCAGGCCAACAACCAGCAACAAGGCGACATCGGTTTAGGCCTTTGAAAGCACTATACCATGGACATGGTAGCAGAGATATGTCGGGACAGAGAGGATTCCTTAAACTGAAAAAAAGAGTCTTATAACTCTTTTGACTTTTAATTGATAAAAATTGTTGAAGAATTACTATATCTATATATTAAATGAGACAATAATTAATAAAGGAATTCATAAATAGCAACCCTAAATAAAAGCTTTATTTAAAGGAAGGTCTTACTGTAGATAGGCCCAAGCAGGCGACACATGTGCACATATTTCTCTGGCTGGATCTCTAGTTGTTTTTTTTTTTTATTTGCCGGCTGCACTCTTTCTTTTCATTTATTTTCTGTAACCTTTTTTTAGTTTTTTCACATGCAGTTAAAGCGCAAATGTTCTCAAATTACCCATATGCAAAATGGGCGTGTAGGGAAGGAAGTAGGGAGCGAAGGCAGAGAGATTGGTCTACTGGTTCCGAGCCCGGCTTCGCCTTGCCATTTCGGTTGCGCCTCATATTTCGTCTATGGAAGCTTTGGACCTCCTCCGTCTCTCCATGTGACTCCCAGCTCTTTCTCTAACTCTGACTGTGACTCCAACTCTAACTCTGACTCTGTCTCTGCCTCAAGACGCCACCGAACCAGGCCTCCTGTAACTGCCCCCCTTTGGCTGGAGATTTTGTGGTAAGTTGACGTTGACTGGCGGATCTTCGTTGGTGACAATTGAAAGGCAGCGGAATAGGAATCACAGCGGAGCAGAAGCCCATCAAGGCGTAAAATTTCATAGAACAGACAAAGCTCTTATTTGGCAACACAAACTAGCTGAAAGAAGTCTTTGAGGGGTTAAACAAAGGCTACGGAGCATCTGTTGGGGCTAAGACAAAAGAAAGAATTATTGGTAAAGAGTTTGGAGAGTTTTAGTATTTTATAGTGACCTAAAATGTTAGTTAAAGGTAATTCGTTGTATATTTTATTATAATTTTATTCATTTATTATTATAAAAATTGTTTATAAATAGAATTTACTTTCGAATTAAGTTCATTTTTATTTACCTTTCAAAAATAAATTCTTTTGCTATAAAAACTCTACAAGAAACGTGGAAAAAACCCCTTTGATAAACCGATCGAGATTCGCTATGTCTATAGAACTAACCAATATAGAATCAATATATGTATATTATAGGTTCATTGCACGTTTATCGATATCTTTTTGCAAATAACAGAACTGAGCGGCCGATTGTTATTTTATTTTTATTTGTTCTGTGATCAGTGTTTATTTTATGCCCTATCCAAAAGGCCCACCATTAACTCCTCCTCACGCCTAACCCCAACATGCCGCTGAGCACAGGCGACACATGGCAAAGGCTGCCCAAACGTCGTTTCCTCAATGCCATAAAGTGCTCACTTATTGCTTTTTATGTGCTTTTGATATGTGCAATTGTGTGTGCGAGTGTGCGTGTGTGTGCGGGTATGAGTGTGAATGCATTTTCCGCTGCACTTTTTCGTCACAGTTTTCGTCAGTCTGTCAGTCAGTTTGTCAACCCAGCCAGCCATTCAGTTCGTGCGTCTTTTGTGCGTTCTCATAAATGCATTTTCCCCCGTGAAGGAAAGAGAAAGAAAGAAGAGCAGAGAACGCGTAGAAAGAGAGGGAAGAGAAGGGGAGTGAGCGGACCTAGCTCGCCGCAACAGCATTTCGTGAATACACAATTGGCGAGCGACCTAACCTACGACAACCGAATATTCGCCATTCCATTTGGCCAAGTTCAATGAACCGAACCTTTGGTTGAATAAACTTCCCATACACACACACACACACACACTCGCACACCCTCACGCACTGCGAAACGGTGACGCGTCGAAGCGCACAAAAAAAAAGTATGGACGGCGAAAAAACAACAGAAACCAAAAAACAAAACAACCAAAAGAGAGATAGAATGTCTTTTCAGTAGGGGTACTCAGTTGTTGTATTTTTTATTTATTTTATTTAGTTTTTATTTATTTAGTTAGCTTTAGTTTCCCGCCAAAAAACCTCATCAGTACTAAAATTTCTGGATGATCTAACCCCAAAACACTGGGAGTTTTCATAGCAGTTTGCCGCTGAATTCGTACTTGGGAATTTTAGGTGCAATGCCTGTCGTAATTTATTTAGAATTAATTAGGCGACTAAACCTGGAGTCAGCAAAAAGATCACCTATCAAATATGGTTCTAAATAATCTAACAATATAACAATTTAAAAATAAATATTTGTTTTTATATCAGAAAGGAGAAGAAATTAATTTAGGTAAAAGTATCAAATTGATTACAGAATTTTGTACATTAATAATGCCAAATAAAACCCTCTTCTTTGTCTTTATATTCTCTGACAAAAAAATATATAAATATATATAAAATTAATTTAGGTAAAAGTATAAAAATGATGAAAGAATTTTGCGCAAAAATATAATTTATGTCAAATAAGACCCCCTTCTTTGTCTTTATATTCTCTAGCTTAAAATATATAATTTTTATAAAAGAAAACTACCTTGAATAATGCAACAAAATAACACCCTTTGGAAGCCAATTGCATACCCCTACTGCTTACACATTTGGGGGCGCGATGTTTGCTACTTAAATGATATGCCATCGCGGTATTGGTGTGTGCAAATTGATTGTGCCGCTGTATGGGTTTGCTCCGCCGACTTCTTCACACTCCACACAAGCACAGACAGCCACAGCCACGGACAAGCATGCTTATGGAATGACTGTTTTCCCCGCTCACATTATTTCTATATTTTTTTTTTTGTGCCTTTTTGACTCTCTTCCAATTTGTCTAATTTTCAATGACGCGTCGACGCCATCGTCGTCATCGATGCAATGAAGTAAAAACAAATTAGTTGAACTCCGCACGCTGATGGGAATACGCAGATAGCTGGGATACAGATGCAGATACGGATACCGAGTGGAAGATACAGAAACACGGATACCCATATGCTGGAAGTGATACGGCGGCGGCAGCCAGCGAGCAAATCGAATTTACCAGCTGCTGGCGAAATAATTCAATAAATCGCGCTGGCTAAACCCCGGATCCCCGGATCCAGACCCACAGCCACGTCCACATTTACGTCCAGATCCAAATGCAGATGCTGAACCCAGACCAAGAACCGCAATGCTCTGTTCTTCAGCTCTTGAAAAAAGCACGGAAAAAAATCGAATTGCTGTTAATTATATACTCTTTTAAATTAATCTTCTGTTGTTGGACAACATTCGCCTTTGAAGAAGTCCAGTTTTAAATCCCATCAAGAACAAATGAATTTGTATCTATATTTCCTTATTTGTAATGAAATCTTCGCTTATTTATTATTCATTTCTCCGCGTGCATCATCTCTTCGCTAAGCTGTGAAGACACAAATGAAATTTAATTTCAGCATGCAGTTTGATGGGGCAAATGGAGCAAGAACCCAACTAACCCGTAGCCAACCAACGAAAATAACTGCAAGATATATTAATAAAGCAGAAATTCATATATGAAATTTTAATATGCAAACGAGCAAAAAGCGGAGCGCAAAAAAAAGCACGAGAGGGCAGCCAGAAAAATACCCATACACCCCAGAGTGTGGAAGACGTACGAACACATATACGAAGATACTAGATGGAGAAACCCAAAGTATCGAGGCATGTAAATCGAATTTGGGTTCGGCTTCGGGATAGGGATTGGGATTGGGGTAAGTAAGCCGAAAGACAGACGGAGAAAAGGGCGAAAAAAATGAGGAAGGACTGCTGCCATGTGGTCCATCGGTTTTTTGGCCAGACAACGGAAAAAATTGTGTGCATATTATCGTGAGGAGAGTGAGATTAAAAATGGAAATAGATTTCGCCTGAGAGAACGATGAAGATGAAGTCTTATCGACAACTTCAAGCTGCCGGATGAAAAGTTGGAGTGGATGGAGTGGCCAAGTTGAAATGGGAGCCAAGTTCCAAGCATGTATTCAGTCCTACTTGAAGAAGCACCCTCTCGTAAGTTGCTCCAACTTGGAGGAGGATCCATTCCTCCATTCATGCTTCTTCAACGATAAAATCATTGGATTTAAGCGCGAACAAATATAAACCGCTCGCATTACGTATACGCAGTGTGTGCGCCACTATGTGGCCAAAAATACAACTGCGAGGAGAGCCAGAAGGCCGAAGTGAGCAGTTGCCACACTTTCGCCGCCAATGTCAATGCCACCGCAGCACCAACATTTACCAGCACCGCCAGAGGATGCAGTGCCACGCAAATCCTATTCCGAGTCCAACTCCGGCGTCGCCCCAATGCCACAGATATGCGTGCACAGTGAGAAATAAGTCTGTCAGCTATTACCCTGCGGTTAGTACTCTCTTGAACCGAAAATACGGAAATATTCACAGTGCACCGCCGCCAGCAGGCAACAGGCAGCTGGTGGCACGCGGCCAGAGCCGGGAAATGCAGTCTGGCAGGCGGCACGTTTCGTTTGGTTTCATTTGGTTTTGGTCTCCATACCGATGCTGGTCCTAGTGCTGCTCTGCTGCTGAGGCCAAAAATAACAAAAAAATACAGCAACCAAGCCAAGGCATAGTCGTTGCCATGGCCATGGCCACGAATGGATGCCGTTTTGGGCGTCTGTTTGACCAAAAACAAGCCGGGCTGCAGAATGAGGAGGTGCGCATGGAGGCGGACCCAGGCGAAGGTCGCAAAGTGCCAGCAGAATTTCATTAGACCGGCAGACGGCAGACTCAGTGCAACGCCAAATGGAGATGAGGATGAGGATGAGGTTGGGCGATGCGCTAGGCCAGAAAACGGGCATCGAAAGCGAAAGCCCAATGGTCCCGTGGACTCCAGTCGAGACTCTGGGTGTCCCGAAGTAATCATGTAATCGGGTCTATCATTGCTGGTTATGTAAGTGGCTAACTGCAATTAGAGTTGGCCAGAAGTGGAGTGGTGGAGCTGGTGGCACAATCAACTTGTCAACGCAAATTGCAGCGACAAATTAGACAGCTGTCATGGAATTTTAAGCAGGAGAGTGAGTGCCAAAACATGGAGTCTGACATAAAGTTTAATTCCAGGGTTGTGATAGTTAAATGCCATTAATTGCGGGCGGTGACTGCCTGGAAAGTTTTCTGGCAAATCTGACTGGGTTCTTTATAAAACTTGATAGAGTCTGGAATTATGTTTCGTTCATATTAGTTCGAAGAACTTTTTGCGATAAGACTTATGAGGTATTACTTTGATGACTTTGAATGTTTTCATACTAATTTTCACTCTTTTCATTTTTCTGGGAACAAGTTAAATATAAATACTGCGATTATATCAATAAATATAACTTACAGCTTAAGTTATTTTTAAGCATTAAGCTTAGGAAATATTTTAGTTCCAAAAACAAAGAATAAAAAGGCTTGATTATATTGAAATTGTCGCCTTTAAACTAGTTTTCTATTATAAATAGTGAATAAATAATATTTGACTTAGTCTTTAAGCAAGCTCAAGAATCTTATATTCTCAAACTCATCAGGGTCTCTTGCTTAATTTCATCATTATATCAGTTAACGATATCTACTGCCAACATGTCTCTCAAGTTTCCTATCCAATTCCTAGACAGACATCTTCCAAACAATCCCAAAGTCTAGCCCAAAAATGCAAGTCCACTTTTTTCAGCTTTCTTATTCTTCTTCTGCAGCCACTTTCCCATTCGAGACGGAGGCTACTTAACCCTACGAGCACAACTGTACCCCAAAAAGAACAAAGCCGACTAAATGAAGGGCATAGAAAAATGAAGCAAAGTACACACGAAAAAAAATGGGAAATACGGGAGGACTAAGTGAGAAAAAAAATTGTGAAAAACGGAGCACACACACATGCTTACGCTAGAAAGTTTGCACACTCAAAGGCAGACGACGGCAGAGGAAAAGGGACCGGGGATAGAGGGTGTGAAAGAGAGCAAGAATGCAACTTGGGCTCACGTACACTTAGAGAAAAACTTGTTTTGGAATCTAGAAAATAAACACGAAATATAAATTTTCGAAAAAAATGTTTTTTGAATCTAAAATACAATTTCTAATAAAAATTTTTGAATATTATTTTCTAAATTTTTGAAATTGAAAGAAATATTCTTAATATTGAATACAATAATTGGAATATTTGAAGAGTTTTTATATTTTCTTAAGAATTTATTATATCCTACAAAGTCTAAAACGGAGTTGCGTTGCACAAAAATTCCCAAAGAGTTCTAGTTGCAAACGGCTTGATCGAATAGTGTTAAGGAAGAGATGGCTACCTACTGAAACATACCGCTTCTTATCTTTGGCAAGATCTTGGACTATTTAAATTTTTAAATTTTTTTTCCAGTAAGTTAAGGCAATCCTAGCATCAATTTATACTCCCAGTGTAGACCTCCGTGCAACGTGTAGCGGAGGTTCGGAGGTCAGGATGGGAATCTGATGGGATGCGATGTGATGTACATGGGAGCAGCGCATAGAGCATGTAGACAACTGGCAACAATAACGGCATTTTCGACGTTGACGAAAAGGACGCCCAGGAAAAGTGGGTGGCTTCGGGTGGCGTTTCGGGTCTGCTTCTGGGCGGTGCTTTTGCGGGGGGCACAGGGGCACTTCCTTGTCGACGACGAGTTGCCAACAGCCACTTGACACTTCCGTCGTCACATGAATGGAGCCGTAAAAATGCGACGCTGCTGCATTCGTTTCATTTTCGTACTTTCATTTGCTTCGCTTTTTTTTCCACTCCCCTCTTTATTTTTTTTGGGTTCGGCACTTTTTATATTTGGGGGTGGCGTCACAACGAAAAAAAGAGGAGCAAAAAAAACGTTGTCAGAAATGAAGCAAATACATTCATGCATAATTTTTATGGCACTTTGAGTGATAGGGGAGGAGTCCCGCCGACATGCATTTGGGATGCCAAAACGTTTTGGGACAACTTACACACACTCACACAGGGCCCTCCCCACATATTTCCTCTTTCACTTAAATGGGCGACTCCAATGGGAGTTGTTGGCAAATGCAAGGCGAGTTATTAACGCGGCTACAAAGTGATGATTAGTTGGGGGTGGCGCTGCGTACCGAGTTCTGGGTACTGAGTACTGAGCACTGGAGTTCTAAGTACTCAGCTCCTGCGGTTCAATGTCCGCCCAAAAGCAAATAGGCTGTGGGCACACACTCACTCTTTGGGCACGAACACGTGTTGGCCAGGCTAAGCGCCAAGGTGGCAAGGTAGGTCAGGGAATGGGAATCGAAAGGCAAAGAGGCCTTCGCACACAAATAACAAAAAATGTACAAAGAAAGGTACAGTGATTGTTCGATAATTTGCTGATTTTTAGTTTGGAGAGATTAAGGAAATCTCTATAATAACTTGAAATAAACTTAATATTGTAAAATTTATAATATGCAAAATTGTTAACTTTTTTGATAAATAAATACTAGTTATATACTTAGCACCCAAGAAATGCTTACTAAATATTATTTAAATTTATATTTCCTAAACCTAGAGCCTTCCCTGTACTTTTGGTGGCGACTGGTGTTGATAGCTCTGCTTCTGTACTTGGTTATGGATCTGGAATCGGCTACTGGTGGCCACTGCTCATCGTTGCATGCGGCATGGCACGCACTTGCGAGGGATCTCAGATCTCCCCTTCGGACAGAGGGCAAACATATACGCTCCTCCTTCACAATCCGCAAAAAACTCAGACAACTCCCTGGCCCTGAAGAAAGAGTTTTGCTTCTGGTTCTTGGGCACTCTCTTTTTTTTTTTGGTTATGATTGACTGAGTTCTGTTGAAACTTTGGCGTCTACTGGCACGCATGAATTACAATTTTCGAGTAACGAAAACCCCTCTGGAAAAAGAGGGCTTCACAATTAGCACATTTCGTACTTGGTGCACAGAGAAAAAATGCATGAGGATTTTAATAAGATTTTTTGGATAAGAGTGTCAAAATATACAACCTTATCGAAGCATTTCCTTCACAGAAAAACTGCTTATAGAGGAAAAGCTTTAAAAACCAGAACAGGACATAAATCGCTTGCTCAGAATAAAAAGAATCAAAAATACACATCGCCTTAAGGATTACAAAGACAAAACTTACATGTCGTGGATTTCCTTCGTTTTGCTTTCCCTGGTTTTCTTTCCCAAAAACCACACTCTAAAATTTATTTTCTCTGTGATTCTTCAAGAGGTTTCTTCCCGTTGTTGCTGCGGTGGCCGCCCTGATAAGCTTGAGACAGCGATTGCCTTGAGTGAGGCGCTTGAACTCCTCCGGCGATCTATCTCTTTCTCCCTCTGAAATCTTCTTCCCCTCTCTCTCTTCTTCTGTAAGTCACCGTGCGGTGGCAATTTCTAGCAGCCAATAGTTTCGCGACCTAAAAGTGACAAGCCTCCCTCTTTCAACGCTCCGCGCCGTCCAGAAAATTCTACTTGCTTTTTTTGACGATAACAAAGTTTGCCAACAAAAAAAAAAAGAAAGGAAAACGGTCATAAAATGAAAAAGTAAAGCCCAAAAGCAAAGCCTATTTACGCACCATGTCTGTACTGAACTGCCACCCAGTGCATTATAAGATAAACATTTGTTTTTTACTTTTTCATTTGGCAAATAGCATAAAAGCGTTGAACTCGCACGCAGGCCAGGCCACACAACACAGAATATATTCGCTTATAGAATCGTGAACGCAAGTATGGACATTTTATAAGACGTGGGACAGTGGCAACAAAAGGAGACTGTACAAGTAAGTTATTCTTAAAAAGCTTTAGCAATTTTTGTTATAATTAAAATCTATTATAATAAAAATAATACTCCTTTACATGGAATGCCAAGGATCATTAATTTTAAGGAATGGTATATTAGGAAATTAATTTTTCAGACTAATACTTAAAAACCTCCATAATAAGCTTCCAAGAAACAATAATAAATTCAACCACAAAATACATACCTCCTCTAACCTCGGAGAGTCACCTTATTAACTTAATTTTATCTTTTAAATATAATAATAAGCAACTGCAGCAATTTTTTGTTCTAATAAAAATTCAAAAGTGTGCAAATAAATATTTTTTTTATTGAATATACAAAATATAAGGAATATTTATACTTAAAACTAATAAATAAAAATGATTAAGAATAAAATTTACTAAACTCCCCAAGAACCCTTAAACTCCCTTAAATAAATTCCCAAAAATGATCTTGCATTCGTAATCTGCTTGGAAAAATCAAACAAAACTATAAATATTTCAGCGAAAATTCCAGTTTATAAAGAAAATAAGCCTTTCCCAGTCGAACCCATCGAACTGTAATCAATATAACCCATAAAGTCAATACGCATGAAAATTCCTATCGAAACCTTCGCTTAGTTCGCACTTCCACGAAATCGAAATAATCACGAGTTCCTCCCAACGACTTAAAGCTAAAACAAAGAAAAAACTCGTCGTCAGTCAATCAGTCGGTCAGTCACACAGTCAGTTTGCCAGTCAATCAGCCAGTCAGTCAGTCAGTCAGTCGAGCAGTTCGTCATCGAGCGGCTCAAGTGCTGAAAAGTTTATTGCCCTGTGCGAGCGTCTGACTTTTGCTAAGGCAAATATTGTTTAATAACATTTTTAAAAATAAAATTCACTGATTAAATGGACAGCGAAGACGACGACGACGACGGCGATGGAGGCACAACGAACGATGGCACAATGGCGGTCCTACCCCAAGACGAAATTATTTGAGTGCCGTTGTTCTGATGGACAATAAATGCGCAATGGGCAACGGAGGTGGGAAAGTCCGAATTCCGGCTAGAGACGTCGTCGTCTGTTGACCGGAATATTCAAAGCCAAAGCCGCGTCCAGCACCTGAAACATCTCCATCAGCATGACCATCATTAGAATGGTTCGAAAGGCTTCCCGCGACACTGCCAGCAGCTGCCGCTCGATGCGAGATCCCGTGCTCCACAATATGTGCTCGCTACCTAGAGCATCCTGCAGGGAGCTCTCCATGTAGAAATAGGGGAACAGGACATCCAGGGCCATGCGCCAGAACAGCACAAAGAATATGCTAGGTCTGCGGGAGGAAAGGGAAACTTAGAGGCCTCAGGATCACTTTTATTCCACTTACTCCATGGGGTTATTAGTTGCATCCAGCCTGGACTTCGTTTTCAGTGACTTTCGTCGCAATTTAGTTCTACTAAAGCGAATTCGGGTGAAATGTATAGCAGAGCTTTCTTCGTTTTTTTTGGGATAAATATAAGAACTTAGTTTAAAGTTGAAGCTGCTGAAATAGAGACTAAAAAATAATAATAAATAATAATTTAATTACAAAACTGATCGATTATACATATACCCACGGTTACGCGTGTAAAAATATAAGGTTTATACGTGTATATCTACAGATATTTATTTCTACCTTCTTACTTTGACATTTTACATAAGCTTTACTCGCCAAAAAGTATACCTTTACATACAGCAAGAAAAATTGTCTGTGTCTCGGCTGCAATTAATAAAGCTTTCAAGTTTTTCAAATTTTAAATAAGTTTAAATTGTTATTTAAATAAACAAACAACTTATCCCTCCCCTCCTCACAATCAAATTAAAAAATAGAGCAAGCTTCAGTATAGAAAAATTTATTAAATGTATAATCTCTACATAATATAGCCTCTTAGCTTTACACAATTTGTAATTAGCTCTCCTTTTCTTATCAAAATACCCCTCAACCTCCCAACTTCTTCCCACAGACTATCACAGTGGACCAAGGACCGCAAACAACACGATCAGATGATCCAAAGTCCAAAGTGATCCCTTCAATCCCCTGAAATACATCCAGGTAAGACAGGTTCTTCTGCTGCTCGAGGTGCTTGCCCAACTGTCCGTACCTACACCAGCCAGTGGCCCATAGCCCCCCGCACCGGCGGATCAGCAGAGTGTGACGAGAGCCGGCAAACACCCCCAACGGAGCACAGTCACCGTTGTCGTCCGACGCCGTGGAGCAACCACACTCGGGCAGGTCGAGCAGCTGGGGCAGCGGATAGACAGTGGGCTCTTTGAGCAGACCTCCCGGCTTCATCACACGCACTCCCAGCTGACCGCTGCAGTTGAGTCCCCAGGTGTAGAGGTCTCCGAAGGCGGATATGGCCGCACTGTGCCAACCGCCGGCAGCAATGCGAGTTATCTGCAAGACACGTTCCTTTTGATTGCGACTGCCAGAAGATAAGTGGGGACAGGGCAAATATTTACCTTGATCCCAGCCAGTGCTTCCACCAAGAGCGGCGCCTCCTCCACTTTTAATACGGCCTGACCCAGCTGTCCGCGACTGTTAATTTTGGCATGAATATGTAAAAAAAAGAGTAGGAAAAATCAGTGGGACGTTAAATTTTGAAGTTCAACACCGTAAATACCCTTGCAGAGACAACTATGTGCATGATGTGACTCATCATTTGGAAAGTAAGCTAAATTTTAAATATGTTTTGCAAGTAAATAAAATGCTCTTGATTAAACTAGCTTAAAAAGTCTTTGTAAAATCAAATAGAGGCCTCTTTCTATACTAGGTAAACCCTCCAGGTGTGTAGTTCCCACTGTTCCTGGCAAATTAGACCCTTTGCAAAGGTATTTTCGCATACTCACAGTCCGTTTCCCCACGTAAACACGTCACCGTTGCCATTGAGGAGCACGGCATGCTCGTGACCACATTCCAGCTGCTCCACCCGAAACTGGCGCCCGGGAAACAGATGCACGCAGCTCGGAATGCTGTACACGGCGTTTTCCGAGCTAACAGCTACGTTTATATGCGATCCGCAGGCAATGTGCTCGACGATCGGAGTAATCGGTAGGTCGGGCGCCTTGGGAATTCCAAAGATAGAGCGCTTTGTTCCGGAATTGGATCGGGGCGGAGCCTCCAGTCTGACTGCCACTAGTTCCGCCTTCAACGTAGGCTTAACCCTGTACAGTTGACCGTTCTGGAGCAGCACCAGACAGTGGTTGTCGCCGGCGGCCAGGGCCTTTACGTCGTCTGCCGCCTCAAGGGTCACGCACTCATTGGGATATTCTCCCAAGAGACCACGCAGACACAACTTCCGGCCAAGAGCGAGGGCCGAATACCGCCAAGCGATCGAAATCGTGCACTGGTTCTTGTCCGACAAAGGGGCATTTATTTCTGGAATAAAATCAGGACTGATTAGTACACATACGGGTGAACCTCTTTAAATTAAACTGAAATAATTACTGACACATAGCAAAAAATAATAAAGAGTAAGAATTAAGAATTATGGCCTTTCAAATATTCTGTAATCAAGATTAAATCGATTTCAAATAATAAAATTACTTAAATTTTACACTTTTATAATTTTTTTAGATGGAAATTTAAGGTATTCTGATTGAAAAAAAGGAATTTTAATTTAATAAAAGTATATTTCCCAAAGTTGAACACTCCATAAATTATTTAGGAATGATATTACTGATTTTACCTAGTAAATTAACCATTTCCGGAATATTAAAAAATTACGGAAGCATTATTTAAGTGACGTTCAGAAGACATTTTAAATTTTCTTTAAACAAAACTTTAAATCAATATGAGTTAAGATTATATTGTAAAGAGAGGAACATATTTTAAATGTATCCGCTCGTTTTCAGTCATTAAATATACTTTTAAAATAAAATAAAAATGTTTAAACATTAAAAAAAAATTCTAAAATTTTAGGAAACTACGAAAAACAGTGCAGCTGTGTGTTCGTCTTAGCTAATCCCTACTGTTTAAATTAAGTGAGCGATCGACGGCTTTTGTTCCCGTTTACAAACCCCTGAAGCCGGCGTTGCACTCGGCGGCATTGCCGTTAACAAATTCATGCTGGCCAAAAGCGTTGAAGCCCGTAAATAGAAGCCGCATCTTCTTCTTTCTCCTTGCCAGCGGTTGCGCAGCGACGTCGCTTTTGTTGCTGTTTCTGTTGTTGCTGGAATTTGTTGGAGCGTTGAGAGAATTTGTTTAGTTGTTGTGCAGCGTTGAACCAGTGCTGTTGTGCTTGGTGGTTGTTACACTTTTCGAATTCCAAATTCCCCGGGAGTTCACCGGAAAGACACCGCGCCGGGTCAGCAGCAGGCAGCAGCGGATCAGCGGTTCGAAGGAGTATATTTTTACAGTTGCAGAAGTAGCCACTTCCGGTTGCCCAGCAGCTCAGAGGATGGTAGGTTATCTGCTGGTGCCGTAACAGCTAATTAAGTGTCGTCGTCTTGTTATTCCGTAATTGTTCAATTTGTTTTCGTTTCGCGATCGTTGTCATGGCAACCGGAGGGCTTAACAAACTTGACACAAAATCCCATTTGTCCAACACTAATTCGTTATGTTGGCTGCGGCTCGTGCAGAGCTTTTTCCAGCACTAAAAAGGCGATTTGGCGCCAATATTCAAAAAGGGGGATGATTTTCAAGTTAGTTTATTATTAATCTAATGAAAGTTATTAATCTAATAAAAACTAGCACAGAAATGCAATCCAAATCGAAATATATGCAGTTTTGGCTTAGTTATGCCTTTTCTAAATTTGTAATTTCCGAAATTAGCTTCCTTGCTTGTTTAATATTTGTAGTTAGCACCATGGGCCTACCTTTCCTATACAGGCTATATATACATAAATATATATTTATGTATATACTATATATATATACATATTTGAAATCAAATCACCCTCATCAAAGTCTAGAAATCGTACACAAAAGGGGAAGGGGAAATTGTACAAAAATATTGAATGATTGCAAACTTATTTTCTTTCATGGAAAAATTCCCTCTATTTCCTCTAACAAAGCTGATAAGGTAGGTTTAGCACTTTATAACCAAGGGCGATCGTTTTTTTATCAGCGTTATATAGAAAGTACAACTATTTGTTCACAAAAACGAGCCCTTCCTAATGTAATAAAATAGAGCTTGTGTGTTAAAATGATTTATTGACTTCCACTGCTAGATTTTAAGTTATTTGTTTGAATTTTCGAATGAATTATTTGTAAATATAAGGTGCTGCACTTTAGCAACTAGTTATTATGCAGATGTATCCCCTGTTATATTTATAATTAACTCAACCTAATAATAGTGCTGTTAAGTCATTTCAAGCTTTACAGGTCCGGATCGTTTCAACTAGCAATTAAAGTACTTTTCTGGTAATCAGGTCATTTCTGCTGGAGCTTCTTTTCCTAAAAAAAACCCAAAAACATAGTTATTAATACTGAACACCTTTTTAGGGTCTGCTTTCGCTGTTGCGCAAACTGAGACCCAATCCGGAGAAGGAGGCCCGCATCCTGCTCCTTGGACTCGATAATGCGGGCAAGACCACGATACTGAAGCAGCTGGCATCGGAGGACATAACCACGGTTCGTATGAAAGCCGCAAACTGCTTCCGTTTGCCCCATAAAATCCGGAGTGAACCCCTGCAGGTAACGCCCACGGCCGGATTTAACATCAAGTCCGTGGCAGCCGATGGATTCAAGCTGAATGTCTGGGATATTGGGGGTCAGTGGAAGATCAGGCCTTATTGGAAGAACTATTTTGCCAATACGGATGTGCTGGTGAGATTTTATAGAAGTTCCTCAAATATTTTTATAATAAATACTCTGTTTTTGTTAAAGATCTATGTGATTGATTGCACGGATCGGGCTCGTCTACCGGAGGCGGGCAGCGAACTCTTCGAGATGCTGATGGACAACCGGCTGAAGCAGGTTCCCGTGTTGATTTTCGCCAACAAGCAGGACATGCCCGATGCCATGACTGCCTCCGAGGTGGCTGAGAAGATGAGCTTGGTCCAGTTGCAGGGACGAACCTGGGAGATCAAGGCCTGCACCGCCGTAGATGGCACTGGCCTCAAGGAGGGAATGGACTGGGTTTGCAAGAACATGAAGAAGTAATCGATTCTTATTGTAATCGTTGCCTGTTAAGTTGTGTAATGCTATCTCTAAGATTCAAATCATAAATATATGTACTTTTAATGTCGGAAAATTAAGAAATATGGTTTTATAATATGTTTGATAAACTTTCTTTTTAAATTTGTAAAAGATTTCTACACTTTTTCGTTTGGGCGACTCAACTATACTAAAAACAAAGTAGGAAGTGATTTTTAGCACTCAGTTCAACTTCTAAAAATAATTCCGTTACTATATACCTACAAGTGTGGCCTTAAATAAAATACCCATGTGCTTTCACGGACCCTTTTCGGTTATAAAGAGGATTCTGCCCACGGGCGTTCATAGGCCCTGTCTGCTGATTTTAGGCCTAGATAATGCCGGCAAATCCACACTGACAGCACGCCTCTCTGAGGTCTTAAATGGCAAAGTAAGTTTAAAGATTCCTTGCTATCCTTTGATTCATACTTTGGATTCTTTCAGTCCAAGGAAGCCACCTCCCAGGCCAGTGAGTGGAGCCTGAGAATCAATACCTCCAAGCTGCAGCTGTGGGATATTAACGGGGAACTGAAGAACAGACAGGTTTGGCCAAATTATTACCAGAAGGTCAAGATTTTGGTGAGTGGAGTTTGTTAAAGGTTTTAAGGATCCTTCTCTATAATCGATACTTGCAGATTTTTGTACTAGACAGCAAGGATGCAGTGCGTCTTGGCGAGGCTCGTTGTGTCTTGTGCGATGTCCTTTTGCACGAAGAACTGAACAAAGCCCCTCTTTTGATTTTATCCAATAAAAAGGGTACCTCGGGATCGCTGCCCTTACCCACAATCGTGGACCTAATGGGTCTCGATCGGTTGCAGGGCAGGGATTGGACTATTAAGGAGTGTTCCTTGCAGTCAGGCGATGGTGTGCAGGTCTGCGAGGGGTTTTAAACTTGATTAAATTAATTTATTAATATTTTACTGCCTTAGGACATAGTGAACTGGATTACCAGCAAGATCAATAGATCCAAGAAGAAATCTTAAAATTGTAGTGCATACAAATGCAAAATTATAATAACTTTGTAAGCCAGTTTTTAGTTATTTTTTTAAGTAAGGAATATAAAATCATATTCTTACTGCAACAGTATCTTTAATGTATTTTATTTTAAATATTCTAATTTATTAAAGCGTAAATAAAAGTGAAAAAAACTACGTGTGGGCAAAGACCTTTTCTAGAAACTATATATGTATAAGTTTTTCCACAACTGAATACATTTTTTTGTTTGCCTGCATCAATAATAACCGCATAAGTATATTCTTTGAACAAGAACAGGTCTTGCTTTAGTATTTATTTTAAATAAATTGGCATAAAAAAAATATGTAAAAAATAATATCACAGTTTTACGAATCATTGGACTGCTGATGGCTCCACTGTCGGTTGATAAAGGCCATGGCATAGCCAATCGATCGGCCCACGCAATGTCTGTCCATCTTTCCCTCGGAGATGCACTGCCTCAGTTGGCTCACAACGTAGTCTCTGATCTGGTTCCTGGTCTCCTCGCTGTTGATCCGTTCCATACGCTTCTCCACCTTGTGTAGGAGGGGATAGGCCTGCGAATAATCGGCCACATCGCAGGGCCAAATGGGGGAGTGCGGGTGAGATCCGGAAAGAGTCGTGACGCGCGAATCCTGGTAGTCCTCCCGGTAGTCCTCCCTTGAGCCAGTCAGAGTCCTGGCCTGAACGAGAGTCAGAGCCGTGATGAAGAGTATCACCAGAAGGGAACGCATTGTAGAGACGATCTTTAGAAGTAAACTGTGGAAATAGACTCATCTCCTTTCGCTTTTATAGGCCCAACTAATCACAAACTAAAACATAGTTGCAAAAAGCTGCGAGTCTGACACCGCAGAGATAAGGAAATCCGGAGTCAGTCAGATGAATGAATTGCAAGGTTTGCAGTCTGCATAAATCGAAACGCAAATATAATGTATATATTTACAGTTGCTTATAGTCAAGATTAATTAAATAAATAAATCTATTAACAAAAAATTATGACCTAACAAAAATTCAAAAATATATTACTTATCTTTAATAAATTTTTCCAAAATCAACAAATTTCGGGTAAATATATTTGAAAAGAAAAAAAACCAGAGACCAACGCGAAGAATAAGAAAAGATTAAATTAAAATAAACTACTTGGGGCCTGGATCACTGGGCTTTTGAGAGGGATGCAGCTCGTTCTTCTCCTGCTCTTGCCGCAGTCGCTCCTTCTCCATTTTGGCGAACTTACTGCTCATGTAGAGTTGCTCCTTGAAGCGATTCTTCCGCCGCTCGTCCATGCTGTACCGCCTCAACATATCCCGCCGATCCACGATCGACATGGCGATGTCCTGACAGTCCCGCGAGGGCTGACAGAAAGTCCAGGATCCAAAAATGGTATCCAGGCATCCGCAGGTGCGACAGTAGCCCACAAAGTGTCCGATAAGGTTTGAGTTGAATTTGCGAAAGGATAGGGAAATCGGGCCACCTAGGATCATGAGAGCGTTTCCCGAGAATTGCCAGTCGGTGAGATTTTCCAGCAGATCGTGTGCTCTCGGCGGCACTGTTTCCTGCACACTGACATTCAGCGTAATTCCTGCGCCAGTTTGGGACTCCATGTGGGCCATTTCCTTAAGCTTTGACGGGTTCATCTTGACGCACTGACGCCGAAAGCGTTGTGAACTGGAGTGCTTTACACGTCCCGATTTGGGCTGGACACAGGAGGGCTTGGCCTTGTCTTCCTGGTCTGCGTCTGATTTGGTATTTGCTTTGATGTTGATGCGCACTCCGAGGACTAGGGACTCCCAGGATCCGTTGAGGTCACAGGGTGCACCTGCGAAGGATAAAGGTTGCGATTTTAAATAAAATATAAAAATTTAATTTCAAACAGCTTGAAAAATAAGTAATCATCGGTTCATAATAGGATATAAGAATTTTTCAAGTTAATTGCCTTTTTTTTTAACTATAATTCCCAACTGGTTCTGAAGATATGTAACCAGATAACTTCATTTTATTTATCAATTTCACTTTATTGACAAAAATATTTTTAATAATTAATAAAAAAATAGGTTAATGATAAGCAACGATGATTTCTCAAGATTTTATCCTTTTAAACTATAATTCCCAACGGGTTCTGGAATTTTTGCAACCAGATATCTTCGATAAGTCAATATATTTATTGTTCCTTTTAAAAATGTTATAAATAAAGATTACAGAAATATAAAAATATAAGCAACGATGATTTTTCAAGATTTTTACTCTTTTTAAACTATAATTCCCAACTGGTTTTGGATTTTTTGCAAGCAGATAACTTAAATAAATCAATATATTATTTCTGTTTCTTTTTAGAAATATTATAAATAAAGTTTACAGAAATATTTAAATATTAAAACAAATATAGGAAATGTTCTATTTTGTCCCAGGTGTATCCCAGACTTAAGGTCTTACCATCTTACCATCAGCTGGATCGACAAAGCAGCAGGGCAAATTCTTCTCATCCTCCTCCGACGACTGATTGCATTTGGTGGCCTGAATAGACTCCAAGCGCTGCAGGATCTTCTCTAGAACGGGCGAAATCCCCGCCTGCTGTTGCTGTTGTTGTTGTTGACATTGTTGTAGTTCCGGCGGTTGACACGGGACATTGTACGAGAACTCGGGTCCTTTTGGAGCGGCGCCACCTCCGAGCTGGCTTGCTTTGGACAGAATATCATGAGTTGAAAGGCGAAGGGAGATTCTACCAACTTACCTAATTGCATCTGGGGTATCGCCATATGCGGAGGAGCAGCTGGAGCTTGACCCGCTCCCACGATCCTTTGAGCCATCTCGATGGGGGACACATGCATTTGGTTGGCCATGTTTCCAAGGACATTTACACCCATTTGTGGAGCTTGATTGACAAGAACCTCGGGAAATGGCGCTGGAGCATTGTTCATATGAATATTCCTCTTCGGGGATTTCCTGTAATTTGATTTGCCCTTGGTTCTGGCCTCCTTCCACCAGCCCTGCTTGGTCTTCAAAGCCTGATTAAGGTTCTCAACTTGCTTCTGATATTCGTCGACCAAATTGAAGAAGGAAGAGTTCTTAATGGCCTTTATGCCGTTGGTAATATGCACTGGATCCAGTCCCGAATATAGATCCTTCCAGGGGTTGGCAGGCGGCTCTTTACTCTCAGTTTTGGGCGCAGGCTCCTTTAGTTTATTAGAATCTTGTTTAGGAACATCTTTTCCATTAGTTTCCTTATCAGGCATAACTTTTTCTTTGTTGGTTGACTTAAAAGACTTTAACTTTGCCCCGCTATCTGAAGATTTCCTGGAAGCGTCGCTGGGACCAGACTTAATCAGGGGAATATCGTTATGTATCAGTTGACGATTTTTGGACTTGGGCAAAAAGTAGGGTCTTGAGCCGCCGTTCTCGTTACTCTCCCTATTTACTTTCATAAAGGTTTCCAGGGCCTTCAAGTAGTTCTTGTTCCTACTGGGAACTGCCGGGGCCGCCGGTTCACTCACCTTGCTCGGGGAGTTCTTACTTTTCCGGCTGTCACATCTGATCGCATTGATATCCTCTGAGTGATCCGATTGCCTGGGATATTTCTGATCGCTGAAAATCTTACAGAAGCCCTTCTTGTACTCATCGTAAAGCCCGCCGGCCTTGATCGTAGCCCTTCTCGACTTTATGTCAGCCAAAATCTCCTTGAAAGCTGCGGAGGCACTGCTAGGCTTCATATTCTCAAACAGACCCGAGAGGTCGCTCTTGATAATACCCTTTAACGAGGTTCTACTGTCGGTGACTAGATTGGCATCGTGATTGATTTGATTCGTCAGATTGGGCTCCATTTCCTGGCTGATCTTTTTGGCCAAGTCACTCACCAAATCGCTTTGCTGGAAGCGCTCAACAACATTCAGTAAATCCACCAAGGCACTCAGTCTCACAGACGCAGGAGGACTCTTTGCCTTGGCCTGTGTTCCAGCTTTAGGGGAGTCACTTGGAGACGGCTTTTGCCAGGCCTTCAGGTATTCGTTGTAAATGCGATTTAGTTCCAAAATGCGCTGAGCTCTTTCATCCTGTAGGTTTGGTTTAGCCGATGAATTGACCTTCATCATTTTGGCTGGCATATCGAATTTAACCACAGTCATGGTGCTCACCATGGAGGCCTTTCCCTCGGGTTTTTCTTTAAGCTTCTTTCTGCCTTCCGGGGAGGTCTTATTCTTTGCGTCCATCATAGCACCTTCCGGGGAGGTCTCCTCCTTGGGTTTTCCCCTAGACTTCTTTAAGTTAACCATGCTGTTTTCCGGGGAGGCCTTGTCCTCGGGTTTTTCTTTAGGCTTCTTTTTTAATTCAATCATTATGTTTTCCTCGGAGGGCTTTCGTTCTGGACTTTCTTTATCTTTTTCCTTTATATCCTTTTCCTGGTTTTTTGTTGGAAGACGGGACTTCGTGTAAATCATTTTGGTTTCATCGGATTCTTTTCTATCGGAGCTCTCTTTATCCTTTTCCTTCAAGTCCTTTAACTTCTTTCTTAGAGGAAAGCGGGCCAGGCACTTGGGGGATTGTTCGCTTCGCTCATCGGTGGCGTCGTACTTGATAATCGGCAGTGCTGATTTTTCTTTATTTTCTGGTTTTACTAGTGTCTTTTTCATGGGACCTATATCCCATTTAATGGGAGCCAAGTATGTTGATTCCATGGCGTTCGTTTTTGCCCCTCTCTCGGCTTCATCACCTTCACCCCTCCATCGTTCCCGATAGGCGTCGTAAAGCCTATGGAAATGCTCCTCACCCTGGTCATTCACCCTCCTCATTCTCGACCACGTCGAGGTCTCTTTGTGTGTTAACTTCTCTTGGTTCGTATCCTTTTCCATTTGCCTATCTAATTCATTGGATCCCGTTGGAACTGGAAAGAACAGAAACAGAAAGCCGGAAATCATAAGCAGATATCTAGACATCTCCTCATATTGTTTCGCCCAGCTCACGGTGTTTCATTCAAATGGATCCGAGTTTTGAAATTTTTTTTGTTGTTTGATGATTTGTGATTTAATAATGACATTATACGAAAAAATATTAAGATCGTATTTTAGTTTGTGGTGTTCTTTAGAGGGGTTTTTCGGAAGATTTTTAGACAGGTTTTCCGGAAGGTTTTCAACGAGGCTTCTTGGGTCGTGTATTAAAGTTGATATTCAAGCTAATTTTTGTCAATATCATCTTCGAATCTTAATTTCTGAATTCGATTAGAAATTGTAGTTAAAAAGTTTTCAAAGATTTACCCCACCTTAAAAAATAATAACAAAAATCTATTTAAATAATTTACTTGGCATATTTATTAAATGTAGTATAACAAAAATTTGGAATTACTTCGGACTTGATGTTGTTTGTCTTTCAGGAAAAATATTTTAGATGACATTATGCCAGGGGCTTGTCCTCCCCAAAGGCCTCCAAGGAGTTGTCTTCCAGATACTCCTCATCAGACTCCTTTTCGCTGGTGACCTTCTCCTTTTTCTCGCTCTTTTGGTGTCCGAGTCCCTGAATCGTTTCACTGACCTTCATGTAGGGATAGTAGATGTTCACATGCGGCTTGTAGGACTCCTTGATGACCTGCGGCGAGGACCACCGCATCAGGTAATGCGGACTGCCCAGCTTATCGCTGGTGCCGGTCATGTGACCCGCTCCGAAAGGCTGCTGACCCACCATGGAGCCGGTGGACTTGTCGTTCACATTCAGGTTGCCCACATTGGAACGGAAGGCGTCGTAGGCCTCCAGGATGAAGCTCGGATCCCTGGCAAAGACAGAACCCGACAACGCAGGGTTGATCTCCGCTACCTGGGCCATCGTCTCCTCAATCTTGTTATCGGGATAGACATAGACACCCAGAATGGGGGCCAGCAGTTCCTCTCTACAGATGAGGTTATCCAGATCCTTGACCTGCACCACCGTGGGATCCACGAAGTAGCCCCGTTTCTTGTCGCAGGTTCCTCCAATGAGGACCCTACAGGTCGGGCTCTGGGCGATGTATCTCAGCCACATGTAGATGCGATCGTAGGCCCTGCGGTTGATCACCGCCGAGCAAAAGCAGTCGCAGTAGGTGGCATGGCCGACGAACAGGGAGGCGGTGGCCTTTAGCAGCAGCTCCTTTATATGAGCCTGCCACAGCGATTCCGGGACATACAACATCGAGCAGGAGGAGCACTTCTGGCCGGCGTACTCGAAGGCGGATCTTATGGTACAGGCCACCACCGTGTCCGGGTCTGCCGACGGATGAACAAAGTGGAAGTTCTTGCCACCGCCCTCGCCCACTAATCTGGGATAGTTCTGGTAGAAGTTGATGTTCGAGGCCACCAGTTGCCACAACACCTTGAGCACCGCTGAAGTGCCGGTGAAGCTGATCCCCGCCAGCTTGGGATGTTGTGTTACCACCGAGGCAAATGTGGTCTCCTCGGCCGGCACAAAGTTCACAACTCCATTGGGCACACCCGCTTCCCTCATGGCCTGGAAAACAAAATAGTTGGAGAGGATGGCCGAATCGGAGGGCTTCCACAGCACCGCATTGCCCATCAGGGCGGGCGTGTAGGCCAGGTTGGCGGCAATTCCCGTGAAGTTGAAGGGACTGATGGCGGCCACAAATCCTGGGAGGGATAACGTTAATTAAATATAATTAATTATAATTCTTTATGCTTGAAACCCACCTTCAAGTCCCCTCAATCGCATGAAATTCCTGCAAGCTCCCGGGGAATCATTAATCGGTTCGTAGTTGGCCAGCTCCCTCAGAAATACCGGATTAATCCGCATAAAATCCACCAACTCAGCCACGTCCGTCTCCGCCTGACGTAGCGTCTTTCCCTGGCCAAGCATCGTGGCCGCTATGATGTTGTAGCGATGCTCGCCGGCTATCAGATCCGCCGCTCGTTCCCAGATCCGTATCCGCTCGCTCAGCTTGGTCTTGTCCCATTGCACCTGCGCCTCCAGACTCCGATCGATGGCCATTTTGATGAGGACGCGGTGGGCATGGCCATAGCGGGCAATGGGCTGCTGAATATCATAGGGCAGCACCTGTTGAAGCTCCTCGTTCGCGGTGAACTCCTGGCCATTGATCACGATGGGTACTTGCTCGACTCGGTTTAGGACACCCAGCAGGGCAGCCTCCAGCTCGGCTCGCTCCTCCGAGCCGTCCTCGTAGTGCAATAGCCGCTCATTGGCCACCGGCGACTCGTCCAGGTCAAAGTGCTCCGTCAGCTGGGTGTTTCTGCTACGGCTTCGAACGGCTAAGAGTCTTTGGTGGAGAGGTTTTGTTTTAAGTACTTGCTTTAATTATGAAGTAAAATAAATTGTAAAAAAAGTTCCTGCTGCTTTATTTTAAATTTGGCGCCATGCTTAGTGAAAGACAAAATATATCGATAGCTTTTAACCAAAGGACAGTCTAGCTATATTAAAGCTATATTCATGAATTTCAGCAAGTCTTTTGTTTATTTTCTTGTTTGTGTTGATATAAAGGTTCTTAATTGTTAAATAACAATGGCTTTCTTATTTTTCAATAGTTTTTATGCCAAACAATATTATATTTATAGGAATAACTGCATTTTAATGCTGAATAAGCTTTTTTTATCGTTATCGGACAATACTCATTCCTGCTCTATCGATAGCAAATCAGCTGTGATTTCGATAAGACTTTCAATAATAACAACAAACTTTTGTCCAGCTGCAATTGTTATTATTTTGTGATGCAATAAGGCAGAGATTTGTTTAAAGAATGCAGCTTACCCGCCTTTTACTGAAGCCTCGAGCCTCGGAAGTATTGACCGCATATTTGAAGCAATGCCACGAGCCACCTTGGACATCATATTTCGTCAAGGTAAGTGGATTCTCTCCTTCGAAGGATGAAATTTGAGCTAAATCCTATTCCTGCTTAGTGGCGGGATGTGACCAACGATCAGCGGGGTATGTCGCACTTCAACTGGACCCTGGACAGTGGAACCAACTACCACATTCTGCGCACCACCTGTTATCCCTATATGAAGTACCACTGTAGCAAGCGAGAGGTGCAGGATCTCTGGCTGGAGGACAAGTTCTTTCGCTTCCTAAAGGTCATCAATTTGGGTGAGTAAAGGGGAAATATTAATCAATTAAAAGGAAATATTTGCAGTAGGTTTGGCAGATCTTAAGACACTCTTAAGAAATTGATTCCCATTTTAAAAATCTATATTTTCCAGGCTTACCTATGCTCTTCTATGGTCTGGCTGCCATTCGCCTAATTAGCCACACAGAGATTGTTCATGTCAGCGAGAAGGTGAAGGTTCCCATATATTTCCTGTATGCCGAGGACAAGGGTGCCAGTTTTTAGGTTAAACTTGGTAAAAGCCGAATGTGAAATGAAAAGCACAGCCTCCTTACCTAATTATGTACATATTTATTAAAGTTTAACAAAGATTGGGTCCAACAACTTAACATATTCCGGGGTGAGTTCAAATTTTTCTGGAGATTCAATAACAATTGCTTATAAGCTAACTCATCAGGAAAATTAAGCCAAGATTTAGCTAACAAAACTTAATTAGTAGATATATCAGCTATCCACTTTTGTCTTTTTAAGGTTATTTTACCTAATCCCTACCTATCGAGGTTTAAGAAGTAAACCTTGATCATTGAACCACTTCAACCCATACTTTCCACTTCTTAAAACCAAAACAAAACATAACAATTGTTTTGAATTTAGCCAGAGTTTAAGGGACACCCCCCAGATTAACGTACTTTTAACAATCACAAAGTGTTAACAATGGAAGAAATCTCAGTTTTTGCAGTCAGTCGGATGATTCTCGCAGGTCTCATCATAATTATCCAGAAGCAAAGCCTTCACAGAGGCCTCGAACTGGGTGAGCGAGCAAGGTGCATCGCAATTGGGAATGGTCAGCTCCTTGGGGAATTTGTCCTCGCTGTTGTAGTAATAAACCAGCTGGAATAAGATATAAAACCATTAATAAACACCAAAGTTATCAAAACTAAACCCACCTTCACTTCAAAGTCGCCATCGGCAAAGGACTTGCTGTGATGCAGCTCAAAGGCCAAGGCCGAGGCATATTCCGGAAGCTTTGTGGTCTGATCAAGAATTCCCAAAGAATTCATGACATTAACCAATGTTACATCATGTCCGGAATACAGGAAGATCTTGCGATCAGGATTCATGTTCCTCTTCCGCTTGTTTTGCATTTTAAGCAGGATTTCGGTAAGGAAGGCCCCTCCCTTGATTCGCTTCATCAGATTGGTCTCGGTGAAGAGCGTATAGCTACGCTCTGCCAGCGGTCTGATCTCCTCGGGATATATATTCTCCGTCCAGTCGGGCAGCACCAGGCTAGCCTCTTCTTCGGTCTTTAGAGTGCCATAAAGAAGCTCTACATCCAGCACAGTGGAAATGTTCTGCAACGGAATTATGTTAGTATAATCTCCCCCAACTGAGACTTGGAAAACCTCTCCCACCTTGCCTGTGTTTTTGGTCAGCAGCTTGTACAACTCCTGGTTCTCCTCGTTCAGTTTCTGAAGCTCCGCCGGTGGTGCCTTGTAGAGCTTCTGCAGGATGTGGTCGTACTTCAGGCAGGGCTTCTTTTGGGCCAGCAACTGTAATAGAAATATTATGATATAATGATGACTTGCAACCACTTTATGGATATATTGCACTACTCACGATATCATCGTTTCGCGCCAGCGTATTCACGGCCACCGGCTGCCAGGGAATCGGCAAGATATTGTTGTTCTCCAGCGGAGGCATCATGCCGGCCAAGACGCTCTGGGCGCTCATCTAAAAGATAACAACCAACCCACTGTGGTCCAGAATCCCAAATTGGTGGCAGAAATTCAATTTTTTTTTTCAAGATTTCAGCAAAAACCATATTAGATTCCAGTAGAGTATTCCCAAGGGCAGTCTAAAAGCATAATTTTACAATTGAAATTGAAGCCCTCGCGATTTAGCCAGCCCTGGAAGTCAGCTGTTCATTTGCATTAAACTTTGCCTTTGCTATCCCTGCAAGGTTTTACTAATTTCAAAGTGCTATAATTCAGTTATTTCTATGACTATAAATATAAAAAAACATGGAAAAACATAAATAAAGGTATTTATAATAAGGGTGTATTCACACAATTATTATTTAATGTGATTCGTCCTTGTTTATGTGTGCTTTTGTAATGTGATATTTCCAGCAATTCTAACATCAAACTCGTTGTGTTTCGTGGAATAAAAGAATGTGGTATTTGTGTGTATTAGTTGAACTAACAATGTAATGTTGTTGCTTAATGTGTAAATAATGCGACGGTACTAATATTTTTTGCCCGTTTTTGCCCCTTTTCCTTAAAATTGAATTTTTGTATGCAACATTAATTTCAGTTCCGCTGAGTTACTTGAGTTTTGGCTCGAAACGGAAAACGGTAATGAAGATGATTTGAGCACATAGGAATGTATCGATGACTATTCCCTCGATTTAGATGTGGGAAATGATTAATTAACTCACTAAATGTATAAAAGTTTAATTCAATAGCAGAAAAAACAAAAAAGTTATGAATTTTAGTACAGGTTTGTATGGGGGCTATACCATCCAGTAATCCTAGGTTGTTGAAATTCACATGGTATGTGCATACTGGTCAAAAACTTATAGTGTCCACATTTCAACTTGATAACACACAAAAAAAAAAAGTTTTTCTAACAAAAACATTAATTTTAATATGGGGCTTGTATGGGGGCTACCACTCCTAGCGGTCCGATTTGGCTGATTCTGACATATGTGCTTTGTGTGTGGAAAAAAAACCAATGTGCAAAATTTTAGCTCGCTAGCTTACAAATTAGAATTTCTGCCACTTATTTGGGATTCTGGACCACAGTGCAACCGGCCAACTGATTAGGGCTCCCCCATCGCGTACAGATAGCTATAGTTCTAGAATATATATTTTTATATAGTTATGGGAACGACTAACGCACCACACAGCGTTCCGCGGCCGAGCTGAGCACATGCACCTGCTGTTGCGTGTAGAGGCTGTTCGAGGGCAGCAGGCGGTAGTAGCGCATGCGCAGGTTCTTTCCCAGGTTATAGGCTTGAAGGCTGCCTTTCTGTGGGTGGGAATAAATAAGAATTGATTATTTATATTTAAAAAAATATATATTCTTTATCCAATTTTATAAATATGTTTTATTCCTACACAAAATACACTCACAGAGATAATAGACTACAAAGACTATAGTTCGTTTATTACGTTAATAGGACTACTGAATAATTTTAGAGTTTTTGGAATAATTTAAACTGGTTTATCCTCGCCAAATACCAAATTTTTTGTCGATTGTTCAAGTATTTTAGTCGTGGGGGAAAAATGGCTTGCTCTCTGAAAAGTAGGCAATGGCTTTTGAGATTTACTGTCCGGGTATGCGGTTAATCTTCTTGTTTTTTTTTTTAAGCAATGTTTAATTAATATACACAATCTTGTTCAAAGTGTAGATTTTAATTTAAATGCTAAAATCTTATCAAGTAAAAACCAATTGAACTGTATAATTTTGGTGCTCTTGATCTTGATAATAATATCAAGTATTTTGTGTCATCGCTAAAGCGCGTATTGCTCTGTGATTAGTTTGAAAAGCTGAGGGACCTGCTAAAACTGATTCTGATTTAATTTTTATTACTTTCTTCTATGGATTTTATAATAATATTAAATAATATCAAATTAAATTCATAAGGCTTTCATATAAATCGATATGTTTGGTACAAACATTGTTTAATAAAATTTGAGCACTTGAGTTTTAACGATTGATTTGACAAAAACTCACAACGGGCTCCACTATTTACCAACTTTTGTGGAAAATACTATCAATATTCAATATGAATGCTTCCAAAGCTCGTCTAAATCAAATACCCACCGGAGTGAGAGCTCCCAAGCCTCCCTGCCAGTCGTGCGCTGCATGCGGATCCAGCGGATAGAAGCCACTCGGATTCTTGGCCCCATGTCGAAACAGCTGGGGGGGATATTGATAAACACACAATGCTCAGTAGTGGCCGTAGCTATAGCTGGCTTTCGGAGATATGTATGGGGCTCCGGGGCTTACTATGGATATCATGCGTAGATTCCGCAAGCCTTGCTCGTCGTTGCTGTCGCCGAACACAAAGTATGCCATCATAACGAAACAGAGGGCGCTGCCCAAGGCGATCACCGATATTTTGGTGCCGCGTCGCGATTTGCAGTCCATTATGGCGGGTCGGGCCTCTGCTCCTGCTGCAGTTGATCGAGAAAATATACTCTTTAGATTTGCAGCCTAAAAATAGTTTTTTGTTTATTTTATAGCGAGCACTTTTCGATTTTTCCACTGTCCCGTCGCTGTCTATATAAAACTAGTGAATGAAAAACAAGTCACGTCCGATGGCAACAAAAGCCGTACAACAACTGAGCAACGGAGCAACGAAGCAACTGAGCAACTGAGCGGCTGAGCGATATTAGGCACAACTAGAAAGAGAGGAGGCTACCTAATCGGAAAGAGAGGGAGCTATGGAAATCGACAGAGAGAATATCAGAGAGACCGAGAGTGAAGACTTCAAGCAATGCGAGTGAGGTGAGCACCCTAGAGAGGGAGACATGTGCGAATAATTTAATTAGTTGCTCAATGAACGTGTAAATCAGGTCTCGACTAGGTGCTACTGTGTACTATAGATGGAGAGATGGAGAGGTATTTGCACATATGTGAGGATTATTTCGATACATTACCTTTGTCTAAGCGTATTGTTTATGGTTCAGGTTATTTGTCTTTCATTCTTAATGCCATGTGACAAGGTCACTTAGTAATTCCTAAAAAAATAAGCTAAGTAAATAAAGTATTTACTCTAATTTAATGGTAAATTAAACTAAACTAATTTAAAAAAAAATTGAAATCTTAAGGAAAAGGTTTGAAATTAAATATTTTATATAAAATCAAATTTAAATAAGTTCAAAAAGGGAATTAATACTAAAGTCTTTTAAAAAGTGTGGTTCCAAATAAAAGCAAAAGTAAATATCTCTTCTGTTCGGAAATAAATAATTTATTTATTATATAATAAGAGAAAATAATCTAGAATCTAGATATTTAAATTAAAATAATATCTTAATTTATTTTTATACTGTTTTATATAATATAGAACCTATTCTTCGTATGAATATATTTATTTTTTAATTATTTAACTCTAATAAAAGTCCGACTAAATTACATTTCAGCCACACTGCAGCGATATGTATATTGAGAGTGTGCCGGCAGAGGCTGGACAGAGAAATTAGCTGAATTAGGACTGTGATCACCACTGCTCTAGTTAATTTCTTGTGTCATTAAAAACAATACATTCTATAAAATATATATATTTTGCTTACTTTCAAATTGCAACGACAAGTCCAATTTGAACAGTTCTTACACTATATCTACTCTATGTAATCATACATCTGGACACGCATGTAGAAATCGTTCGACATGGGATATTGATCGAAATCGAATGTAATTCAAATGGAATTGTAGAACCCGGATCTGGGAGAGATCTATGCCTTGGGAATGGTTGGCAGTTCCTCGGGAGCATTCTCTTCCTCTTCGCTGGTGGGTTCCTCGACGAGGTAACCCCGCTTGGACTTGTAGACCCGCTTGTGCGTCCGTTTCTTTCGCTTCGGGATCACCTTATCTTGCGTGGCTCCAGATCCCAACTCCTCGCTGATCTCCACGGTGGAATTGGGCTGCGGATCACCCCTCTGATCCGGGTCAGACTCTGAATCCTCCTCCTCTTCCCTAGGGGGAAGGGCTAACATATGGGCCAGGCAAAAGCCGCTGGGTGGAACTCCAAGCTCGTAGTCCTCCCCCTCCATCCCGTCGTAATGCTGCAGCAACATCGACTGAAGAGGATAAGTGGTCTCCTCCTCCTCTTCCTGCTCCTGAATGGGTGCCAGTGCCGTGTAGATCACACCAGTGGCCAGAGTGTGGCTGTTGGGCAGAGCCAGGTGGGATTGCATATCCGTCACGTAGTTGATGACGCCGCCCAAGGGTCCGGCTACATAGGTGGCGGCATTCTGCACGGGAACGGCACACCAGTTGGACGAGCTGCTGCTGGCAATGATCGGTTCCCAGCTATAGGCACTCGGCGTGGACGCGGCACTGTGGGTCACCGGGTAGTCGTAGACCCCGGGCACCAGGTACCCATAGTACATGCTTTGATGGTCAGACATTGTCGGCGGATCTGTTCCTGGCTAAATGGGTTAAGTGAGTGTATGTATGGATTAGGTATCCTCTTAACAACCCGCCCCGGAACTCTGTAGAGATCCTTCCTGGGTGGCAATGAATGATGTCCTAGGGAGTATAACTCCGACCGGTGCCACCAGATCTCCAAGAGCTTCAGAAGGGGATCGGAATCGGGATCGGATTGGATTGGATTGGACGGAACGGGAAGTTCCTCCGTGTACAATTACTGCTATCAATAATGCCCGAACGACGTCTGTGTGTCTGCCGGAAACGGTAGACGGGTACGAATTTGGAATTTTATGGAAAGATAAATTTTGAACTGTGCCTATGTAGCTTAACTTATTAATATTCGAACACAACCCTCACATTCAACCTACTGGCGAAAAACTGGCAGCTTACTTGAGACTAAACTAAATGTGAAATGAGGGAAAGGGACCAGGTGACTTGTAAAAATATGGAAAACATAATAGTTTCGGAGATAAGTCCCAAGAAAGTTGGTCATAAAATTTGGTACTGATGATGATTTCTTTGAAAAGATCAGAGTCAAGATTAATGAATCTTAAAGACAGACAAATTCCTTTGAAATCACTTTGTATTGAAGTCAAGTCTGATCTATATAACTGGAAAGGGTTAAGACCTTAAGAATGTTTTGCAGGAATTAAAATTCACTTAAAAGGAAAATAATTAAGCAAGTTCCATGCTTCTCGAAGGCTTTTAATGTAATATATACGCGAAATCAGTATTTTCTTTAGACTTTTTAGTGTCATTTCTACATTACTTATTTATTTTTAAGGTTTATCTTACACCTATACCTAAAGAAACTATAACTAACTATAACTTTAACATTTATATACATTAAATGGAATTTCCAACAAATTCGCATGACGAAATCGTATTCTATCCTTCTCAATCCTTAGGATTACTTAAGAGCAATAAGTAAAAATTCTTTATAATATATTTAAAAATATTTCTTACATTTCAACCTTATTAATTTAATTTTGGAATATTTTGTACGTCAAACTTTAGGATTAAGTTAAGCTAATCCCTAAATATGTAAATTTTTAACATAAATCTACAAAGCAGTCTTTAGTCTTAATCCTAATAAGCGTAATGCAGCATAATGCCTGAATTCCCTTAAGTAGATCCTCAATTCCCTCCCAGGACACATCGTTCCGTATCCAGATCCTCATCCGAATCCATCCGCTGGCAATCTCCATGACCCACCACCGAACAGCGCTTGTACAGGACATAACTCAACCACACGGTAAGTGGTAGCAGTGCCAGTCCCAGAGGCATAAGGAAGAGCAGCAGGAACTCCAGAGGATCGCTGGCTGGCACTCTCTCGTCCCCATTATCGTAGTCCGCCCAGTACTCCTTCTCCAGACTCTGATCCTGCTCCGGATCGGGTAACACCTCCAGGAATGCCTCGCGTATCTTGTGACCCCGATAACTGATGGCCACGCAGGCGTAATGCCCAGCATCCCTGAGCCTCACTCCATCCAGGATCAGCTTGCTGAGATAAATTTGCGGTCCCATCAGCTTCTCGGAGGCAGCGGACAGGAGCTCATAGGTCCTTCCATTGTAACGCACGATATGTGTGCTGAAGTTGGAGGCCGAGGCTGTGGTGGAGCTGGCGGTCTCTCCAGCAGACTGGAAGGTGTGACGCCGGAACCACTTGATGGTGGGATGCTCCTCGCTGTGGACGCGACACTGGAACACCACCCGGCTGCCCAGGAGAGCCGTTTTGTTATTGGGATACGAGTCCACGAACTCGGGAGCAGCCAGAGAAGTATCTAGAAAAATAATAAAGATGTTTAGTTAGGAATTTTATTTAAAAAAATAAATTCGAGAGCCCTGATCATAAAATACCCTTCACGTAAAGCATTTTTAGAGCCATACTCACTCTTAACATCCAGCTGATATGTGCGAACCAGCTGCACATCCACCGCCTGGGTCCTATCCCATATATGAGGATTTATACTGCATTTATAGAGTCCCGAATACCGCTCCGTGACATTCCGAAGCCAGAGCTCGGGCCGGCACAGACTCGGCTCACAGGGCAAGGCAGTCCACTCTTCGGCGGACTCCAGCTGATGGCAATTGTTGTCGCTGCATTGCTACATACATTCCACATTTAATTTATTTAAGATAATTAAATAACACAAGTTATAGAGAGTAAATACCTTAAAGAACCAATGTATCTTGATGTCGGCCAGCATACTTTCGTCCACCAATCCCTTGAGATTGCACTGCAGCTTGACATCAAAGCCGGCTCTCTGCTGAATCAGCTCGGTGTTTTCTGCAAAATAAAAACAATTTGAAACCAAACCAAACAATTCAATCAAGGCAATGGCAAGCGAATTGTTTACTATTTTCCATGCCGCTGATGATAGCCAAATTGACAGTATCTTATCAAGTGTTCAAGTATTCGAACCGAAATTGCGATTAACCTTCCATACCAAACATTTTGACGAATGAATGCGGAAACGTGGAGTTACATAGAGCTTCTGCTTCAGTCAGATATTAAATTTCTCATCAAAATAAATATATTTTGTATTAATTTTATGAAGTTAAAAAAAGTTTGATATGAAAAATTGGTCCAGAAACCCTTTGACAATCAAAAATAAACCAAAACTCTCCTCTAGAATTAAATATAAACCTCCTATAAGACCCATAATCTGTAGTATCAATTTGTTATAAAATTCCGTACCCTAACTCACCTGTATAATCCACAAAGAAACCGCTGGCTTGCTCTAGACCGCAGATACAAATCAGAATCAATAGCCAATAGATGTGGCTAGACCGCAGATCACAAATCATTGGATCCATTTCCATTTAGCATATCCGCGACATTGCCTTTCCAGTTAGTTGTTATCTCTAAAAAGGAACCTGTCGAATGCTTTGATTAGTTACTTTCGAGACTCTGGTATTTATTTTTATTTGGATTCCACTGACTGGCCATCCATTCGCCCATTTCCCCCAAATGATCGATTTTCATTTAATTTCTTAGCAAACATTCGAGGCTCTCCTCGATTGTATTTATTTATTTATTTATTTGGTCTACGCGGTTGCATTTCCACTCGGCTCGAGCATATTTTTCACACATTTTATTGTGCGCTGTTGTCGATGGCGATGAGTGTAAAAATCCCACTTTTGTTTATTTACTTGGCCATTTGAAGCGAACGGTTGCTCTACATTGGCTCACAAAAACACACACAAAAATATGTTCATACCAAATCCTTGGTGCTCGCTCATATATATAAATTATCAGAAATTCGCTTCTCATTTATAAATAAATAGTAAGTGCCATTTATGCAACAATAAATCATTGCCGTGCCGATAATGCCCGTTTATCAATTTGGAGGGGAACCTTTCGGGGGCACTCGATAGATTGAGAAGTGCATGGAAGAGCTCTTAGCAATTTGAGGTGGTAGTTGTATTCCAAAATTAATGTTCCATTTAGAAACTATGTGGTGCGAGGCAAATAAATGTTAGTTTTAAATAGACTTTGATTGGAAAGTAATATGGAGGAATTTTGTGAATTTATGGGGCCTTTATTTGGTTGGATTTTACGGAACTAAAATTTGGGTCTTTAAAAAACTTTCGGGCGCCATCTATAGAGGCAATGAGAATCGCATAGAAGAGCTATGTATAACAGTAATTGTATTTAAAACATAAATTAGAGATGGAAAAGAACCGATGTATGCTAGAATCGACTTTAAATCGATTAACATAGATGTTGTTTCAGCTCTTAAACAAATGTTCCATTTAAAAATTATGTGATGCCCAAGATCTTATTTTGTTTGGAAATATTTATGATCTCCTCAAGGTAGTAGCCAAAAATTAAGACTTAAATAGAATCTTGATTGGAAGTAATATAAAATTAAATTTACGGTGCCTTAATTTTGATTGCTTTTTCGCAAAACATGTCACCTTTGTTCTTTTCCTAATAAAATAAATAATGCGATGTTTTTCCTATAAGTGGGAATGTCACGAACAAATCATTTCCCAATCACCAAAACACTGAAAACTCATAAAACACTTTGGATGCGAGGGACGACGTTTTGTTTATGCACTTCGATCGTGCTTTCCAAGATCTCCAGCCTATTGTGATGGAGATTTATCTGCGTTGCCCCACTTGATTGGCATCGGACTCAATTGATTTATACGATATCATTTATTAGGTGAAAAGTTGATTGTTTAATAGACAATTTGTTTACCGATCTGGTCCCGACGAGGAGCACACACTCACTGCGGCGGCTAACAGCGGATGGACAACTGACGCGACGGCTTCATATTCTGCTGATACGGCGGAGTGAGTGCTTTGATTAAATGGAGAACTCCGAGTGTCCGATTGTCCAAGTCTCCGGTTACCTAATGCCACACACACAAAATGCTTCAAGCTGGCCACTGGAATCCTCGCAAGCAACAGCTGACAACGCAAAATGGATGTTTTCCGGCGTCTATTTGCTCCAATTTGCTTTTGTTTTGCTTTCTTTCTCTATGGGCAATTGGCGGCTACTGTGGTCCGTAAATATTGTAGCCACATCGATCGATCTCGCGATCGTTTTCTTTCCGTCCGTACCGTTCTGTACCGATCCGTTCCCGGGGCTGGCTATCAACAAACTACTGTAATACACGAATCGAACAAGTGTTACCCCTCGGAGGCGACGGCAGCGGCCAGCGTTTGCTGTCGACAGAGCACAGGGAGAAATTGGCATTGAGTTGCAAATTTTATGGAATATTTAAGGTTTAAAACGTTTGAAAAATATATTTCAGCTTTCAGCTATATTCCTCTTTATAAAAATACCTTTTTTATTTAACATTAAAATATATATGCTTTTATAATACTATTTATAATGTGGTTTTCTATAAAAAAGTACAATATTACTTGTGTATTTTTTATCATCATTAATGGATATCTCTTTTTTTTACGCTGGATCTTGTTCTTTCGATTTGGTTCTTTCAAAAATTATCAAAGATAAAAGTATTTGATTCGAGGGACTTTGTAGAGTTTTCTTTAATAAAATAAAATCATTCTTTGCAATTTGAATGTATATTTTTTTCGATATTATAATTTTTATAGTTACATAATTGTAGTTCCTATTGTTATTATACTCTTTTTCCCTTTTTTTTCGTTATTATTGTTAATATAAGCTTTAAATTATTATAGTTTTTTAGCTATACTGTAGTTATAGATATTAAAGTAAATTACAAATACAAATTTAAGGTAGTTTTTTATTAATTTGAAATTTTTAAGAAAGATTTAATATTTTTTCAATTTCTTTCAGTGTCCTATTGCCGTTTGGCGCTGGCATTGCTGGGAAACAACAAAATAAATGTGTTTTATAAGCAGTTTTGCTTATCGCATATCAATATCGGTGCGTAAATATACAGTAGTCGATGGAGTGGACCGATATGGGCCCTGGCCGCACACCTATGTACATATATCCACCGAGAGCACCCGCACCGCTACTCGGACTCGTACCTTCCCACATCCACAGCCACACATCCCCTCTATCCACTTCCCTTCGAAGATTAGAGCTTAGAGCTTTATCGGACGATCTGAAAATTTGTCTAACCCTCCGGAAGGGTAATTCGAGGGTTTTACCGGGGTAGGGAGGTCATGTAAATGCAGCCCGGTGGTATTTATATAGCTCTTGTATGGCTCATCGGTGGGGGTTTATCATATCGGCCACCGTTCGATTGCCGGGGTTTATCGCGGGCGAGGAGGCGGCTTATCAAGCTACCAATAAATGGAGCGGCAGCAGCAGCAGCAGCGGGAGCCATCGGCAGCTCGCCGGCGGACCGCACCGCTCCGATGGCGTCTATAGATTGCTGCCATTGGCGACGCGACAACAATGCCACCAATTTGACCAGCTCCTCCATGGCAGTCTACAAATCCAAATTAATGCCCGATGGGCCGGTCAACAAAAGCCCCGCAAGCCGAACCCCTCGATATCTGGCCCCGATGGGCATGTGAAACTGATTAATGTGGCATTATAAATAGATCTCGAGTATGCGGTTGGGGTCTTAATCGAAATTAGGTAACTTTGGGTCAAAACTTTATTTATGGTATTTACGATAAACAAACAAAAGTGTTTTATACTTGACTTGATTTCCCCTAAGCCCTTAAATGCACTATTGTTAGTATGAGAAGACAGTTTAATAATTTCATTAACTCCTACGGTTAGGGGGTTTTAACTTCCGGTTAGGTTCGTAGGAAAGTTTATGCCATATTATTAACCAATTTTAATTTATTTTTATAACTAATTGTTGGAGGTAATTAATAATTAATCTATAATCAGAGATTACAAACCTTATTAAATTATTATAACTAATAAACTCTTCCAGTTAGATCCCCTAACCTCCGGTTAGGCTCGTATAACAGTTTCTTAAATATGTGGATTTTACATATATAATTAATGGTTATAGGTAATTTGTAGTTAGTACGCTTTCCGAACATAAGTAAATAAATAAACTATTCTACCTTTTACATAAAAATTATGAATTTTATATTTATTTCCATTATTTCAGTAGAATTTTAGCTGTCAACGAAATCAAGTCTCATTTGTCCCATTAGTTAAACTGATCCATATAAATTCATAGCTTTTTGGCTTTACTTTCGAGTAGTTAAAGGCTTTTTTAGCTTTCTTTCCTAGAAATCAATGCATTTTTCGAGTTAACAAATATCTACAACCACTAAGGCTGAGAAGTCATCATGAGTTACTGTGGAGGCAACATTGACGACTATCTCCTGAGGAGTCACATGCTCAAGAGGTCCTGCAAAAGCGCTGAGGAGATGAATCGAAGGCATAGCGAGTCAGATGAGAGTCTCAGGCATGAGGATCCAAAGCTAACCAGGAAATCGGTAGACAGCATTATGGAAGAGGCACAAAAAGACGTCGAATTTAAAATGGTCCAAATAAAGCAGGAACTGAGCGAAAGAGAGAAATTTATTGTGTCCATGAGAGAGCAGGTAGGAACTAAAATTTATTAAATTTAAGTTCTAATATAATCTCCTGGGTAGTTACATCTAGAAGTACCGCAACGAGTTCCATCAAGGCACAACAAAAGCTTGGAACAGAAGTACAGGGCAGCTCTTGAAAAGGATGAGAAACTCGAGGCCGAGGCCCAACGATCCCTAACTGAAGTCAACATCGACATGGAGAAGCACACAGCTCAACTGTAAGATGTTTTAAATATTATAATTCACTAAAAAAATACATTAAAGAATACTTAAATATCACAGCAAACAGCTGCACAGCACCCAAGTCATTGAATATCTATTGATGCAGGAGGCCATCAAAGAGAGCTTCAAGCGGGATATGGATAATCTCATGAAGAAGTTCGACGCGGAAATGTCTCGTTTCAGAAAGGATAACTCCGACATTTTGGCCAACGAACAAGTCAAGCAGAAGAACGATTCCTCCACAGTCTCCAGCACTCATCAGCCTTAGATTTGGAACATTTTGAAAGGGTTATGCATTTTTTTTTAGAACAGAGGAACTGGGGAAGCCTCTAGAAGCTATGGATAACAGGATCATTACACCTTAATTGCTAGTTTTTATTAGCATAAATTATTTTGCTTAAAATTATACTGTTAAAATGGTAATGAAAAAATTATATTAAAAGTTTTAAAAGCCATTCCAAATATTATATTTTTTTTTAATTCTTCACAAAAGGGAACTGCGAGGGAGAGGAGCCAGTTTTCTTTCTCCTCTCGGGTTAGGAGGGTCTTTAGACACAGAGCCTGAGGAACACTTGGGGCTAATCGACAAAGATTGGCAGGATTAGCAAAATCATGCTCTTTTATATTACAATTTCTCCTTAACAAATTTATAAGCAAATGTATTCTTAACATATTTTAATATAGTGAAAAATCCATACATAACCTAATATCAATATTTTTTATAGTTTCCATTTAAAGCTCAGCAAATTAATAATTTGTTTTTTATTTTCTTTATTTTTTTTTTTATAAATAATATTCTCTGCATCTCACTTCTCCTTGGGCTTCAGTTCATTGAGTTCAGTGGCATGTTCCGCCAGCAGATCCAGCATCACCTCAATCTTCAAGTTGCACATGTTGTTCTCCTCCTCGAGGGCCCGAAACTTCCGGTTGAGCCTGAGCATATCATCGACATCGCCCTTCCGGGACGAGTGCATCCAGATGCCATCGGCAAAGCGCAGCTCCTTGTTGCCCAGCGTCAGCGAGATCTGACGGAAGTCATCCAGATCCTCGGTGGCCACCGGATGGCCAGTGTTGCAGCGACCCTGACGCACTGGAATCGGCTTCGATTCGAACTTCTTGTTGAACAGCGGCATGGCAAGCGACTGCAGAGGAAAGTTGACCATTATTTCGATTAGATTATTATTTGTTTTGGATTTCGTTCGTTGCCCCGGACAACCGACACCTGCCGGCAGGTCAGCGAACGTGGCAGGGACTCGTGCCAGTGTATTCACTTACCTGCTTGAAGGGTGGCAAGCAGCCACCACAGGTTGACAGCGGACAGCAAAGGTGGTTCCGTGGCCCAGACTGGATTCGGACTCCCTGAAAAGCCGTACGATTTACAGATGGATGGAAAGTCCACATTCGGGTGACCAGAAACCTTTAAGGAGGTCAGTTTAGAAGTACTATTGCAACAAAATAAACAGTAATTAATTGAAACAAACAAAAATAAAACTTTAAAATAAATAAAACAATAAAATAAAGAATTCTTAAACGAACTGTAGTCGATGAGTAAGAGCAAAGGACTGTGGCTTGTTAGAAAATAAAATGACAGAACCCCAAATGAATTATAAAAATATAACCAGGCTACTTTGTTGGCCAAAACAATCTAAAACCAAATCCCAGCTGAAATATTCTCCAAAACCGAAATAATCATGACACAGCAGGCTAATCCCAGGTAAGCCAGAAAACTTCAAACTCTACCAACATCCACATACAAATACCAGAAATATAACCCCAACTCTTAACCCCATCCCTAACCCTACCCATCCCCAGCAGTGTCCGGGAGGTGGCCGAAGGTGTGGATCGTCTGGTGCAGGCTACCAACGAGGACCTTCGCCTATTTCAGCGGGAGCAGGCCCAGCTGCGAGACAAAATCAAGGAAGTAGTCAAGGACAACAATTGGCTAAACAGTGAGTTGGCCAGATACCAGAGACTGATGGCCGGCGGCGATTACCAGGACCTCAGCAAGCGCCTGAAGCTGACCAGCGAGGCCCTGGAGACGTCCAAGGCTCAGGTGGAGGCTTTGCTCAAGGAGCGGAGGAGCCTCCTTGCCATCCAGGACTGTTCCCAGAGGACTATCAGCAATATGGAGCTGGAGCTGAAGAGGTACCGCACCCAAATGCAGGAGTCGGGTGATGAGGAGGTGAGTAAACCTCTCCTAGAGCGTAGTAGGCCTTGACTTCAGTGTACTTCCGAGTGTAATACAATTACAATTGTATCATGCTTGACGCAGACAAATCCAAAATTACAGTGAATACTTTCTGAACCCCCCTTTTTTTTCAGACTATCCAGCAGTACGCGAGGGCCGTTAAGATGCTAGAAGCTAAGCTAGCCAGCCAGCAGCAGGAGCTGCGCACCCAGGCGGAGACCATCAAGGCGCTTCACGACCACAAGCAGCGGGATGGAGATCAGCTGCAGCAGCTACAAAGCCAGATAAGGAATCAAGCTCAGAGCCAGTCCTTGGTGTCCAACTTGCAGAAGCAGCTGCGGGAGTACGAGCTTTCTCTAGGCCACACCCGGCAGCTGCTCGAGGAGAGCTCTCGCCGCGAGAGCATTGCCATGCGAAAGGTCCAGGAAGCCATTGCGCTTAGCGATGAGGCCGAGCGGGCCAGGGACGAGGCCGAGAAGCGGGCCGAGAGCTTCAAGGAGGAGGTAAGCCAGCTGGCGGGCAACATAGGCAGCATCATGGATGAGGCGGCCCAGCGTGTGGACAACGATGTGGAACAGCTAAAGAAGAAGCTCGCCGAGAAGGACAAGACAATTGCGACCTTGAAGGCTAAGGTGAGGTCACTGGAACTATTTGTATTATTAGATTATGATTTGAAGCCCTTTTATAGCTGAAAAGGGAGCTGGCTGAGCACAAGTCGGTGGTGCATCTCCTCGAAACAAGAAACAATCAGCTGGAGGTAAAGCACAAGGCGGCACACAAAATGAACTCCAAGTTGGAGGCAGAGGTCGAGGTTACCAGCCGGCGATTACAAGACCTAGAGCGATCCCTCAAGGAGTTCCACAGCGAAGAGGCTCAGCATTGCATAGAGTAAGTACTTCAATTATTATTGCATTATCTTTAATACAAAATTATTTATAATAATAAACCTTCTCCCTATTCACAGCAAAAAGCACTACGAGAGCGAAATAGAGCGGTATCTTGAGTCCTACAAAAAGCTGAAGGCCAGCTACCGCAAGGCCATGGACGACATAACGCACCGATTCGAAGCCGTGATCTATACGCTGAAGACGGAGAACGCCGAGCTGATAGCCGACAACCAAATGCTCAGAAGTGGAGCCGCCGGCGACAGCATCAGGCGTTATCGTTAACACTCCAACTGCCGTTTTACAGTTGTACAGAGATATATATATTTTATGATTACTATTAGTATTAAATCATTTTTTTTTTGCCAATGAGCACTACGCGGTTACGGCAGTCTGAGTAGTGCGTCCGGGAAACAAGCTGGGAAACCAGTAGGCGGGTTCATCCTCCGCCTGCTTATCTATCCAGCAGAGACCCTCGCCAAGGACCTTGTCCAGGGATTGCTGCGTGCGGTAGTCGGTCCATCTAAGGGTGGCAGATTTCAGATAAATTAAAGAGGAATAAATTAAGAACTATAGCAACTACTTACCCCAAATCCCTAATCAGTTGACTCTGCGTAACACAGCCCTGTTCGGTATTGGAGGCTGCATTCAGTATGTTGGTCTCCTCCATGCTCAGCTCCCCGGGAATGGACTGGACCATGTACTTGCCCTTGCCCAGTTTGTGAACAACAAAGCTGTAAGGAAATTTTGGTTAATATTTCCTCAAAAAGATCCTCTGTTACCCTACCCATTGCCAAAAATGCTCAATTTCTTGGCAGCCATCAATATGTCCTCCTTGGTGATCTCCTGATGCACCACACTCTGACCCCTAGCCGCGATTAGTCGTCGCCTCAGCTCGTCCAGCTCCATGAGGCCGCCTGTCTTGTGATTGGCCGCCAGGCACACTTCCACCACCTGGACACCCAGTTCGTAGTAGAAGTCGCCCATGCCCAGGACACTCCAGAAGCCCTTGCCGGTGGCCAGGGGATCCACACCAATGGCAGCGCACATCTCCTGGAACTGTCGGCGGAACTGGGAGTTCTTGCGGATGTCCTCCTTGTGCTTCATTGCGAATTCCTCGAGTTTAACGCGAAAAACCTCCATTTGCTTGGTCATCTGCTCCAGCTGCGACTCCTGCAGGTCGGTGCCCTTGTCCTTGTACTTTTCCGCGGCCAATTTCTGCTGCTGGATGGCGCCCAGACCCACGCGACGACGCATTTTGGTTAATTTATTAAATGTTAATTGTTAATTGATGAAATTTAGCCAGGAAAAAAAATAAAAACAATGAGGAACAGCTGTTCACTGCGGCGATAACGATAAGAAATGCAGGGTTGCACGTTTAGCTATTTTCCCACTATATGAATCGATTTTTAGGGTTGAAACTTAGATGTGGCGGCTCTAAGCAGAGTTCCAAACCTTTTGCACTGCTTGCTAAGGGAAACCTTTTTTAAATCCATGTTTAAACCTTTTCAGTGCATTTTATGCTTTCTAGGGTATCCCAGGGTGTTTCCTTTAAACACAAAAAAAAAGAAAGGATCCAAAATTAGTAACAGAATTTATTTATCTAATGTATGTAATGTTGTATATAACAATAAGGTTCAGTTGAAGACAAATGGGACGACGAATTTCCCAAATAATAATGACAAACTCAACTCAAACTTGGGGTCTGTTATTTATAAATTTAGTTAATATTTGGCACGTCTTTAAAGTTAATGCCATTTCTTAGCATGACATTCTTGGAAACCTAAGCCCGATTTTTGATTCTATTAAATCATATATCTAAGAAATATATATTAAAATATAAATTTAATTAATAATTTCCTTATAATAAATGTGATTAAACCTATACAAATATTAATAAATATTTATTATCTTATTTACAGTTTGTTTACTAACATCGGCAGTAATTGAAACAAATTACACCTCAACATTTCGACCCAAGTATCCCAAACCATAATTAATACCATCTGCTAGCAGACTTAACACACCAATATAAAGTGCATTTGTCACAAGGTCCGCTCAATTAATGCTTAATGGACCAACCGCCCCCATAGATCAATCAACAGCCCCTCGGATTCGGTAAAAATAAAAAAAAATTGACTCGCAATATGACGAAAAACCATGACAAGCGAGTTTTATCGACGAGCCCGCATACTTGGGTAAACGTCATCGGATCAGCTGCTAATATATGCCAGAAATCCATAAGGTATCAGGGAGATGACAATAATGTTTATGATGCCAGCGGAAATCGAGCCCGCTGATTAAATTTCTCATCTGCAGACGATCTCGTTCCCTGTGAATCACTCCAAATGCAGATTCAGCGATATATCCGTGCTGATTAATTATGCGAACCGCAAGCAGAGATGAAATCCAAGCTCATTAATAAGCCGCCGATTTGTTTTGGACTCCGTTTTCGTTGTGGTAGCACTTAGCACCACTTAACGGTAGGAGAATCGGTCGATTAGCGAGGGACTGACCGACCAGATCCCAAAGAGACAGAGCCCCAGAGGCACTCGACACCATTACGGTACGCCCAGTAGTCGGGATATACGTTTGCACAACAGCAGCGCACGTTCCAGCGATCATCAAGTGATCGTACACGGAAAAAATTTGACCTGAAACGAGATAAAAACAAAGATAAAACCAGTTGGAGAATAAAAATTATACAAAGTAAGAGAGAAGGTCAGAAATAAAAAGAATAATATTACCAAATTTTAAGCTTTATCTTTAATTTAATTACTTTAAGTAACTTTAGTTCTATATTTCCTTTTTTTTCAGTGCTTATTTATCTTCTCACAAATATCCATACATATTCATTTGGCCATATGTCCAGTAACTAGGGCAAACATCGAACTCAATGCATTGCATAATGGCTTTGTTAATTGAAAAATCTTGGCATATCTATTAATAATCCATATCGATGTGTAGACACATAAAAACAAAGGCAATTTGTGGCGAAAAATGTAAGTGTGGGAATGTAATGTGATCTTTTATAGGTATATCTTATAGAGCGGGTTGAGTTAAAGCCTTACGAACTGGATTTTACTTGATTATGAAAAGCTTCAGTCTATGAGGTGTTTTATCCTCTTTTTCTCCTCTTCACATTTGCAGTTTTTACAGAAATCGTTGTGAGGGAAAGTATCAAGGTGCTGAATTCCGTGCGGCTTAACTTGAGAAGGAAATTACATTTTGGTGACTCTGAAAAGTGACTATCAACTGCTTCCTACCTAATTAGAAGAACTAATATGATAATATTATTGGTTACAAAAAACTCAGACCCCTTTCTGTCATTTAAACATATTTTCTGTCAGGACATAAAAATATTATGAATATTTTTAATACATATTTATGTTATCATTTTATATTACTCAAAAAAGTCTCTATTATATATATTAAATATTAACTGCAAATATGAAAATTAAATAAAGTTTTATCGCTGTTTTTATAACTAATAAGATTTTGTCTAGACAAAATTCCATGTACCTACATTTCAACCTCCCCCTCTATGTACATTTTCCTCCTGCTGTATTTTATTTCTGGATCTTATCGCCCTGCGTGCATTTCCTTTTAATTTTCCATCTGTTGGCCGCTTGCTGGATGCGCAATTATTTAGACAGGAAGCCAGCCATGGCAGAGATGCTATGTACACGAGGACACGGGGCACGGGCTCCGGGTATGGCATGGGTATGGTAAATATTTATTTATGCTTCACCGTAGTCGCCTCACTTGCAAATGCAAACCGAACCGAAAACCAAATAAAACACGCGACAGCGAGGCAAAAAATTAATGGAAATGCAAGAGGAAAACCGAACTTAAAATAGCACCAGATATAAATAAACAAAATGCCGCTGACAGACAAAGGGCCAAGTCGCAAGCGATCGAGGGGAGTCTGAATTTGATCTCGCCACACAGACAAAAATAATAGATAATGTTGTTAAGTTATAGAAAAAATCCTAGAAAAAATTTATCAATGCTGAAACGATATCTTAGTAATTATTCAAAAGAAAGAAATGTTACTGGTTCCTTATAATAATTTTTTAGATGATATTTTGGCTTTCCATCTCTAAGAGGAAATTTAGACCTTTATTTTATGATATATCCAATGATTATACTAACCAATTTTATATGTTTTTTAATGTAAGTAACAACATAGTTGTGATTCCGTTGAAATATCTTTTTTATGTAAATAATACTACATTTTTTCCTGTGCCAGGGAGTGGGTGCTTTATATGGGGGATGTTTGACAGTCGAGGGCGAAATATTTGGGCAGCTGACAACACCCCAGTGTGGACCTAAGAGCAGCGCGTGCATCGCATGTAATCAGGCGAATTGAACACGAAATGCAATATGCCAGAAATAGTTGCAGCTTGACCAGATGCTGTCAGCTTAACGCGCCGCGAGATGCCACGATCCGAAGATACAAAGATACATATGTACGCACGCGGAGATGCAGAGATACATCAACTTCAGGCGCCCTGACAGGCGGAGCAAAACGATCTCATTTGATTTTCCATGCTCCGCAGATCGCATTACATTAATAGAGTCGAAGTCCGACTCCCAGTCCGAGTCCGAGTCCGGAGTCCATTCACTTCTTTTCCCCCTGCCCCCACCGAAATGCATACGAAATGAAGCCGCCGAACCGCCACCAACCACCGAGCGAGGTCACCACTCCCTGGCTCATAATTTATCCAAAACCTCGGGAAAATGGAAAACTTTCGGGCTCAGAAAACTCTTTTGTGTTATAATAATAAAAAATTCAAAGCGAATAAAGCAAGAGAGAGAGGAAATCTTAGACAATGGCAGACGAACGACGGCAAGGCGAGGGCAATAAAAACTGGATAAAACTGGTGGGAAATTAAGGAAAATCTTTGATAGTGTTTTGGGTTAGAAAATAAAAACCAGTTGGAAAGTTGCTGGCCGCAGCGATCAATTATTATGCTGGCGGTCGCTATTGTCTGGCATTTTCCAAGTGACTGCACAGAGAAAACAGGGTTTTCCATATAAAGTCTCGTAATAAAACAAAGTGAAAGGTAGGAAATATGAATAAATATATTTTATATATAAATTTCGATAAGTAGTTACGAAAGGTTGCTAGAGAATTCAAAAAAAGCAGGAATAGCGGGTAAAGTCAAAAAAGCAGCATTGTTAATCGATTAAAAATCGATTTTTGCATACAAAAACATCGAAGACTTAGACTTTTTTAAAGTTCTAAAAGTAAAGCAGTTTCAGTGACTGAAAACTGTTTAATTTTAAAGGATTTTTCTATTGTCATGTTAAGATATTCATATTCTTTAAGGGTTAGCCCCCTAAAGGGTATATTTTTCGGGTTTCAAACAGAAATGATAATAAGGTAACATGTAGGAACTATTAATAGAACTGATACACTATTTTTTTTCTAGTTCTTAAATATTAATTTTTATTAAATTTTACTTTTTATTATAATTATATTGTGTATATTTAAATATTTGTACAAGGATATCCCCATTTAATGGGGTAATTTGTGTTAAAAAGGGAACTTTAGCTTCCGCTTAAAATTCCCAAGTACGAATTCAGCGACACTGTTATAAACTATAAGCCAGCTGCTTGTCTTCTGAAAAAATATTCAAAATAAACCTTAAAATAACTTAATATTATAGAATTATACAACAAAACAAATTAAATAACAAGTATTTCACCATTAAAAAATACCAAACAAATTTCTCCGCGTGTAACTCCCTCCTCTTTCTTTCAGAAGCGACAATTGTCGCCTAGTTTTTCGCATTCCCAACCAGTTTTCGGTGTGAAAAGTAACGGCCCGAGATCGCGGATCGTGGATCGCGGAGCCCAGACCCACGGCGGTAAATAAGATTCCGCAAGTGGGTCAACTGGGTGCAACTGACTACAAGCATTACGTGCCACATGCAACAACGCACTGAGGCATAGCCGTCGAGGTGACCCAAAGATTTGATTTATTCCGCGACCCACTTCGCAGCAACTTACACATGCGATTTGTCTTAGGCTTAGGTTTCCCCCTTTTTTTCCGCCTGTGAATTATGATGCCTCGGCCAGTGGTCAAGGGTTTGGGTTGGGTTTGGGTTTGGCTTTCCCGCTGCAGCAGTCACACGATCCCCGCCAGCTGGGCGAAAGCGATGGAAATGCATCCGAGATCTGTGTAGCCTCTATTACGAGAACGCCCAAAATTGAGGCGGAAGACCGAGACCAGGCAGTGTTATCTATTGTGTCCAGCGCTTAGAACCGGACACTCTGCAATCGGAGGCTCGTGAGATTTATGGGGCAGCAGCAGCAGCCAGCAGAGAAAACCCAGAACCACAGCCAGAACCCGAGCCATCCGAGCTGCAATTAAGCGCCCAGCAGTCACGTAGAGTAATTGTAGTGCTTTCTGGGATCAGGGATCGTCCGTTCGAAACCAGGAAAGATAAATGAAGCAAATTAGCACTCGGCGACCCGGGGCAGGAAAAGTGGTTTAAGGGGGGGAAAGAGGTATAGGGCACAAGGCAAGGGCAATCAGCAAAGGGAAACATCGAATCTCGAAGGCGGTGACTGACTCAGCCTGAGTGGTCACTGCTGTCTTATCCCCACGCTTAAAACTTGACAAAAATTTTATAAAAAATTACTGCAATCATTTTTTGGGCAGAAATAATAGCTGATTCATCTGACAAACAAAAGATATGAGACCTAGGGTTTATAAGTGAATCATAGTTCTTATCTTTGAGATATAGTTTACTTTGTAACTTTGTAACAAGGGAGATACGAGCTTTATTTGCAATTTAGCATTATTATTTATTGATTTCAGTGGATTTATTAGGCCTTTCCTATTATTATTTAAGTATTTATATGGTTTAATTCAATACAAAATATCTTATTTTGAATCTATTTTTCATAATTTGTAGTTGCTTTTGTTTGAGCGAACTTTAATATACTAAAAAACATTATCAAAGATGAATTTAATGCTAAAACACACAAAGATCTTAACAAAGACCGAAAAGCAGGCTTCCATATAAAGCTGTTTCAGTAGGAATGCAATAATTTGCCTATAAACCGAGTTAAGAATTCTAATGCAAAGCAAGCTAGAGCTGGAATAACATTGATATTAATCGATTTAAAATAGATTTTGGCATATTAAAACATCGAAAGCGCCGATTCTACAATTGATTTTAAAATCTTTCTAATTCAAGTAAGTTTTATTTTAGGAAATCAAACCATGTCCAAGTAAATTTCTTTTTTAACCAGGAAGCATGCTTTTAAAAGAAAAACCTTTCAAAATCTGAAGAAATCGTTTCTTGATTGAAACTGGTTTTAAGTGTTCGCCCAGAATTTCGTAACACAATTAAAAACCGGTGTGTAAATAACATATTTTGTGATTGATCCTCCTAAAAACTTATATACAACTCCAAGACCTCTTTCGCTAAAAAGAAAAACTTTCCTTACACTTCCAGTTCTTTACTGATTAAATCTCAGTCGAGGACAATGGAAGCAATCAAGGAACTGGCTCCCTAATTACAAGTCTCTATAAACGGACCCGGGAATGGGGGAACGTGTAATTCTATCTCCCGAGTGTCCAATTGATACGCACTTATCGCCCCTCCGACGACGGTTCCTGATCTGCTCCCGATTCCCCCCGTGGCTCAAAAAAGAAACCGCATAACTCAACCCTTTTCCCCTGCTGCTGGCGGGCAAGGCCATAATAAAAGCCAAAAAAATAAGAAAATAAAATAAAAAAAACGAGGAACCTAAAGCGGACAGCGACAATTCCTCCACGACTGTCTATGCTTTTTGGGGAGCAGATGTTACTTTTGGCGGCTCAAAACGAGAATTCTTTGAGCCGGGGCTCCGTCCTCGTCCTTGTCCGCCTCGCCTGCATCTCCTCTCTGATCCCTGGATTCTTCGATGATTCTCCTTCACCTTCTCCGGCTGCTGCTGCTCAAAAAAAAAAAACCAGAAAAAGGAAAGGGACAGGACAGGGGCGGGAGAAAGGAAAAAGCAAAGCACTTGTTCCAGCTTGAGCAGCTCAACGAGATATTCAGGCACTGAGAGAAAATTTGGGTATTCTGGGAATGTTTTAGAAATTTTATAAAATATAATTCAAAAGTTAAAAGAAGATATTGTTTGAAATAATATAATTATTTTTCGAATTTATTTTTCTAGAGAGGTTTGAGTACTTTTGTATTAATTTTGAGTTTGTTTTGGTCACAAAGTAAGAAAAAAAAACTTAATCTTAGAATTTTTTAAAAATCCGTACTCAAAATGAGAAATCCGTACTCAAAATAAGAATAATACGAATTTGAGTACGCGGATTCTCAATTTCGGGATCCCATAATTCTCTCTGTGTATAATAAATATTTTAAATCTTATTATTACTCTCTCAGTTCTATGATAAAGTTCCCAATTTTTTCTGACCGTGTAAATGGGGATGTATTTCAAGTGCGGAAACGGGAAGAGGGTGAGATAGAGACGCAAAGGAAGGGGCAGAGAGAGGGCGATTGCACCGGGCGGCTGTGTCAGATTCAGGTTTTGGTTTTTGGCGCAAAAAATGTGTGTGCTCAAAATTACCAGAGCAGAGCCAGAGCAGCAGGTATTCGCACTCGTATTCGTATTCGTATCCGTGTGTCTCCGTTGATGAGGGCAGCCGCATCCACATCCACATCCTCATCCAGAGCAGCAGCCGCAGAAATTGGCGCAAAAATTACAGATGCCTCAAAAAAATAATAAAAACGAAAAATGGAAAAATGGAAAGCAACTGCAAGCGGCACAGGTTCTGCCATCTGTGTGTGTTAGTGCGGAGCTGAGTTTATGATGCATGTCACAGACCAGAGAGTGATATTATATACACTATATATACTATAGAGTACAGACACCCAATCCCAGAACCTCTCCCAATTTGCATCCCTATATGCACCCCCCTACGCACACTCGTCCACAAAAGGCAGACACGCACTAAATATAGCTTATTGACATCGACCCTACACGGAAAGGAAAACTAATAATTTTGTATCTAAATTTAAGTGGCATATAATTAGAGAATATTATAGGGAATATTGAAGTAATGTTCATGGCTCTTAGTATTAGGTGATCTACAAGCTATCTTATACTAGCACCAGAAAGTTTTATATCTTTTAAATCAATTTCCTACTTGCATTTTCTTATTAATAATTAATTAATAACTATTTTACACTTAATTTCCTTATATATTTTCGTTTTAATATGCTAAACCATGATTAAAACAGCAATTAATTAAATTTAAAATAGGTAAAAGGAAATTTTTATTTATATTAACAATTTTACAAATAGTATTGGCTAGAAAAATAGACCTTTGACTTCGACTGAACAATAAAGCAACCTTATTAACTAAGATCATCTTAAAAATACACAGGGTACAGATGCTAATATAAATAATTTGTTTTCACTTCCCTCTTGCCTTCCCACATTAAGCGTATAGTTTTTACAAAGATTGCAACTAAAATTCCCAAGTTCGAATTCAGCCATAAGCTGCAAACTAGTGTTCATGAGACTCCTTGGCTGCTGCTTGTCTAGGGACAAGATCTTTGTATGATTTTATGAATAAAAGCAGCGTTTTTATTTATTCAATTAGTAAGCTAATCTCAAATATTTTATTTAAATTAAAACCGAATAAATTGTTCTTTAAGCTTAACTCCATCATGCTCCGATTCAGCCTTTACTCTATTTTTTTAGGCGCAAAATATCTGGCTAATTTTTTTTTCTGTGCACAGTATCCGCTAGATACATTATACCCAAAGCAGTGCCTAGTTGTTGTTGCCACGTGCAGGCAAAGGCAGCCCAAAAAAAAATATACACATGTACATATATACCATATTGCACATTTGCACTCGCCGACGAAAAACAACGGAGATAGCAGCCGGGACCGGGGAGAACGGCTCTTTAATGAGCTCATTTATTAATTAGACGGACGTGACGTCAGCGCAGACAGAGACCAAAGACCCCGCCTTGCAGCGCCCTGCATAACTACGACCTTTAAAACACAGCAGTTAACCTCAGGAGCAGGGCGCGTGCGACAGTTCCATTGATCGGATCCGTTTCATTCATATATTGTTCGGTTGGGTTACTTGGTACGTGGGCCATAAACTAATTTCTGGCACAGGGAAAACAGCTTGAGTTTTTCCGCAGACAAGCTGCGTTTCGACGGAAGTGACGGCGCAGGCAGGAAAAGTAGCCCATCAGTAGAGCCAGACACGTACCCAGCCGCCAGCCAGACATCTAACAGATAAAAATAGAGGCAATACGTGCATTCAAATCAGCGCAGCCACGAAATCAAAATGGGTAAAGCTGAAACGCATTTCACCCGAAATGACGCAGCAACTGGCGGAACAAAAAAAAAAAAAGGGGAAGAAGATTAAAGAAAAAATCGCAGAAAGGGGATATCTGCAACTTTCACACATTTCCAACTGCATTGTTCCCTTTCGAGTGGTTCCCTGTAGTCGTCCGTATGGGTTTTGGCGCGAGGGTTGGTTTTGCATAGTTACTGGCACCACTCCGACCTGTGCCAGCGATCCACCCGATTCCATATCCGATCCGAGGATCGAGACCTCAATCGCAACCCTCAACCCCTGTCCCTGGTTTCACCTCTCTCTCTTTCAGGGCAGGTAGTTGCCAATCCGTATTTGGACATCGCGCCAAAAAAAATAATGATAATAAAGCAAAGGAAAACAATCATCAGCGGAATGCAGTGAACACTCTGGGGATGGTACTTTTTTCTAGTGGTATCTGAAGGTTAAAAGAAATATTGTAACTTTGTGCCAACCGAAAGGCATCTCAGACCCCAAAGAATACAAATATTCTTGAGCTCCTACACCGGGCAAGTCGATTTAGTCATGTCCGTCTGTCCGTCAGTTTTTCCGTTCGCCTTTACGCCCGTCTGTCCGTATAGAATATCAGATCTCAGAAATTATACAAGCTAGAGCTTCCAAACTTGGTATCATCAGTATTATCTTCTACACGCAGATCAAGTTTGATTTAAAATTTGTTTAAGTTTACCATTTATTTACTTTCAACTAGTAAATAATTATTTAATACTTTCTTTAAGCCAGAGAAAAATCCAATTTACTTTCCTTTTTTGCTTTCTTATAAACCAAAGTCTCAGAGCCTCTTTCCGAGTGACCACTGTACCCATCTGAACAATAATAAATCGCAATCCTTTGGGCGCGGCCTTTGTCCTGGCCACTCTTTAAAATGACTAATCGGTTCGGAGTCCAGGTCCGGCGGTCAAAGAGCCAGACAGAGATCAAGACCAGCTGCTTGATTTTCAGCCTAAGGTCCCGTTCCCGTTCCTCTGCCGGCTCTGACTCAGCATTATTGAAATTACTTGTGGCCCACATTCCCATCGAGTGTTACCAACTCCTACCTCTATTTCTATGCGGTTTTTCAACTCTTTTCACTTTCGTTTGTTGGCGTTACGCTTGAATTGCCGCCTCGAGCGCGAAAGTGTTTATTTCTACATATTTTGCGTCTGTAGTTTTTTTTTTAGATTTTTCCCGGGAATTGTTTTTTGTCCCATGTAATTTGTTCCTAGCCTATTAGGCCGTTTAATGCCGCATGAAGCCCGGTTCTGACCTTGAGTTAGGGCCCAAAAAGCCCGTCAACATATATTAAGTCTAGCCGGTATTTGTGTGGAGCTAGCACACACTCAAGCCGGGAATCTAGCATAACTAATTGTATTTACACGCCATAATAGTAAGTAATTGGCACACGGAAAACAGATTCACTTTCCGCAGTTGTAACATGTAAATATTTAATATCGTAAGAGTAGGTAGGTTCTCTAGGTCTAGTAAAAGGGGAAACTAATTGTACTGTAATAGTAGTTGAGGGTTCTCTCGCTCTCTGCTAGACTCTCTTAATTTCCCATGAAACGCTGGAAAAGGTGACGCATGCTTGAGAAGTACATTTACTCTTTGGTAGGTCTAGGAACGTATTGTGGATGTGATCATAATCGAGGCATTCCGTGCAGCCACCTTGCCATTTCGGAGTGCTCGGGCCTTTCCTCTGACCACATTCCGCTCCTGATATATTTCTGCGTTGCTGCCTATCAGGTCGTTCCTAAAACCAGGCTTTTGCCTCGGGGATCAGACACAAGAAGTTTTAGTGCCAGACTTTCTGCACTGACTGAAAATAACCCATCACTTGTAACGGCGGATGACATTGATTCTTTTGCTCAGGACTTAGTAGACAAAATTCATCAAGCTGCCCCTCCTGCTAGATGTATATCTATTCCTCCGCCATCCTGGACATCATCAAAGCCAGAAATTGCAGCCTTGGCCAGGAAGGGTCATGCACTCCGTCGTACCTGGATGAGGACAAGGCATACTATCGATTTAGCTAGGTGGAAGGCATCTGTCTCAGAACTTAGGAAAGTTCTCCGCTTGGCTAAGTCGGAATTTTTCGTAAATCATCTCAATGCCATCGATCCTAACCAGGATCATGGGTTTGCTTTATGGAAATGCACCCGAAACCTAAAAGGCAGCCACTTCCCAGGTTTTCTCTTAAACGAAGCGATGGTACTTGGGCTCACAGCGATTCCGCTATTGCTGAAGTATTTGCAGGCGATCTGGAGAGACGCTTTACTCCGTTTGATTTTGCAACAAGCCAGGAGACCCAAACAACAATCTCTAGGTTTGGGCTCTCCTTTGGTTCTCCTGTTGCTGTGCGGCCTGTGGATCAAGATGAGGTACGTGACCATATTAAGCGACTGGTTCCCACTAAGGCTCCTGGCATGGATGCAATTGATGGTAGAGTAGCAAAGGCACTTCCTAGCTCTGTTATTGCACAGCTCTGCCTTCTCTTTAATGCTTCCCTTAACCTTGGCCATTTTCCATCCCCCTGGAAACGTGCACTTGTCACAATGGTCCATAAGAAAGGGAAAGACCCGTGCACACCAGAATCTTACAGGCCGATAAGTCTCCTGTCCACTTTCTCCAAGATATTCGAGCGGATCGTGCTTGCTCGGTTGCTGAATATTGACGCCTTCATGGACGCTCTGCCGGGCCACCAATTTGGCTTCCGAAGTCGCCATAGCGCTATTGAGCAAGTTCACAGAGTGGTTAACCACATTCTGAGTGCTTTAGAAGATCGCAAATACTGTTCAGCTGTATTTCTAGACGTACGGCAGGCCTTTGACAGGGTTTGGCATGAAGGTCTATTTTACAAATTAATGCCGCTTTTACCTGAGGGACTCTGGAAGCTTATTGTGTCATTTCTGGATAACAGGAAGTTTTCCGTTGAGATCCGTGGACATCGTTCGGAACTACGCCCAATCCATGCTGGTGTACCTCAGGGCAGTGTTCTTGGCCCGGTACTGTACACACTTTACACATCGGATCTTCCAAGCCCCATTGCTCGTGGTACTCTTCTAGCAACCTACGCAGATGACACTGCTTTTCTAGCTGCTGGCAGCACCCCATATCGGCTTCCAATCGTGTCCAGACATTCTTGGACGAATTCGAATGTTGGGCATCTCGATGGAACATAGCGCTTAACATTGAAAAGACACAGCACGCCACTTTCGCCCTTCGGCCTGGCCGCTCACGTGCCCTTTATATGGATGGGAAAAGACTAAAGCATGAGGATAAGGTTACGTACCTTGGCGTAACCCTAGACCGCCGACTTTGCTGGAAGGGGCAGATTGACCGAGTCTGCGGATCAGCAAGGACAAAACTTGAAAAATGGATTGGCTCCTTCGTTCTGATAGCGGTCTATCACTCCATGCCAAGGTGCGATTATTTAAAGCCATTGTCCTTCCGACACTGAACTGGGGATTACATGCTGGGGCACCGCTTGTGACTCTTCACTTAAAAGGGTGCAAACATGCATAACGAAGGCTCTGAGAAGGATGCTGGGAGTTAGGTGGCACCACTACGTACACAATGACACGCTATTTCAAGACACAGGAATACCAACTGTAACAGAAACAATTTCATCATTTGCAAACCGATACAGAGACCGCCTGCTAGCGCATACCAACCGTTTGGCAAGACACCTTGCCACCCCGTTAGGCCGAAGACGTCTGCGCAGAAGACACCCTGCGGACCTATGGATACTCGGCCGAGACAGACATGGACGATTACTTTAACACCATATAATCACACATAAAATGCCCCAAAGTGGCGCTCTTTCCCACCCGCAGTTTCCGGGATCTATAGTTACTATTAATCAAACACGAAAACAAGAGCTACTCTTGTGAAGCGTGATAATTAAACTTACAAAAAAAAAAAAAAAAAGATCATAATCGGCTGTTTTTAATATAAAAATGAATTTAAAATGCAATGTATCACAAAGTAAGTTAGTTATTATGGACAATACCTGAAAAATAAATGTACAGAAAAATACATAAAATTTCATTAAAATAAAATGCGTTTGATCACTTCCCCCCACTTAAAGATATTTGTAATAAAAATATAACCTAAAAAGAGGATCTATTTTGTAATTCTTTTAAAATAGTTAAATACCTTAGAAAATTAAGAAAATTTAAAATACAATACAAACTAAAATACGAAATATGTATTAATACTGGACGCCAATATTTTCCATTTTAAACAAAGAAGTCTCAAATAATTGAGTATTGCTCTCTAAGACTTAGAGAAATAAATTCAATTTATGACGTCATCCAAACTCGCTCTGTTCTCTTCGTTGCTCAGCGCCACCTTTTCCATGCCAACAGAAGCTAAACAGCGGTCTAAAAGTAACCCAACAGCGCGAGAGAGTGTTGCGGGAGGGCGCTGCGAGAGAATGTTGCCAGCCAAATGTTGCGAGACGTCAGCTGCTAGCTAACATTCTGTTAACGCCAAGTTGCTTCACCCGTTTTCATACAGGGCCTGAGAGAGTCAACGGGGGCGGATCTCATCTTAACAGAAATTTCTGTTAACCGGAGAGCGCACTCTGTTATCTTGCATGTCGGACTTCGGTATAAATAGAAAGAGGAACTGAGAAAAAGATTCAAAGATACTTTTTTACGGTACACGACGGATGATTTTCCAAAAAGAAAACTCCACTGAGAGAACTCTCGAAATACGAAATCGTCGTTCGTTCGTGTGTTTCTTAACTTTTATTGGCAAATAACTGGCTGATAAATAATAGCAGCAAAAAGCAAAAATCTTTCTCTTCGCTCGTGAAAGGCGAAATTGTAATTCGCCGACGACCTGAAACTGCAATTGCAAAATGCATCAAATACGCACGTGAACTTCGCACAGTGTACGAGTGTGCGCAGTGTGTGTGTGTGCTGTGATTGTGTGTATGTGAAAGTTCGAGTGAAAGTAGCGTGAAAATAGCAAAAAGAGAGAAACAAGCTAGCAAAAGTACACGCAAAAGATACAACACTTGCAAGCTAAGCCAAAATAAATATATAAAAATTAAATAAAACAAAGGAACCAAGCACAGAAAAAAGGGAAAAAAAACTGACCAAATCATGACTCTGTGTCCGCCAATAAATCTGCATGCCACCCACCGCCCCGCCCTGCGTCCGGCGCCGTCGCCCTCGGAACGAAAGAGCATCGCCCGGAATTTGTTTGGCAACTCGCCCGGCGAAGACATCAATGAGCTGCTGGCCAGGGAGCAGCGCAAGATGCTGCTCCATATCAAGGAGCGATACAACTTTGATATCCTGAAGGAGGAGCAACGCGAACAGGAGGCGGCGGAGGTCACCGGACAGAGGTATCCCTACCAATCGGTCGAAACCCCACCGCTCAGCGATTCCGCCACAACCAGCCCCAAATCCTGTCCCGAAGCACCGCCCTCGATGGGCGCCGGAGTGGCCATCTCCGCCAAACAGATCTCCATCGCCATCAAGCGGATGAGCAGCAGCAGTTCATCGGATCTCGCCAGCACCACGATAGACGGCCATAAGACAAGGGCGACGCAATCATTGGGCCTGAAACGTAAGTATTTTCTAGTGAAATATGGGAAAAACCCCAACTAAAAACTATTAAAGAGTGAAAAGTGGAAGATCAAATTCAAATTCTGGGAGATTTTACCTTTACCTAGTCACAACACGTCCATATAAAAATATTGAGGTTCCTTAAGTTACATCAAATCCAAAAATAGCTTACTTTCCCCTTGAAAACCGCCGCTAGAAATTTTGGATCTACAGATTTATGAGTTCTTTTCCTGAATTTTACAATATTCAAAGAATACCATATCTTGATAGTGATTTTTCAAAATATAAATAACCTTTAACTCAAATTCCACTAATAATATACAATTTTTTTCACAAATGTATCTCAGTATTTCACAATTTTAGAAAAATCAAACTGAAATATATTTGATTCTCGTTTCGAGTTGTCGAATTATAAATATAAAACTTCAATATTATATACTCAATCTAAAAACCGATCGTTTGAATTCAATTAAATTGCCTATATAATATTTATTATTTTTTAAGGAAGTACAGAAAAGATAGAAACATTTTTTATTTAGAACTTTACGTATTTTGAGACGGTTTTTCATTGACTCATAGTTGAGTTTGATTCATAGAAGTTTACAACGTTTTTCCTATAGTTGTCCAATAAGCGGGCACCTGATTTTTCATTCCCTTTTCCGCTATTCCTTCCCTTTGCGCTCCCTCCTTTATGCTCGTCCTTTAACAGCGGTTGAAATTAACCCCTATGCACTTCTGTCCCTTGGTCGCAAAACCCACCCTTGCTTGAGGATTTTTCTAATTCTGTATTTCCCTTCGTGCGTTGATTCTTATTGTCACTTCTTTGTTCTCTTCTCTGTTTCGGTTTGGTTTTGTTTTTCGATTCCCTTTTGGTTGCATTCAGGTGCATATTCCAAGGATATGGGTTGTAAAGTAGAATCTAAAAAAAGGAATTCTTGGATAGATATTTTGCAGTGCGTTAGAATCTGAAGTTTGAATAATACAATTTATGATCTTTTTAAGAAATTATTTAGTGAGTTGTATTGGTAAATGATTTACAATGTTATATTACGTAACCTTTGATGATAACTCCAGAGTCCTGAAGTATTGGAACTATTTCTTTGATATTTTATAAATAAAACCGTAGACAGAAGGGACTTAAGGCTTGCTTGATTTTATTGGTACTATTAACAACACCACTTTTAAAATAGGGATAACCGATGTTTTAAACGGAAATCCCTTGTAAACCTCTAATAGTTCTATTAACCCAAGCAGCACTGTATGATACGGCCTTTGGTTATTTAACCGCGCTAAGGGCTCGGATCAATATTTGCAACAACTGTGCACACACAATGCACTCTACTCTTTGGCTGTTGTTGTGTTGTGTGTTGTTGGACGGGTCTTAAGTGCCGTTAATGCCCCTTTTTATCGGTTTGTTTGGCAGGGCTCCCCCTTATTCCCTCCTCGCACTTTCATATTCATATTCATTTCACGTTTCGTTTTTTTTTTTTCGTACGAACTCGGCGAATCTCTTGGGCTCCAACGAAAGCTTGTTTTTCAGTTTTTGTTTTGATAGAGGTTTGTTATTTTGCGCCGTTTCATTTTGCCCTGTTTCCTAACCACTTACGATACGAAAACGCTACGAATTTTATTCACACTTCGCTTTCATTGTGGAGCCGTCGGACTTCGTTATCAATTGCGCATGTCAAGGCCCGATTTCGTTATTGACTCTTGGGTAGAAAGCCTCACGAAGTATATTACTCCTTGACTAAGCTAACCCCACAGTTGGGTCTCTTTAGATCGGATTCGAGCCTGTGTTTCTTGGGGAAACTTTGGTATAAAATTGTATCGTAATATCAATATTGTAACATCTGTACTTTATAGATAATATATTATAGTATAGTAGGTATAATTGGATAATGTTATGCAATATTCAAAACCTTTTTGAAGGGCAAAATATCACCAAAATTCTCATTTTAATTGAAAAATTTCGGATTTTTGAAAAATCACATGTTCCGGATACATAATATACGATTTCGAACTTCAAAATCTTTCAATAATTACAGTTTTGTAAACTCTGATTTATAGACGTTCGACTGTACCTCCATTTGTTGGTTTATTGTTATTTATGACTGCCTTACTTTGCGCTGATATTCGCTGATAAATCGTGGCAAACAGAGAGGGCGAAGGAGAGAAGGAGGAGAAGAGAGAGCCTGAGAGAGAGACAGGGAAGAGAGGAGGAGAGCGAGAATTGTCGCCAGTTTGTCTTTGATTTGGCAGTGTGTCAAAGCGAAAAAGCTAAACAACAAACTGTACGCCAAAATAAAAACTGTTGAATAACAATCGCGCGCCAAAAATCTTTCTTCGCCGATCTACGCGAGATTGCAACCGAACAAGAAACACAAGAGACCAGCGAGAAAATCGACAAAAACAAGAGCAGTTGCTGGCAATTAATTGAGAGGCCTCAATTAAATTTAAATCAGCGCCAACGCCTTCTGGTTTTTGTTGTTCTCATGCTGCAGTTCTTACAGGCGAAAAAATATGAATAACAGCAACAACAACAAGAATCAACTACTTGGCACACGCCTGCGACTGTACATGGATTGCTGTTGTAGTTGTAGTTGTAGCTCCCACTTTTTTTTGTTGTTTTTTTGTTTTCTGCCTTGAAAGCCGCACCCACGACGACAAACGCAATCTCAACAACAAAACGAACGCGAACAACAACAAGCATCGTCACTCTTATACGACGACGTCAGCCCACTCGCACACAGACCCGTTTATACATATATTTAAGGAGAGTGGAAGAGATAGAGAGAGAGAGAGAGGAGCGCTCTCTGTTGGTGGTGCCATCTCAGCCTTATTCCCCGTCAAAATCTGGCTTTTTCGCTGAAAAATACTGAAAACTCGCCAGATTTGAAAAACAAAAAGATTTTAAATGTCATGAAACAGTCATAATCAGCTTTTAGTTAAACTTAACAAAATCGTGTATGATGTACATATGTAAATGTTTTGTAATAATTCGAGCATTGAAGTAACTGTTTTTAAAAATGATACGCGTCTTTCTTACATATATAACTTAGTTTTTAATTTAATAATGGAATAAAAGATAAACAAAATCTGTACGCTATAGGAAATTATATTTCGAAATGATCGGCAAAGGCATGTGAGAGCTTTATTTTAATTCGAAAATCCTGGCAACACTGCCGCCTCGTTCTCTCTGCCTGTCTGTTGTTTGTTTGTCTCTGCCCTGCTGATGATGTTTTTTGCGTTTTGGCGCGAATTTCGTATTTTTCGTGTTTATTTTTAGTTCTCTTCGCTGATAAGCAGTGCTCGTGTGTGTTATTATGCGTAGTACTACGCACGCACGTTGTTGATGTTTTTCAAAACTCGTCGTGAAGGTCACACACACAGGCGCACATGCAGATCGCGTAAGTACAGCAGCGCCAAATGTTGTGTTATTGTTGTGTACTTTTGCGGCAGGTCCGAACCGAAAAAACGGGTCCAAATGCGGAGGAAAAAAACAAATCAATTAGACACCAGTTCTGTTATCTCCACCTCTCGCTCTCGCTCTCCCGCGCTTTTGGCATGTACTGTACTTTTCACACAGTTATTTAGCTTAGCGTTTTGTGCTTTTTGTTTTGCTTAGGCTTTTTCGCCACGCCCCAAAAAGCAAGAAGTTATGTATGTTGTTGGGGGATTCCGATTCTTCGGAAATTTATGTTTTCTAATTAAGTATGCTGAAGAAACTCTCTCGCGAAGCTCCCACATAAATATTTATAATGTGAATTCTTTGTTGCCGTTCCTGGTTTCATCGCCGCCTTTCTCTCCACACACATTTCGTAAACAAAACGCGTTTTGTTGTTGCGTGAAGGGGGGGAGAGAGTTGGACGGGGGAGCGAAAGCTTCCAAGCTGCGTGCTCATAACGATAACGGTAAACGCACTCCCCGTCACTCACCTCTATATTACAGAACTCTCCTTCTCCCGCTTTCTTTCGCTCTCCACCATCCGCTCATTACAATAGGCGATCGTTTTGCCGATTCCCCCTTCTCTTCTTCTTCTTCCTCGCTTGCGTTTCGCTTGACGTTCTTTGTCGCTGGCTTATAATTTTCTATAACTGTACATTTGATTGTATCGCCGGCAGCGCGTCTCTCTGGCTGCCAGTCTCCCCATTCTCTTTCGTGGGGTTTCCAGGTTTCTTCTGTGAAGTTGTAACGCCCCCCAAAAGATATGCTTTACCGTTTTTCAAACATTTTTTCCATGTTCGGTCCAAAATCCACATCAAATGTTCTTCAACGCAATTTTAAGATTGTAAGAGAATTTAAGTACCCATAATAAAAATCTTCAAAAATAATAACACAAAAGTTGATTTTTTTATTTATTTTTGAATAAACAAGCCGAATCTTCCATTAGATTAAAATTCTTGACATAAAGTCGTTGTAGAAGTCTCGAATAGCAAGTGTGCTTAAGCATTCGGTTTTCTAAGCTGGCCTTCGGGCTTTCTTGTTTTTGTATTCCCCCCGCCTTTTGAGGCTGTCGTTTAGCTTTTCAGCTTTTAGATCACTGCGCAGTGGCTGCGGTTTCGTGAGCGTCTCCGCCGATCGTCTAAGCTCCCCGGCTAGCGGTTCACTATACGCGATGAGGCAAACGCAGCTGCCCGCGATCGAGACTTGATAGGGGTACAGTCTAACCCATCTCTAATTCCGACTAGTATTCGCCGCAAAAAAGGGCAAATTCTGGAAGCTTTGATTAACGGAAACCCTTGAAAATAATTTTCTTACAAAGATTTGTTTAAAGATATCATTAAAAAGGTTGAGCTGGGAAAGATTTGTAGGATTCACATAAAAAGAGCAGTACGAAGTACTCGAAATTCTTCTCTTCTGTCACAGGTTGAGATTCGTTTTTATTATTTCCCGCACAAACTTTAAAAAGTTTGCTTCTACAACTTCCACTAAAACAAGTCTGACTGTACTTGAAGCCATCGCAACACAGCTGCGAATAAAGAATCAACAATTTGCCAGGTTGATGTGCTATTTGGCTATCTATCAGAACGCATTCGTCGGAAGCCGGCGATCGTTCGCCTTTATAGATTACTCAAGTAATTTTCCTGCCCCTCGATACCTCAGCACTGCTGGTTTGTTCTCCCCTCGATGTTGCAGTTATCGCTGCGGCCATGACATTTATTTATCGGCTAGCCAATGACCAGGTATATAAGTTCTCCCTGAATAGGTGTTCTAGATTGCACAAGTGTGCATAATTCTGGCGTTCGGACCGCGAGATAAGAGTCTACGACGAAGAAAAAACACACCCACTGACACGTATTCAGTTGCACAAATGCAATTCGATTCGCACACCTCGTATTGCTTTCCCTTTTGGCTTCTGAAGGTCAAAAAAGTGACGATTGCACTTTTATTTTTATTTTCCATTTGCTATTTAAAGGCGTGACTAATCACTAACTTTGTAAGCTGTTGTTCCGAGATTACAAGGGTGTATAGTAACATAGTCTTGACAAGGTTTGGGGACTTCGTTTCAGGAAACTAGAAGTATATTCCGGGTTTAAGTCACAGGAACTAAGATTGGGATAAGAATTAAACAGTTAATATACCAAATTTCAACTCGATCTGATTTATATTTTATATGCTTTACGCTATATCTTTACTAATATGCTTTTCCCCTTTTCTTATCTTTACAGGCAAGTTCCGCGTTCGCAAAACTGTGCCAAAAATCATCAAGAAGAGTTACGACATCAGCTGCAACAACAACAACAACAATAATGTGGATAATGGAACTAGCGAATTGGGGGATGCGGAGCAGTGATCTTAGAGGAGAAGAATGATCATCAGCCCCCTGCGGAGCAACAATTGCAATATATGATATTTATTGTAAACGTAATTTTAATTTCTAAAGTAATTTGTTTATTTTTTTTTTGTGTACACCCCATACACAAGGTGTATATTTTGTTTAAACCAAGACTTTTGCGGTCCCCAATTGTTGTTGCATGAAGAGACAAAAAAAAAAAAGGAAAAACGAATGCTTAAAAGCGAAAAACAGCCAACCAGAAACAACAACAGAACCAGAAAAGATCGGCGCGCGTGCACAGCCAAAACAGGCAAAAATAATATTATTAAATACATCCGGATGCATAGCGATCGATATAATTATGGAAATTATTAAGTCGTAGATATATACTAAAATATTTATGTGTAAAAAGGAAATTATATTTGTACATTGGCAATATATACGTAAATTGTGGCGGGACAGCGAAAGACTTCAATTCGCTGTCGGCCGTAGACTTACGAAGTAGATTAAATTGTAATTAGGCAATGCTAATTTTAGACAAGTGACCGACAGATCGACGCTATGCATCCGCTATATAGACTCTTACCCCCAATCCAAACCAATTCAAGCGTTCTCAGCGTGTTTTCGGATCCTGATGCACGCGTGTGCCAAAAGTATTTACAATTTACTTTGTGTCATGATCTCAATCATTAAAAACAATTTTATTATTTTGTTTATTGTAATTATAATTGAAATTATCTAAAAATTCTTCTTAGCCTCCCACCTCGAACCCCCACACAAATACACTCATTCACACACACTTTTACACACCCCCCAAACTCATATTTATTGTATGTACACTTTCGATGTGACATTTTAAATTGTATGTACTGTACATGAACTGTATAATAATATTTCGTATCTGTGGCAAAATGAATTTCCTCCCTCTACCCTAAAGCCCCTTTTAAAATCTATTTTGAACAACCTAACTGTGTATATTGTATGGAGCAGTACCAAACTCCAAGCAGCTAAATGAGAAAACTCACGAAAAAAAAGAAAACAACAACAAGCACTGTGTATATTTCCTTAAACGAAACTAAGCAGTAATTTTTGTAAAACTTACGCAATCATATAAAAAAAAATATCACAAACGAAAAAAAAAAATCTACAAAAAAACTCTTAAAAATACAAATGTAAAAAAAAAAAAAAAAAAACATTTTAAAAGCTTTTTATTTGCTATTTGTTGGGGGCCCTTTTGGGCCGAGATGGCGTGATTATTCCCAAGCGGAAAGAAAAGTCGAAAAGTCGGGGAACAACATGAGTGGAGAAAGATAAAAATAAATAGATGGAGTGACTCAGCTCGGAGCTACGGATGCATCAGTTGCTCCATTAGACAAGGGCCGTTCTTTTCGTTTGCAGCCACAGTAAAGACTCGGGAGGCTGGCTTTCAAGAGAGATAATATCTGGAAATAATAAAAAACAAGTACAAAAGCTACAGCTATAGAAGGAATGCACTGACAAATGTTTTGTACCGGTTTCAAGGGTACCGGGGATATGGAACAGATACAATACCAATTAAATTGAACTGAGATTTCTTTAAGATAGTCCGCTTTCTTAAGAAGAATACTATTATATAATTTTAGTCTATCTAATCGTGCGATCTGTCTCACATATCCTAAACAGAGGGATAAAAGTACCTTAAATTAGTAAGTTTCATCTAAACTTTCCCATTGAACTCGAAAAAATAACATTTTAATTTATATTTGTTATAATTAGTTTTTTTTCCGAGTTACTACTGTAAAAATAAAATTCCCTGCAGAGCTTCGGAATGCAATCAAAAAAGTGAAGTAGAAAGGAAGTCGAACCTTCTCCAATTAGTAGGGTTTCCTCTATTCGCTTTCATCGCTAATCACCCGTACCAATTGAGAGGCTTCACTGTGGGTACTCGTGTGCCTTTCAATAGGCGTACATGGCCGTCGGACATTTGGGAAAATGCTTTCTAGTCGTAATTTACTTGCTATCCGTCGGTATGTGTGCATATCTATCTATGCTATGCGGCTGGTGGAGTGGAGTGGGCACTTAACATTAGATTGGCTGCGACTTCCGGCAAACCAGCGATCGCTGGGCCTCTGGTGATGATGATTGATGCTATTCAGCGTTTTTCTTTCTCCCTTTTCATAAACTATATCAAAAAAGTGCTGCTTTTGGACTCATAGAATGGGTATGACAGTCTAGTTCCCTTGTTTAAAAATTATCATTTGATTTTATTTAGTTTTAGAATGAATACTTAAAGCTGAATAAGGTTGACTTATGGTTGCTGATGAAGAAGGTTTGATAGCATCCGAAATTTCATATGATACAAAACCATGATCACTTTTGGACTTTTAAGTAAACTTTATAGAATGGCAATTGATAAAAGTTTGGGGTTAGACTCCGCTCTTTTCTATAAGTACCAGTAATACTGAGTTTAAACCAATTTTTCATTTTGGTAATACCAATTTATGGTATGTGATTCAATTTTCCATATTAAAAATGTATCTAAGTCAGATCTTAACTATCATTTGCAGTTTCCCAGAAACTGTACCTCTTGTTAATACGAATTTCCCATAAGACGGTCGGAATCAAAAACGGGAACAGCAAAACCGCCTTAGATCCATTCCACTTATGAAAGAACGTTAGACTTTATGGCTTTCTGTTGCTATGCCAGGCACTTGGGCACTGACTGCTCTCTTGAGCGAATCAAGAATGCAATGTGCTATAATAATGGCACTGGCATAGAGGCAAATTACATGCTCTGCATTTAGTAACAAGCATGTACAACATATTTGCCCACTTAACTAGCGGCCTGGTACGGTTATTAGCATGCAATTTCAAGATTTTAATGGCTCTGCACTCGCATTGCAGTCACATTATACATATGTACATATATATGTACATGTATCTATACAGACACGCATTCACGTAACGCAACAGAGATCAGGCCTACAATGGAGGTTAAGATTATAACACCAAATTTGGCAATATTGGAAATTATGTTTAAAAAAGCTCTTTAAACTTTTTTTTCCATTTAACTTGATTTAACATCTTAGTTTTATTGAAACTTAGATTTTTTTAATTTTCTTATTATATTATATTTAAATAAAATATATCTTTTGAATCCTTGTGACATTCACATAAGGGTAACTGATATTTTCGGAGCTACTGTTTTCACCTCAACTGTAGGACGATTGATCGAGCGGAGGACGAAAAGAAGGGGAGGCGCAGCTGGGCAGAGGTGTTTGTACTCTCGACGAATTCGCGTTGGCCGCGATTCGCAATTCGCAGTTTCCACTTTTGACTGCGCAGCCGCAGCGCTGCCTCTGGGTTTGCATTCGCCTCGCAATAAATTCAAAGTTGAAAAGCAAAATTTATGACGTCGGTGGTTGCCCATAACGGTACTGCCAAGCCCCAGCGCCATTAAAAAAAGAAATGAAGGGAAAAACAGGGTGTCGCTTGGTTGTAATTGTTCTTCCTCTATTTTCTTTTTATTTAAGTGTTTTTTCTTGCCTGCTGCTGCTCAAATCACAATAATTTATTGCGCGGAATTTAATTGCATTCCGTTTTCGCATTAATCACTATTAATGTCAGCGCCTGCATTCGAGTTGGGGTGCAATGGCTGGAAAAGCGTGAAAAGCGAGCCAAGGCCATTCGTCTGGCAGTTGTACCAAGTTGGGATTGAAATCAATCAGCCCTGAAATAAGATCCCCAACTCTCCCTATCTTGCGATCACTTATGCACTTAAAAAAATTCCATATTTGATGTTGCCTCCGTTGATGGTTAGTCCTTAAAATTGAGAATCGGGTTTACTACTTTTAAAAATGCATAAAATAAAAAAAATTAGTAAATTACGAGCTTGTGCCGAAAGGTATACATTTTGTTAAGGTTTTGAGGTTTGAACCCGTGACATTTTTACCCAACAAACTATTTTCTGTATTTCTCTTTAGTGTTATTTATTTCGTTCGTTGTACTTTTCCCCACCAAATATATTTAAATATTTCTTTTCCCAATATCCAATGTAAGCGTAATTTTTTTATTGTAATTTTAAAATTGGTTTTAAGTTCATATTTCAGTGTTGGACCGCATGACGTGAGGTCAGCAAAGGGGAAAAAAGCGAAGTGGAGCTGATCCCTCGGCCACTGCTCTAATCTCCTGACCAAGTTGTGGCTTTGCATCATTTCCCTGAACTTACTCGACTCGGATCATTTGCTATACACATACATATACCCTGCCAAATGGGTACTTAAGACATCTCGAAAAAACAGGGGTATATAGGCACAGTTCTAGAGATTATAAATTAAAAGCAGAAAACATCAGTTTGGTGATACTGATCATAAAATAAAATCGCTTAATACTTATATTGATAGAGCATTTATTATTACTAATAAAATAAATACCAATTAAAGTCAAGTTGGCTAAAGTTCATGAGCATAATGAGACCTTCTATAAATAATACCATAATATTCCTTTATATTTAACCGATCCTTATTAGGATTCCCCCATACCAATAAGGGACCTTCGCTTACCAACTGACTCAACCATGACTTGAGGTATACGGGACGTCGACCAGATAAGATTAACCTTCCCTGCTGCTAAAGCAATTTGAGTTGGCCAAGTCCGGGGCAATTTGCAGCACAAATCAACGGCATGCAAAGCACTTTTGGTTTATTTCGTTGATTGTTCCCACAATTTTCGTACAATGCCGGAAAATGTACGTGCCCCAACGTTGTTACTGTAATTACCCTAAAAAAAAAAGAGAGGAAAAAATACCCAAAGCGAACTGAAACTAAAGAAGATGAGGGGAAAAAATAACTCATACAACGTGAAAATTCTTTTCAAATGTCAGACAAAGGCAAAATCTCCGAAGGCGGGGGTGCACGCGGTGATTCCCGCTGCCTGACAGACTCGAAAGATCTCCCAGATGCGCGAGCCCAGCACTGTAATCGTGCCCAGTTTTTCGGATAGGACAGTGAAGATGTAGCTGAAAAGATACTGTATGGGAAGATCACGTACGCCGTATGGCTCGAGATGGGGGCGTCATTTACATTGGCTTCGAAGCAGGGAGCTTAGAGCCAGGATCGGAGCATCTCGTTGGATCGTGAGCGTGTGAATCAAAAGCAAAAGTGAGCGATGATCGGGCCAACTGAGGCCGAGAGGGGTCTTGAGAAGGAGACGACATCCCCTGCTCCTAATACCCACTCTCGTAGATCTCTGAAACGTGATCTTAAAATGAAAACGTGCAGCCTTATTATTGAGATGTCGAGAGTCTTGCTTGAGAAATGAAAGAAAGGATTTTTAAGTCGTGAAAATGAAAGGAAAATCCTAAGACTTAAATGCTGCGGAGGGGAATTTAAAACTTAATTATTTTATACTTAAAAAAGTAGTAAGCAAGTAGGAAAGTAATATTTATTAATGTCTATTTATTTTTCCCTAAACTCAATTTAATTAATTAGTGTTGACAACCTTAAAAGGATTAAATGTTTAAAGCTGATAGTGGTCAGAAATTAAGTTATCTTGATAAGTTGTCATGCACCTGTCCCCAGAGATAATGTCATTACCCACTCATTAGGAAAATGTCCATCAAGTAAGTTCCTTCAGCTTTGCATTTCAATCGGAGTTGGAACCCCTTTCCAAAATGTTTAGAGTCCTCCTTCAGTTAAGTGTTCCGAAAACCTCCGAGATAGTTCTGCGATGGACTTTCTACTTCTCTAAACTCTTTGGAGTTTCTAACTTTCGCTTGAAGACTACATCCAAAGGCGACCTACAGGTCGAAGAATCGAGTTGGAGGTGGAAATGGTTTGGCGCCATATTCCGCTTAGCCCATCTATTAGTATTTTCCTCTCTATACGTTTACTGGCTCCTGGGAAGAATTGATTCAGCGGAGACGGCTCTGCACGCATGCCGATTTATGTTAAATGTCTGCGGCAACCTGTGCATCCTAAGACTCCAGCTCTGTCAGGGCCAAGAGTGCACTCAGTTGATCAATGGATATCTGCAAGTTATTCAAAGAGTTCGAGACACTTGCCACCAGAACGAGAAACGAGTGGGTTTCGGCGGAAAACAGGAGCTGGTTCTATTATCTCTAATGGTGGCTGGCCTAGTTCATGAGGAAATCTTCATGTTCGGACTATTTCAGGTGAAAGCAAACGCGATATTCTTCATTAGCTGGATACCGGACTCCTACATCTCCATGGGCAACCAGTTGTTAATGCACTTTGCCTTTGTGTGGTATCTGACTTTGGGTCTTCAATTCGCCGATTTGAATGAATATATTCAAACCCAGTTGCGTTTCCAACTGGAGGATGTGCAAGCACAGCCCATCCGTAAGAAACTGAGAAAGGCCCGCAGGAATTTGAACAAGTGTTTAGCTCTTCATCGGGACCTTCTTTCCCTGACATCCCGGTTCCAGAGGGTTTTCGATCTGACACTATTTATTGTACTGGTCCAGAATT